>JAULUF010000084.1:11492500-12092500 GCA_031834385.1 Semotilus atromaculatus
TGATATCATGGTTCTCAAACAGCCAGCACCTAGACTGGACCTCGCTCTGGTATCCAGTATCTGTGACTGGGTCGATGTTGAGAATATCAGCCATCTCCTTCTCTACCAAATTATCTACATTTTTCAACTCTGGATAAGTGTGTTTTAGCAGTCGTCTAAGCTCGCATTTCTGTCTGCGTTGGTGCAGAATGGACATTACTTCTCTTGTAGGGGGTGGTGAAGTAAAGGCTCGCTCATACTCAACACTGGTTTCCGGATGACGTGTAGATGGATTTGATTCGAGTGCATATGCTATGTTGTTTTGTTCACCTTCAGCCATCTTAGAGTAAAAAAAACGACAACCACATTAGATTATTTTAGCTAATATATTAACCTATTATTTCAAATGGTTATGATTCATTTTGAGCAAACACGAATGTTAAGAAGTTAAACATACCTGCTGAACTGTACGGAAGCCAAACTGCATGCCAAAGAAAACCAGCGTTTTGTGTCTAACGTTTCTAATGGTAATTAATTTCAGCAGTCTGAATACAGGCAGTTGAGAACATTATCATTCATGTTAGTATTGTGATTATGAGACCGGTGATTAAGAAACGGCAAAGACACCCAGATTAATTATATATTCTGTCCTGCTAAATGAGTAGTTAATCAAACACTGCAAATTCAACTTAATTTAATTCAGACCCTATATCAAAGGGGTCACTACCACAATTTGTTATTTAATGAGTATGCAATTACAGAAAGACACAAACTCCAGATGGTACTAATGTTTTGTCAATGTTTAACAGCACTAAAAGAGCCAACAATTTTATTTCAAGAATAAAGTACAAAATATGAGATAATGCACTTAATTTAGAATAAAACACATTTATACACAATATTATAATTGATTCCAGAGTTCAGATCAGGGGTTAGTTTGTACTTTAAATCAAATGAAAAAGCCAAATGAGTTATATCACTAGATTAAAGTACACCTTTAAAAAAAATTTTTTTTACCTTGCCTGCTTTTGCCCTTTTTCCAGTTGGAGAAGTGGGATTCTGGTCCTAGAACAAACAAAAATCAAGGAAATGACTAGCGTGTCTGATTATAAACAGCTGATTAAATTTCAAGTTGAGCTTTTATAAAAAAAAATAAATAAATAAACCCTATGAACTGATTTTAATAACTTAATTTAAGAGTTTTTCCAAAGTATAACATATTGTATAGTAATATATACACTGTAAAATAAAGTTGCTGCCTTAAATTTTTAAGTACAACCAACTTGGACATTTAAGTTGTTTCAACTTAAATTACATTAAACTGACTGAAAAAATGAAAATGAAAAAATTGTTGAACTTTGTGTAACGGTTGAAAAACAGTTGAAATTTGTTTAACTTTTTTTGATGAATTAAAGCAATGAAAAAAATATTTTGTCATACAGTAACTTATTGCCTGTAAGTTTTTTATTAAATTTTTTAAGTCAGTTTAATGTAATTTGAAATTAAATGACTTAAACATCTAAGTTGATTGTACTTAAAAATGTATGACAGCAACTTTTTTTTTTACAGTGATGCTCCTTGAACTTGTAGCTAAACACTGATACACGGAGAGCAGTTTTACAAGCAATTCATTTAGCAGCATTTTCTTGCTGCCTTACCCTGTCTCATCCCCCTGGCCCCAAAAGTAGCTACAAGTACTAACTGGTTTCAAGACGTTTCCTGCTGGTTCTGCAGCTGCCACTTTTGACAGATATAGTGCAGACAACGCTTTGACTGAAATAGAGGGTTTCTCCAGTTCGTAGAGAGCCGAGTTGTCTCTGAAGTCTGCGACTGACCTTCTTTTGTCCTCTGTAACAAAGCAGAAAGATCAGAGTCACGATATGGTTATTGTAACTCAAAATTTGACTCCTAATTTCATGAATGAAGGAATGAAATCAAAGGTCAACATCTGTGCTTTTACAACCAGACCCACACATCAGGGGGGCAAAAAAGACATTCTGAACTGTCAGATATAAGATTTATTTAAAACGAACAGTTTGTCTTTCAGTGGGAGGTGAGCGATTGGTCAGGCATATTGTTTATTAGTTTTGTGAGAGACTTGTGACCCAGCAAGCTTTTAGCAGGGCTTTTATATTTAACTGTAAATTATGATCGATTATTATAATTTATTGACTGATTTGTACACAGAGACCCCCTTATCTAGACTTTCAGCGAACATAAGAACTCCCAAATTCTGTAACAATAACATTTCTCAATAATAATTTATTTTATTTTAATATTTTAATATTTTTAAAGAAAATACTGACCCCTGAATTGACTTATTGATTTTATATGTGCAGTACTAACTGACATCAAACAGGTCAACTAATGCCTAGACCCCATTGACTTTTTTTTTCCTACTATGGAAGTCAATGTCAGCGTGCTTCACTTTAAAACGGTGATGTTATGATGGTTATTGCTCTGTCAGCTCTATTACAGTAATGTGGACAGCTGCTATGATCGCAAGCCATCAGTGCGTTTCGAAACTAGGGTGAAAAACATCTGACTCTCCTTGACACAGATACCAGTGGGATTTTCAGTCGAGAACCAAGAACCAACACACAGCTTGGTTGAATGAGAAGAAGGGTACAGACTAATATTCTGTTTCAAGGGCAACATATTGTCTTCATATTGTGTTCAAGCTGCATGGTAAATAGAATTATAATCAACCATGGCTGTATTTTAGTATCTGAAAACCATGAAGGAAGTGAAACTCATTATCTGATTTTACCTAAGTCTATTTTTTATTGTAGTAAATCATTTACCTGTTTAGGGCATCTGTATTAAATCACTCTTGCTATTCATCTGATCTAGGTGTCGCAATGATATGAGATTCTTTTTTGGTTCCATAATTATTGATTAAATGATCATCTTTTGCTGTCCAGTTCACCACACATTCTCCAACAGCTATTCATTACCAATACAATACAGATTTCCTTTAAAACAGTCTATAAATAATATTTGATGAAGACAAGTGAAACAAAGTGTCCAATAAGAATCATCTTTAACTAATTGCAGCATGTTAGTGAGTTGAAAATTAACATACGATTATTTATTTCCACGGTAAAATGTTAAGGTTAAGCTTGTTTTCCAGCCTGTTTTTTTTTTTTTTTAACACAAAAATGAATAATGAAATTCTGGAAATCCTTGGTCACACAACAGTGAGTCTTCTGTAATACACATGTTGTGGGAAATCCTCTTAGCACACACACTATTTGATGCAATATAATGGTATAAAATGTGTAAAACTCACCATTCAGTGCTCTTTCTCTTTGCTCATAAGCTTAAATCAAATCCCTCTAAATTATTTTATTACTTAGTTCAGTAATGATCCTCTGACGGGTCTATCGGCCATGTGTGTCCTCCGAGTGTGTCAGCAAGCCTGTGGCTCCTCTTCTGTTCTGGTAACAGCTGACCCTGTCCGGCTCTCGTGGAGGGATAAGTGCCAGCCAGCTATTTTAGGAGCTATTCTGCTATTGCTACACCAGGCTGAGTCAATCACTTGTTGAGATACACAGCTATATTTCCAGTCTGCCCCAACCAGCACTCAGAAATGACTAAAAAAAGCATGTTATTTTCATCTCATGTCATTGTGAACAGTTGTTGCTCCTGCTGTGATATCAGGCGTTTCCTCAGTTACAGTTTGAAGAGCCCTCACATGTGGCCCAAGTTTTATCAAAAGCAAAGTAAAGTATATGTTCTATATTTCCCCAGTGCTTTTATTTGACAGTATTTGCAAAAGAAAGTGCCTTTTGTCTTGAAAGATATTCTATATAGCTTGCTCTTGACATTTAGGTCACATGATAGGCCTGTCAACATTTGAAACGTGACCTTGAACTAGAATCCTTAATAGTGGTGTTTGCTGAGGTAGGCATTGCTATTACTAATCTATCTATCTATCTATCCGTCCGTCAGTCCTCAAAAGTGAGGCGTACCGAGCTGTACCATGCAGTGGAAAAGCACCTTTTATGAAATGTAAAAGGTTACGTCTGTACTCACCCTCTGGAGTTGATATTTTTTCACTATAAATGCCAGAAATTGTCTTTCTTCTATCAGATCGGGTTATTATCTGTTTTGTTCTCTCACTCTGAAAGAGTAAATATTTCATCAGTAAAATACACATGACTCTTGGTCATGCACATCTCTGTACAACTGTTTACCTTTGTGATCACTTGAACCTCTTTGGTCCATTTCTCAGGTTCATCATCATTAACCTCTGCCTCTACCTGGGGCTTTATGTCCTCAGCATCCTTCTTATTGGGAAGAGTGATTGGAAGAGTAATGTGATTGGCTTTCTCAGCACCCTCTGACTGAAGTGTCGTCTTGCTTCTCTTGGACTCAGGCTGAGTGGTGACCTTTGACTCAAAGAGCGCCCTGAGTGCTGTGGTGCCCGTAGGTCTGTGCTGAGGGAGGCTCCCCATAGACTTACTGCGGGAGAGAGGAGAGACTCTGGACTTCTCTTTAACGTCAGTCTTCTTCACTTGAGTCTCAACTCTGCTGACATTCTCACTGACAGGAATTGGTGCAATCTGCATGCTCATCTGTGGGAGAAATTAGAAAACTAGGTAATGCAGGTAAAAGTGGTTGATTCCTTTAATCTTAGGTAAACAATGACTTCACATGATGAATATTTAAAAATCTAAAAGAGTAGCCTATGTGAGATTTGGTGTTTTTACCTCATGCTTGATATCCTCTGAATCAACTTTTGTTTTTCTTTCAGGAGAGGTTTGGTAGCTGGTGAAGACATGGTGTTCAGAATGTCTGATAAAGTCCTGTATTTAATTTCATTTCATTCAAAATGACTTCGGAAAATAGAACTGTGTACACTTTCTGTTTATTTACACATCAACATCAAATCCAATGGATTATTGATAATGATGTCATTATTACACAAGTGTTTATTAAGTATGAACTCAAATTGAATATTCTGTCATAATTTATTCACCTTCATGTTTTTCAAAACACATTTCATCCCTTATTTTCTGTGGAATACAATAGGATATCTTTAGCTGAATGTATAAGCTGCTTGTTTCCATACAATGGAAGTGAATGGTGACCATGTCAGTCAAACAATATTTTCAGTGAATAACAACTCAAATCCCATCAAGTTGTTGGATCGGTTTAGAACACTTAGAATATATGTATTGAACAAATCTCATTGACGGCCTTTTCCTTTTTGGAGCTTGGTCCCCTCCCATATTCATTGTATGAAAAAAAGCATCTCAGACATTTTTGCTAAACATCACATTTTATGTCCCAGAGAAAAGGCAAGTCATACAGGTTTGGACCATCATAGGGGTGAGTAAATGATGACAGAATTGGTGAACTATTCCTTTAAAGTAAGATAGGCTAAATCTCCTCACTGTAACATAAGCTGAGAGACAGACTTCCTCTTGTCTCTGAGTCCAGTTTCTCTCCAGGACATGACATCATCAGTGGAAACATTTCTGAGAGACTGAGCCCTCCGCAAGCTGCTCTTCACATCCATGTTTTGTTCTTCCTCACCTAATACACTGTCCTCCGTCCACGTCCCAACCTACAGCTATGAACACACACCACATGCGTCTTGACATGGACAGATTTGTGGCATTCAGTCACATGGAGGTCTTACATTTTAAAATCAGTTATGGGAAAAGCAGTTATTCTGTTAACAGTCAGTCTTGGTAGGACACTTAGAATGCTTTTTTTATTGCCTTTCCCCCCCCACATATTTTAGTCATCATATGAGGTACCATTCGAAAGCTTAAACACTCAAAAACCATTCCATTGTGATATCTTCAAATTCAAAACACAACTAAAAACAGAAAAGTTACACAATTAAAAAACGCTGTATTATGGATGCCAGGCCAGTAGTTGGCGATGTCACTTTGTGAAGAAACTAAACTAAACTGAACGTAATACGCATTACATCATCATTTTCATAAATTCACAGAGATGATAATGGTATTGTTTTCTACAGTCTACTGATACTCTAATGAGAGTTAGTTGACATGTAGTTGTAAAGCGGACCATCAAAATAAATTGTACATTTTATATAAGATAATAAATGTTTTGTTTGGTACATTTGCTTTACACTGAATTTACACTTTCATTTTTGAAGCTACTTTCACTTCTGCAATAATCTGAGTGTTTCTTTAAAAAAAGACCAACTTTAGAACTGTATTCCAAAGCATTCATGAATTACAACCATGATACAGAATATAACATCTTTGAATAACTGACCCATGGCACATTACTCATATTAATCATTGTCAGTTCTGATAATACATCTGCTAACTGATAATTAACCATGTCTGGTTTACAGAATGCTAGTAATCCATTGGTATACGCTTTAAAAAATTTAATATTTTAAATAGGCCTAATCATGGTTTTAAATGCAGTTTGTTTTTTAACCGGACACAATTTTTTTATATATATTGACATGAAATGGATAAAATAAGTGAATATTTTTACCTTTAAAAAGTGTGTTGCTCACTCGATTGACAGATCCCTAGGGACAGTTCTCTGTGCATCACGCGGGGAACTGACAGGACAGAATCTGTGGCCAAAGTCCGGCTGGTTTATTACACCTGACTCTGGGAAAACTGCCTCCTGAAGGTTTGCACCCTGTAAAAAGGGTTGGCCAGAAAAATTGTGATTGCCATCAATAAAACACATGGCTGCTACTATTGAAAGTTGCATAACGTTACATGTCATAACGTCCCATACGTGGTGTAGTAATATGTGCATAAAGAAGGTATAGGTTTTTCTCAGGCCTGGCTGTTTGCATAATTCCATCCATCACATTAAAATATTCATTAATTTATTTTGAAATTTCATTAACAAAAATCTAAACAAATTAAATAATATAATATGCTTGAATAACAATAAAATATGCATATTTCTTTCCCTTTGATACAGTATATGTTATCTGTATTTTTGTGTGGTCTTATTCATGATTAATGTACATTTATTGATCCCACTTTAATTATGTAATTGCATCAAAAATAATTGTTTGGAACAATGTGGTTTAGTTTGTATTGAAAAACACTGGTGGGATACAGGTATGGTTAGGGATAGGTTTGGTGGTATGAGTTTGTTTAAGGGTCTATGCTAATATTAGTCTCTCTGTTTATCCCGAGGTTACCGTAGTCAACCGTATCCAGTCCCCATCGAGATCAGATGATTGACCTGCACCAAGACACAACTACAATCCCTGAATGTCAGCAGAGATCCTGTCAACCCACACGACAGCCATCGACAGATCCTCAGCAAAGACCACAAGAACCAAGTCCTCTGCACAGACCTATGACCTTGACCAGCTTCGTCTCCATACTGGCGTGATGTATCCCATCTTCAAGCAAAACGAACTGGATGAAATATTTGAATGCGATCCACAAGCTCTCAGAAAATTCCAAGTTTCCAAGTTGTCACTACGAGTTATGAGGAGGTGAATGCTTTCTGATTTCTGTGTGCTGTGATGTATTGATTTAATATTTTAAATATCAATATGTTCGTATTAAAGGCTTTCTCTGCAATACATCCTTAGATGCTGTGATAGGTGTTAGACAGATGGTTAGACTTTATTACTCAACCATGACCCAGGTCACTTCTGTGGGACCCCTGATGTCTTCTCTTATTAGGGTCAAGCTTCCATTTGACTTTTGCCCCTGTAGGGTTGAGAGCCGGCGTGGCATCTCATTCTGTCTTAAAAAGAGGCGCTAAAAACAGCTATGAGACGCATTTTGTTGTGTCTAAATTTTACACGCTGTTCTCTATTAGGAACCAGGAAACCAATTACGAAATGCATGGATTAACCTGTGAGTCCAAAGTTACATGGTGGGCAAAATCTGCATACTTTGTTCTGTTAATGAGTGTGACGGATATTAGCATGTTATTTGATATAATCACTTCTTTGTGCTTTTGGTCCTGTTTCTTGTGCCTCAGTGCTTTGAAACCATGACGGCTGGTTCCAGGCACTCTGGAAATGGATACTGCAAATACGTGTTAACCAGTGAATTAATGCAGTGTTTAGAGGAGTATGTGTCTTACATCGGGATTGATTGATTGTTTGAATTATTTCTTTATTTCTTTTCATTTTATTTACTTTATTTTATTTTAAAAAAGTTTAATGGGGTTTTATAACCCTGTAGGGTGCTTGACTCAATTTTAAAGAACATTTATGGCAAAAAGTTTCTATGTGAAGAGAAATTAATTCCAACTATATAAATTATTTAAAACTAAATCGATAAAATGATCCCATGATGGGAACCCCTAAAACAGAATCTTTTAATATAACATTTTCTTCAAATACTTTATAGTTTAAACCTCAAAAGCTTTTAATTGAGAAAAATGATCAGAAAGGAATGTGAAGAAAGGGGAAATTTCACAATAGGGCCTTGCTTTGATTTAAAGACAAAGTTTGAATTATTTTCCTTTGCATTAACATGTTCCTTAGCCAGATTTTACACCCTCAAATTTACTGTGAGATAGTTTTGAAGTAATACCAGAGGAATTGCTCGTTTAGTTTGCTGTCTGTTTGACAAACCTTGTTTAAAGCCATATAGCTTTGCACTACTAGCCTTTCTGCTCCCTGTGCTTGCACTTTCCTGTCAAATTATTTCCTTTAGTCCTGTCACCTATTTTAAGCTAAAGGTCTTGGTTGAATTGCAGGTGCAATTGTGCTATTTTTTACAACCTTTAAGAGGCACTGAAGAACTCTGCAAATCATCCATGATGCCCAGAGAGAGAATTATCACTTTAAAGACAGACTTTTAACACAGAAAGCAAAGCTTTTTAATTTTACCTATAACTTCGTTATCTCATCACATTAATATAGAAGCTTGTTTTCACCAGGGAATAAAATATTTTAAAGGTGTGACTTTTTATCCTACTATTCTGACTTTTTTCCCCTAGCTATTACGAGTAGCTTAGGCTATATCTCACAATTCTGACTTTTTTCCTCATGAGAAATTGCAAGTTTATATCTCACAATCACGAGTTATAAAGTCAGCATTGTGAGATATAAACTTGCCATCATGAAAAAAAGTCAGAATTATGAGATTCTGTCTTTTTTTATTCCATGGCAGAAACAAGCTTCCAATACAAGCACAACAAATTCTGGCACATTTTTCATGATTTAAGATTAAATCTATAGTTGTCCTTTTGAAAGAATGTAAATATTCGCAAAGTTCTATATGACAATGATACAAAAAAGTGTTTTACACAATTCAGATATTGTGTTATTTTTTAAAAATACATTAATCAACAGTTCATCCAGGTTATATTACATTATATTATATTATATTATAATATTTTTATATTATATTATATTGTTGTATTCAAATAATGTCACGTTATAATAAAATGAATGTTCTTGGAAATGTTTGTTGTTGACAATGCTACATGTAGCATGTCTTTCCCGCACATGAGAGCGCCTACAAACAGGGGAACTTGACTTTAGGTGTTCTGACTGTAATGCTCATGTTTGTGAGTGGGACTGTCATATGAGTTTAGTACATGAATGACTCACTTGAACAAACTTCAATGGCCACTGACAGCCCAGGAAATGACTGGATTTGAGTTTCTGCCTTGATCTGACAGTCTGTCTCCATCTAAGACTCTGCCATAGTCAATGGGGCAAAGAGAGGTATTTGTTTTGTCTTTCCTGGGTCCCCGGTGTATCATTTACCCTCGTATCTCTGATCCAAGATCAGCTGTGTTTTAGTGAAGTGTTGATGGAAATGACTGGGTGTAGATCTGTTTACTGCGCAACAATTTTACATATGTTTTGCTCCATGTGTACATACATTTATTTAAGAAATGCACTGTTTCTTGGAGCATGAGATCCTTGTTGTAATTTTGTGAATATACATTCAATCTTAATGTGTGAATATTCAATTAAATTCAAGTTAATTTGTAGCGCTTTTCACAATAGGCCTACATTGTTTCAAAGCAGCTTTACAGAAAATGCTTTTGTTTTGTTATAAAGTATTCTGTTATCATTCAGAAACGACTGTAGTAAAGTAAAGTCCATATGACAGTGATATACAGTTATGTGCTTAGCTAACATCATGTATTCAGTTAAGTAGACTCAACGAACATTTACAGCTCGTAATGATTACAATATAAGAATAACATTTGATAGTTTTGTTGATCCAAAGCTGGCGTCATCTGAAGTCTTCACAGTTGTCTTTGGAAATCTCTTTGCAATTATGCTGCTTAGTCTTCAGTCTTAAATCAAGATTTTACTGGGGTGTCCAAACTCGGTCCTAGAGCGCCACTGTCCTGCAGAGTTTTGCTCCAACTTGCCTCAACCTGAACATTTCTAGCATGCAAGACCTTGAGTAGATGGTTCAGGTGTTTTTAATGTTGGAGCTGAACTCTTCAGGACAGTGGCTCTCCAAGAACAGGATAGGACACCCCTGCTTAACAACAACAAAAACAGATCACAGAAGCACATAACATCACACTGGTGAGTTTCACATGTATCTGGGTGGTCGTTTTTTCTCATGTTCATCTGCTAGCAAGTATTCACATGACCACAGGCTAGTACAAGTGTTTTATCTCAACCTTCATAACAAGCGCTTTAAACGACTGTAGTCCTTTCATGCAGTAAAATCAGTTCTGTGAAGCCCTAGGGTTACATCACATTTTCACATCACTGTGAAACATCTGGCACCTTTACATTTCATTTCTCATCTTTGCTGTTCAAACCGACAGAATATACAGGTTGGTGTCGAGTTGAGTCCGTGATAACTGTCGGTTATGTTTGCGTTAATGACCTAAAAGAAACATAGTGAAGCACCACTTTGATAACAGAATGCTATAAAGGAAAGACAGCTGGGCTCCATCCATAGGAGGGTTAATACTTTTTAAATGTATTATTTATTTAAAAACTGGCGAGTGAGAGTAAGGAAAAGATGGCAAAGTTTAACTTCTTCAGCAGTTTTATGTGCGTGTGCTGAGGTTCCCCGCAGGCATATATTGAATTTATAATGTTTGCCTTCCTTTGACATATTTAAACCCTTATAGGACATGTTTAACTCCCATGCCTCAGGACAGGCATGGATGATTTTCATGGTTCATCAAGTGTAAGATCCTGTGTCTCGTTGTAAGCAAGGTTCACAAAATATCATGTGCTCATTCCCTTGTGAAAAGAAGTGCCATATACATTGCATTGAACGTGAACTTGTGGTGTATTCAAATTTTTAAACTTATTCAAAAGTGTACTTAGAAGTACTTTCGTGTTTCTTCGCACACTTAATGAAAGGGATTGTTCACTCAAAAATGAAAATCCTATCATCATTTACTCACCCTCAAGTTGTTCCACACTTGTGTGAATTTCTTTACTCTGCTGTGCTGTGTTTTCATTTAAATGCAAATAACATGCAATGAAATGTCCGAAAACATTAAATTACAGGCTTTTATCCAAAGTACTTAAGTGTCTGAGCTACGTAATAACTTTTGGTTTCCAAATTGTTTTGGGAAAATTATTTTTTGGATCTGAGAATGTTCCCAGAATAGACAACTTAGTTTTTTATTTTAACAAAATAAGAAAAATAAACTAATGTTCAGTTATGTGTTGACTGGGATGTTTTTCCATGGAATCGAACTTATGACATATACAGCACCATGCTTGCCAGTTAAACGGAACTCGTAAAACTACACACCAAGCCAAGATGTTTAAACACCAAGCATTATTTATTTTCATAAAACTGCCAGATTAGCCAATTCTTCATCAGATCAGTCCTCTGAGCTGTTTGTTCTCCCTCTCACATGTTGCTTGGCTGCAGTCCACCCTGTTACTACACTAGGCCTACTCTTGATATGCTTTTGGTGAGGCACATGATTTTAGCAGCTTCAGGATATTTGTGGTGACCTCTTCTGATACTCTTGCCTAACAGGAAGATCTACCACAAATAACCTATTCTATTGCTTCTGTTGTTGTGTAACCATAATGCAACAGTTAAAATTATGATCATAATGGATGCAAAGTAATTACTGATATATTTATGTGTTTATTTTCTCCTTCACTGTAGGCTTTTTATTGAATGTTTGTGTTTATTTTAATAAAGGTTAAACAAGGTTTCACTCTTGCTAACGTTTTTTAAATTAGTTTAGGCTATTCACAGGAAGTTAACTGAGGCCCCCTAGTGGACCCCACGCGACAGATAACTAGTCATAAGTTAGGTAAGGTTTAACGTTACTTGTGACTATTCGGCGTCGAGGTCAAACCGCGTGCTCTGCTCACCTTCGCGAGACTGCTGTTTCATAACCTGTTATGAACATATCTTTAATGTGACTGGATTTCTCATCACATCTGGTCGGCGAGAAGTGCCCTGATTTATCAGACGTTTAAGGTCGACAAGTTCAACTCTCTTCTCCAGGTTTAATATAACGTTAAATAAGTAACGTTAGGTCTATATGACTTTCAAATACTTATTTTGGTTTTTCGTGTTTGATTTTATTTACTTCATACGCACAGTTAGCAACACAAATTAGGTAGCCTATTAACAGGTGTTAATTTTATCTTTTTCTTTTGGTCATGTTAGTTTATCTGGCTAAACTAATATGACGAATGTTTGCGCGTATTTTCAGATAACCGTCAACATTAACCGTCAACCAACAACAACAACCAAAGACAAGGTCATGAAAACGCATAGATATGAAAACTGGGCCACGGCTCTGCTTTGTTTATCAATTTAATATTTCCAAACGAGCAATAGAGGGCAGGAGAGAGTCGTTGTCGAGATGATTCAGATTGAACATTAGAAAGCACAGGGACAAAGAGCTGTTGTTCAGTCATAAATCAAGACCACTGTGGTAACACGATAAGCAGACTTTCTTCTTTATGGAATCGTTGCTGGTTTGCTTACTTGAATGTTTTGCTAATTTGCTGCTCACACTTCGTTTAATAGCTAAATATATGGCTAAAAAGCGTAAACATAGGTTAGAAAAGCCTATTTTAAATAAACTAGATATGTGTTTTGTGTAAGAAATACTGGCGCTAACTTACCCTTATTAAACAGTTTAACCCAGACCAAGATGGTTTGCTGGTCTAGCTTGTTTAAGCTGGTCTCCCATCCTGATTAGTGTTCAACTAGTTTAGTTGGTCATCCAGCTTGGACCATGACCTCTAATACAGTACCCTTATGAATTCCCTTATGGCCAGACAAGCAGATCAGATAAGACCAGCAAACCAGTCTATGCTGGTTTCAGATGTTTTCTTTAGCTGGGAAATGTTAAAGTTTTAGGTAAGAGTGTAGGCTTTGGCCCTGTGTAATTACCTCATAAATAGGAGGTGTTCACATTGACACAATAAATTAGTGTCAAGTTAGTTAATGCATAGGGTTTAAAACGAAATTCAAAGAAATGCAGTACAAAATATATTCCTCAAGCAAGTACTGTAATGACATCTGTGCAGATTTAGCCCAAGTGTAAGATGGTGTTTGAATAAAGTTGGCTCTGCCTTGCAGGGTATCCGAGTTCCTGGCAGTGCCAGCTGGAAGAACCACAGGCCGATGCCAACATCCCCCTTTTACCTGGCATTGTGCCCTCTGCGTACCCGTGCCGTGCACTGAGTTGCCGCGACAACCAAAGCAGTGAAGTGGAGCAGTCCCAGCTGCAGCCCAAAGCACAGTGAGTAATCCTGTGCTTACAGTGCATCTTTATCACATTTTTTCTGACCTAAACTTGCACTCTTAGTCAACTGTTCATCTGTATATCACTCTTTCTTCACGCACACATGCAGGGTCTTGCTTTTCCAGTTATTCTTCTCAGTGTGCTTCGACACCAGGACAACAATGTGAATTGCTTTAATGAAGTCCTACCATTGTCCCGTCCAGTTTACAGCATGTGAACCTCTGGGGTCAAGCACAGGGCAGCTGCTCAAAACACAACTGATCTCAGCTTTGTGGGCAGATCTCAGTCTCCATTCCTGCTGCCTTTTGCCTGATTCACTGAATTCTTGGCGCAAATGCATATTTACAACACAAACAAGTCAGATTCTTTAAATTCCTGCATTACTCTCCTTTTCCTTTGCAGCCCTCCCTCCTCTTTCTCTCTCTCAAACTGCCGCATGGTCAGTAGTGTTTTTGGGGCAAAAGTCAGTAGAAAAGTTCCAGTGTGTCTCTTCAACTACAGGCATTTTCATGTCACAGCATTTTTCTTTTCGCGATATGCCACATCGGCTTTCACAATGGCTTAATTTGTTTTTGCCTCTTTTCAAATGCCTTTTATATGTAGATTTTATTATTGTACCTTTGTCCAAGATGTTTACTCATAACATATGGAAAACTATTATTCAATTTGTTTTTATTTAAAATGTTAATGTTATTAGTTTTTTTAAAACTATGAAGTTAAATTAATTCAAATAATTTTGAAAACTATGATAATTTTTTAATATTTTTAACAATGCATTAATTAAGATTATACATTTTTTATAAGAGTAACCTTAAAAAAAAAATCCATAATCCATAAAAATAATCTTATAAAATTAAATATATTTAAAATAATTACAAATAATCTTTAATTGTGTATATATGTGCTATATTATTATTTATTAAAGATTTTATATATATTATATATATATATAATAACACACATATAATCAAATGTTACAAAAAATTATGTAAATATGTATGTGTAGAATCTTTAAAAATAATCTTATAAAATTGTATAATATCTACCCCACAGAATGAAATGTTGTGAAAATGAATTATGTTCATGATGGTTCAGGTGGGTGGAAAAAACAATTACAATGTTTTGAATTTTCCTGTGACACATAAATATCTACTTGTTAGGGGGCAGATTGAAATAATTGGACAGTTTAAAAAAGGTTTTAAGGGAGATTAATTTCTACAGTTTAAGATTTCCTTAATTTCTAAAGTCCTCAGGACCAAAAGTGCCCATAGTTGAGGAAACACCCAAGTGTCCTGGCATAGCAGACCTTGTATGCCACCCTCAGAAGGTCAGCTGGCAAATCTGATACTATCAGCAGCATCGTGACTGTGTGGGGAGCAGGGCTTGACTCAGATCTGACTCACCGCTCCTGTGGGTTCATTTCTCCACGGATCTCGGAGCTTTTGCCCTCAGCTGCGCCGGCGACGGACTCACACGAGTTCTGGCTCAGAACAAGTTGAGCGCCTGATGAAAATAAATAACTTGCTACCAAGTCCGGATCAGTGTGGGGACATTATGCTGTTTTGTTTGGGCCCTTCTATAGTCAGATATTCTGAGAAAACGCAGAGCTTGACGATGACAGCTATGAATTTCTCCCAGTGGTGCAAACATAATGACTGAGTACAGTACATGCTGTGTGCTTCTATTCTGGTGATGGTGATAATCATGAAGATGATTAAGATAATGACATGGGCTGCAATCATCGTTATATTTGGGTGAGGTCAGCAGTGTGGGTTTAGCGTTATAATCAAGTAATATGATATTTCTTTTCGCATTCAGGTGGCACAGATCATGTGGGTGATGATGCCAGTAACTACAATAGATATGACTTAACTGTTACATCATTAAATGAGGCATTCATGTGATTAAAAAATATTCCTCAGAGGAGACATACAGTAACCCTGATTCACCTGGCAGTTCTGATGATGATGATGATGCTAATGATAACTAGTGTGAAGCTGAGATCACTTGTCGAACTGAAGCTGAAGAATGTGTGTAACATTCACTTTTGTATTAAATCATGCATTAACACATGCATATTTAGGAACATCTCAACCTTTGGAAAAAAAGTATAATTTTTATAGTTCTACAATATGCTATTTAAGTTTTAATTTTTGGACATTTTTATGATAAAAAAAATACTATTTAGATTTAATATTTGTTATTTATTTCTAGTGAGGAATTTAAATACTTAAGCTTATTTCAGTCAGTTGCCAAGTTGGGTTAGGGTTAGGCTTTTTTTTAATTGCAACATTAATTAACAAATGTTTTAAATATTTTAGGTTATTTAGTTAACAATAACAATTGTTTAGAGAGCAGGGTGGCTAATAGATAATACGCAGAATATAGTAATTAGACGTACTTAACTTGGTGAATTTAAATATTTAAACACACTAACATTTACTATGTAGCCTATACATTCCTATACAAATAATTGTATATTTGGTATATATTTCTATTTTTCATGAATTGTTTTTACATACATTTTTTTATTCACTAAAATATAATTTTTCTTTCCAAAAAGATAATTGGCCACAAGCTGGCTGGTAACTTTAAAAATATCGACTGATTAATTGGCTTACTGGTTATGATTGCATTTTTCAAAGAAAGAAGATCCTGCAGGAAAAAGTTTGCCTGTAGCCCTGCATTTTATACAATACATGCTTTTATGAAAGTAATTTTATAATAGTGACTGTTTGATAGACTGTACATAAGCTTTGTACTTTAGTGCAGTGACAATCTTGAAGCGAAACAGGTAGACCAATGTGTGTCTCAGCTGTTAGGACGCAGGTGTGCTGCTCCAGTAAACGTGCTGAAGTCCATCTGACTGGGAGGGCACTACACGCACACACACACACACACACACACACACACACACACACACACACACACACACTCGCACATACTCCCCTCTCCGTGCATGGGAACCAATCCACTCTGCCTGACACTCCTCCTCCTGTCTCTGTGGCTCTGAGAGAGTGTGTCTAGGCCAGGCCTGCGAGTGTGCATGCATGAGCGTGCGTGCGTGAGAGTGCACGTTTCACACGTGTGGACCGGACCGCGGCTGTAAGCTGCTTTGCAAAGGCTCAATAGAGTGTCCGTTTCCTAGAAACACACTGGGATTGTTGTTGCAGATGAGAGCTGTTTGTGCTGTAGGACTGTCAAATGCTCAGCCTGAAAACAAAGTGGCAACAATGTGTCTCAAGGAGTTTTAGACCTGCACGTTTTTTATGTAGGCTAATAGAAGCATTTCATATAAAACTTCTCTATCACACTTTTTTTTTTTCGCCAGCATGCTGTTACATCTGGTGGTTTAACTAAGCTTGATGTTGTATGGATATTATAGAAGCCCTAAGCCCTTTTCTTATGATCACACCTTAAAGTTGATCAACTTAGCAAAAGTAGCTTTCTCTTAACATTGATTTTGCTCATGAGAAAAAAAAAAAAACTGATTCTATAAGAATGAAAACCTTGAGTTGGCTGGTAATGAAATGAACCACGTCTTTAGTGTTTATGATGTTAAAGTTGAATCTATTTAATCTTTAGTAAGTCCCTGATTAAAGTCAACATAAATGTGGTCATCCTTGATGCAGCAATATTGCACTCAATGACTTTGTTACCGTCAGACCAAGAGCAAACAACTTTTAAGTCGAGACAACTTTTGAAATTACCAATTTGTTTTGCCATTTTGAGAGGCTACGTTCTTACTAAAAGTATTATAAATAAATTAATATAATAAAATATAGAATTTAGAATATTTCAAAAGAATAAATGAAACTATTAATAAAAAATGTATTTGAATATTAATATAAATATGAATAAATATATATATATGTATATACACTTTATACAGTGTTTTTGTATACAGGCTATAAAACATACATTTTAATTAATATTTCTAAATGTTATATATATATATAATTACATAACATTGTATTTATTAATATTAAATAAAATATAATTGATTCATATTTAATGTATTAATTTACAAAATGGATCTCTTGAAATCTTTCACAGCTGACAGTAGTTTTTAATAAAGCAGTCCTAATCCATAATTCTCAGTAATTCTGGAACACTTTGTTTCTATATTCTCATCACTTCTGTCATCAGTAGAAAAAAAACAATGTTTCTATGTACAAAAGGAGGTCGATTATCATTAGGGTACATCCTGTATGCATTACATATTTGATATGAGCATTCAGCACAGAAACACCCAAGTAACACCAGGACAGAAAGGTATGTTGTGTTTATTTGTGTGAGCAGTGAGTGAATTTGCGAGTGTTCACAGTGTTCTGTGTGGCTGTGGTGCCTGTCCTCTGCTGGGAACAGGAATATCAGGTTTCCTCTGTGTGCACAATGTGTACTCAGTGTTTCCTCTGTGTTCTCCTGCTGTCAGCACAAAGCAGTGCTACGTCAAGGCAACATGCCTCACTGCTCCTTCCGTTCAAGTGTGTGTGTGTGTGTGCGTGAGCCGAGCGTTACCAGCCGCACTCAGTGTGCAGATTTTATTGGATAGGTTTTTATTTGACGGCTGGGCATCTGTTAATTCTCTCTGGTAATACATTAACACCTCAGGAATATGCAAACGGATTGAACTGTTAAACTGTCAGGATTTGAGACTCAGAATAGCAGTGGGGAGGAAACTGATTCAGAGAACAAATACTCAAAACTGAACTCTCCTCAATATCTTAGTTGTTTCTCCTAGACCAGGAATTCCCACATTTTTCAACCTGAACACCTTTGACCTAAAATACTTTAAGTACAATTTCAAATTAAAAGTTAATATTTCAATAATTTAACAACACATGTACATGTTCATGGTTCTCTGATGACTGTTAATGGTCACATGACATAAAGGTAAATACACTACTATTCAAAAGTTTTTATTTAAAATAAATTAGTACTTTTATTCAACGATGCATTAAATTGATCAAAGGTGACGTTTATAATGTTACAAAATAATACTTTATCAAATCCTTTATAGTTTGATAAAGGATTCCGTTTTAAACCATTCCAGAGCCAACTCTGCTCTGATTGGTCTGTTGTGATTGGTCTACCGCTTACAGTGTGTGTTGGATATGAAACACCCATTACCATATCTGAATCTCAGCTACGTTCAACAGTAAAGATGGCATTTGTTTTACCGTATCAATTAGAGCCAGAGTCCTCATTCTTTGGAAGTTCACAGATTTGCAAAGTGGATTTGCCTTTGCAGTGCAGTAAAGTTTGAGGGCCGGTCAAAGTAGATGATGTTCGTGGCCAGCCAATAAAGACCATATATGGCCATATATACCATATATAATGCAGCCTATAGGCTGGCTTTGTGCAAATTTGTTACAAACTTACAAAGTTTTTTTTTACTTTGCAGATTTTTTTATATTCACAAACGGCTATATTATACACTACATGAACGGTAATAATTGTTCCCTCCTTCAGTTTCGAATATTTGGTTACATCCTCGGCATACATGAAGAGGATTGGATCGATGGTCAGTTCTTCCATAAATCGCATTAGTTGGTTTGTGATGTTGGATTAGTATCATCCATGTCCTCTCTGGTTGGTGAGGGTGTAACAGGGATTGTTTTTGTGGTACATTCCGCTCCCAGAAAAGCCCTGATGACCCCTGCGGCGTCATGTCAGAGCTAGAGCAGAGGAGGAGGAGACGAAGAGGCCCCACTGGCCTGTGATCCTGGAGAGCAAACCATTCAGCTTCATCCTCCTCCCCCATTCACCCTCTTCAGTCCATCTTCTCTGCTTCTTTAAGAGACACAAAATAAAACAAGAAGCACATGTGATGTACACTATTTTGGTGCAGCCACAACTGTCTGACTGAGCTGGTTTCAGTTGTGCAAACCTTTTATCTGTGTTAATGGACTTTGGTGCATTTGTGTGTGTGTTTGGCTAAAGGGGATTTGTCTTGTGATGGGATTAGGCAGAATAACCCAGACGAGAGGGAGCTACTCACTGGCTTTGAGCACTGATACAGTATCGGCTACAAGACGAGCCCGATGCTTCCCTGCCGGGCTTGTGTATGTATGTGTGCTAGTGTGTGCATGCGTGCTGCCTGTTTGTCAGTTCTTCATGGTTTGTGATTGTATGGAATGCCACTGAGTAGTATAGATGGGGAATGATCTTACACACCATCCTTTTAGTAGGTATCCATTCTAGTTTACAACTTCAGATCTATGTGTACGTGATCCACAACAGGGACGTCTCTATGGCATTACAGCTCAAAGCTATACTGTAGAGTCTGACATATTATCATATGATAACCCAATAGCTGTTTGACAATAGTCAACTTTATAGACCTTATTCAGAGCAGCGCCATGATAGGTATGAAAGCGAGGCTGTGAGGGATAGACTTGCCGTGTTTTTAATGGCATCCGCTTTAAAAAGCTGTATAAAGCCCCTAGATCACTTAAAATTTTCCAAATTCCTTTAGATTTTTTCCCCTTGTTTCCTTTAAAAAAAAACTCAAATACAGTGAGGCACTTACAATGGAAGTTAAAATGGAAGTGAAGTTGTTAGCAAGTTAAAATACTCATCAATACTGAAATCAATTAACTTGATTTTTAGTGTGAAAAAAAAAATGCTGGTAACCTTTTCTGTTTGAAATCACTGTATGTCCAGTTTTACAACTTTGTTGCCACAACAATACCTAAAACCGCCGTAAAAAAGACATGAATAATTTTACAGCTGAAATAATTCACAAGTTCGAACTAAATAATGTAAGTGCTTTTACAAAATCATAAGCATCACATTTATAAAATGAGTCAAAATAGCTTTTTGTGGTAATCAGTATAATGCCACAAACAGTGCTGGTATTGTTAACTGAAACTTAGAAATCATGGTAACACTTAGACTAGGGTCCAATTCTCATTATTAACAATGACATTTGCCTTAATAAACTCCTAATTACTGCTTCTTAATAGTTAGTAAGGTAGTTAAGTTTAGGTATTGGGTAGGATTCAGGGATGCAGAATAAGATATTAATATGTGCGTTATAAGGACTACTAAATAGCCAATATCCTAGTAATATGCATGCTAATAAGCAACTAGTTAATAGTGAGAATTGGAAAGTGTTACCAATTATTTTTGTTAATTGAAATATTGCTTAAATTAAATATACATAATATGCAATTTTGATAAAAAAAACGTAGAAATGTTGCATTGGCAACAAACTGAAATAAAATAAGTTAAAATAACTAAAACAAGCTAAAATGGAAATAATAATAAATTAAATGGTAAATATTTATAAATATTTATTGAAATGACAAAAGCACATAAACGGACAAAAACATAAACTAAAATGAAAATGTAAAAATGAAATGACTCAGAATATTAATAAATACTATAATGGCACTGGCCACAAATGCTGTTGATTATTACAGCCTGGAATATTCCTAACAAAGATCCCAAGTGGTTGTATTTGCATCACATGAACAACTGCTTGTTATACAATTCCTTTAAACGACTTGTTATATAATTTCACGGATCAGTTCGTATTTCACGATGTTTTGTTACACCAGTGTCTTTATTCTGTCTGTGTAAATGTTCTTTAATTTGTTTCAGAGCTGATAGTTTATCTTCGCTTCATCTTAAATATGCACTTCTTTTGGAGACAGACAGAAGGTTTTCATGATGTTATCAGGTTTTTGTTTGCATGGGTGATGTAGTGGTGAGATTACCTTCCCTCTATGGCATGTGCTTCATATAAACAGATCCTGTTCCCAATGCCATCCTATAGGGGGCAGTATCCCACCCTGCCCCTTCTAAGAGCATATCACTAATTTACCCCACTAAAAACATACCAACAGCTTCCTATCCTCCATAATCATGTGTCAGCAATGCATTGTATTTCCAGACTGGTTTGAAAGTAAAGGGATTGATGTGTCACTATAAAAATAGTTGAATTTAGTCAGTGGTTGTTAGATTTGTGTGTTAGTTATTATTTTTTCCATTTTGTGCCAAATATAGCTAGCGAATATGCCATGCATGCAGTATGTGTTTGCAAGGTTGTTCTATTATTGGGGAAGGATAGAAGTGTTTATGGGAAGAGTCTATAGGGTAAAGACAGAGAGTCAGTTGGCCTAATGATGATGCTGCCATCAAGCTGAGGTGTTTTACTAACCTACAAGTCCTAAAAAGTCATTTGAATATTTTATGGTTTTATAAGGAGATATTTTGTGTGATTTTGCTTGCAAACAGATATCATTATCAGTTATTTTAAATATTCACAGTTTTATTATGAGTCACATTGAATAAAATGATCTAGTACACAGATCTTGGGGTTTTGTAGTACACAGAAGTTGTATTCTGCTCTCTATAAATACTAGTTGGAAATCTGGAGATTAATCACAGTTAATTATATATTCTGTTTATAGCTGTAGTTTTATAAATCACTTCATTTTTATACTCTAATGATGGGTAGAAAAAAAGATGCAGAACTTAAAGGGCCCCTATCATGGATCTTTGAAAATGACCTTTCATGTAGTGTGTAATATAGCTGTAAGTGAATGAAAACATCCTGCAAAGTTTTAAATCTGAAAGTGCACCGTATATAAAGTTATTGTCTTTCAAAAGCAAGAGTCGACTCTGAGTCAATTAAATGAATTTTTTTTAAACGAGTCATAAGCCGTTTCGTCGTGACTTCAAGACGAAACATTAGCCCGCCCACTTATTGCGCGCGGAGACACCAGGGAAACTTAAACCTCAAACCAGCAGCTGATCCTGTGGATACTGGAGAGCATCATGTCGAGGAGACGCTGTGTGACACAATGTGACGATAAAGACATTTCTTTCCCACTGCCCAAGGACGAGCATGTGAAGAATCTGTGGTTAAAATTAATCTTGTGCCTGATGAAGACCCGAGGGTCGAAACGTTGCCTTTTTAATAAATTATTTTAGAGCAGTAATATTCAGTGTGTGGACTTCACACTTCTTTATTTGTTTATATCACTTAGTTGTCCTGAACCTGAGCCCAATCTGGGTGTTTGGGATGTGTACACCAGTTTTGTCTTTACCATCTTTACCATGATACTACAGCAGTATAATCCTAAACTTTTCCTGTTACCTTTATTTTACTGACGACTGCTTCTCAAATATCGGAATCAGCTGTGAGCCACTATTACATAAAACTCTGTCTATTAATGCAGATTGTCTGTCGTTCTCACTACTTTGAGGAAAGATTAAGCATGGTGCAAGATTTGTTTTACCAATGTTTGTTACATCAGTCATTCACGCTAGAGCTCGTCTAATGGATACATTGCATAGCCTACATGCACTGTTATTGATACAGTTTCCACGTGTTCACCGCAATATATTAGAAACATACTCGGTGAATAAATTAGTACAATTAAAATAGTAGGTTGATGGACATGCACTTGTTAATGCTGATGGTGAGGAATAGCAACACATTCGAGTCGTCCTTGCGATGAAGGTTCGGGTTGAATGAATGATTCTTCTAGTGTTTCATCATCGGACTCGCGCTCGGATTGATATGGTAAAATAGACGTCATTGTTCGTTACTGTGTTTAGTTTACGGTGAAGGAAGCCTCACGACACGCAGAGCTGTCGGCGTTATGGCAATGGGAATTACGCGGTAAACCAATCACAACAGACTGAGCTGTCTGGCCAATCAGAGCAGAGTAGAGTAGCTCGCGGAAAGGAGGGATTTAGAGAGATTGATTAATTTGGCGAGTCGTTTGAGAATCATTGAAAATCTGGTGATGTGCAAATGTATATTATGAGAAAATGAAACCGTTTTTTGTGGTTTGATGCATGTAAACCTGTTGTAGGAGACTCCAAAACAGCATTAAGAAACTTTAAAATATCATAGCAGGGGCCCTTTAATAGAAAGTAAATAATTTCATTTTCCATAGTGACAGTATAAAAAGGTCTGTTAAATATTAGATTTATAGCTGTCTTTATTTTGTAGAGGTATCAAAAAGTTTGAAAAACCCTTAAAAATAAATTATGATCAAGTTGAGTCAACCACAGAGTAAATGGTTTAAAGTCCGAATGAAATAAAATTCACCCTATTCACTATATTTTTTAAATGCATCTTGTAGATCTGATGTACAATTCATCATTATCATATCATATTGTGCATTCTGTGTGTTTTTAAATGTCCTGTTTCAATCAGAAATGTCACATTATAGATATAAATTGGGTTGCGCACGCCAATTCATGTTGACTTTAAGAGGAATAGTGTAGTTAAAAGGGACATTTTTCCTGGAAAATAATTTGTGCATAATTCCAGACAACAAATAACGGATTAAACCCCACTGTTACAGATTCATGTCATTGAAATTATAATTATTGATGTGTTTGTTTTTACATTTGTCTCCTCTTTTCTCTTCTCCTCTTCTCTCCTGTGGGTAGGAGCCGGGGGGCTGCACATGTCGTCAGCTCTGGTTTGCATTATGCAGGTCTGACTGCGGGGAGTTTGATTAATGGCTGGAGTCAGAGGGGACAGACACAGGAGCTCAGGGGGAGTTGCACACAACATGCAGCTCCGCCAATACAACTAGATGTAAGTGGGTTTATCCATTAGCATGGCATTTTCAGCACTGTATTTTGTGTATGCACAGGAACAGAAGAGAAACTTACAGCTGGATGAATAACAATATTTTATCTTGTATAAGCTTGTTATCGCGATTCAAACCCCTACTCGATCTTATTCCTAAATGTCAATGATTTATTTATATATATATATATATATATATATATAGAGAGAGAGAGAGAGAGAACAAACTTTTATAAGATATTTTATAAGATATATATACATTTAGACATTACATTACATCTATCTATCTATCTATCTATTTATCTATCTATCTATCTATCGTTAAGAGATCGTTATCTCGATTCAAACCCCTACGTGATCTTATTCCTAAATGTCAATGATATATATATATATAAATCATTGACATTTAGGAATAAGATCGCGTTGGGGTTTGAATGTATACATTGTACATTTGAATACACACACACAGAGCTCCAGTGCACACATATGGGATCGCAGTGCGGTTTCCTGGGCTACATACAGGAGGTCACTGTGAACGAACTAGAGGAGACATCTGAGCCAGATGATGTCAGCTTACACTCATCATCACACACATGATCATAAAAGTCACGCACACTCCCAAAAAACACTCCACCCACATAATGTGTGATCATTTGCAGGATATGACAATGCCGCTGGTGGATATTAATACCCTTTAGCTCATCTGAATGCAGTCGGCATGCAGGAGAAAATATCTGACAGGTGCTATTTTTAGTGCTACAGGCAATCACACTGGGATCCACTACAGCTCAATAGCGGCTATTTTGGAGTGCAGCACTCACAGAAATAGCTGCGGCATATTGAATCCAGAGGAGAGGGACAAAGAAACCTGGCCGTGGATGTGCACGCTCTATTTATAGCACAACGGCAGCAATTAACGCTGCAGAGAACATGGGAGTACACACCACAAATACTGCAGACTCTCAGGCGCTTATGTTTATCCTTCTCTGGCGTACGACACGGTCTGCCTGTGGTATCTGATTTGGGATCGGCTTGTGTCTTCATCAGCCTTTGTCCAAAACAAGCATAAGACATAGAACTTACCTGATCTAGGTAGTTTTATGAGCTGCAGCTCTCAACTTTTATACTCTCAGTCTCAACCTTGGTCCAAAAGGGTCTTTAAAGGAGTAGTTCACCAAATTTTTTTGTTTTATAATTCTGTCATCTACTTATGTTATACCACACCCTTGCAACTGTCTCTCTTCTGTGGAACTCTAAAGGAGAATTTCTAAGGAAAACCATGGCTACTCTCTTCAATATAATGAAAGTTAATGAGGAGTGGGGCTGTCAAGCTCTAAAATGCACCATAAAAGTAGTCCACATAAGTTGTACTCTGTTTTCAGTCTTCTGAAGTACTTTGATAGTTTTGTGTGAGAAGCAGACCGAAATTAAGTCATTATTCACAGAAATTGTTTTAATGATTTGGTTCAGTTCACAAAACCAGACTGAATGATTTGTTTCCCAATAAAATAAACCTTATCCAGTTCTCAAAGTCAACTCACTAACTAGCTGTTCCGAACAGTTATTATATAAATAACACTTTTTAAGTCCAGTCCCCGGTCACTGTGACTGCATGTAAAAGAGTACATTAATAAAAAAAAGTGTCTTTTTGTATTTCACAGAAGAAGGTAAGTCGTACAGGCTTTGGAACAACATGAGGGTCAGGAAATTATGACAGGTTTTCCCTTTTGTAGTTGGTTTGAAATTGTACTGGCCCTTCATATTTTATACTGACCTGAAAACTTATTTTGAATTTAAAAATATTATTTGTCTCTTTTAGAGTGGAATTATTTAACTGTTTTGCCTAAAAGCTATTTGTGACTCACAGGTCACTAGCAGCATCATAAACAAAATATTGTCCATTTCTCTGGTAAACTGCACCTAGCGCAAAAATACGAAGATGCATCGAGATTTAGTTTCTCTCTTTTCCATTTTGTTTGCTTAATGCTTGGAATATTCTACATTTGTGTCACCATATGAGGTTCTGGAAGAAAAACTTTGATATGGAAATTTGCTTTGAGGAAAAAAGTTGAAGACTTAAGTAGATAGTTTATATATCATTGATTTAAATTAACTCTGTTTAGCACTTTTGTCCAAAAGTCTCCTTTGTCCAAAAGTCTCCTTTGCTCACCAATGCTTAATTTATTTGATCAAAAATACAGTAAAAATAAGTAATGAAATATTAATACAATCTAAAATAACTTTTCCTATTTTAATAAAATAATTAATATGTATTACTTTTTATTTGAAGTAGAAATCTTTTGTAATATTTCGTCCTTGTTGAATAAATATATTAATTATAAAACAATTAAAATATCTTACTGACCCCAGACTAATATACCTGTCAGTTTTGTCTTGGATTTGATTGCTAGTCAAGTTCACTTTGGACCTTGAACGCTCAAAAGTTTCAAAATAACCAAGTATGCTTGCCCAATCGTCCATTTTGAGATCTGTCTGGAGTCATCTGAATCTGAACCACATCATCAAGTGAACTGGAAGCAGGAAGTGTAAAGGTCGACCTTGACCTTGGTTTTAGAGGCCTACTTTGTCCCAGTGTTTCTAATGAATCAGAGTGGTATGAATTACCTCAAGCTGAGCTTTTTATGCAGACCCACATCACCTCCCCCCGCCGTGAGAGGGATCAGCAGATAGCAGCTGCTGAAGAGCAAGAGCTGCAGCGATCCACTTCCTCAGCCAAAGGCCTCCAATGTGGAGATGGAGAATGTTCTTTTGGATCCATTCATCAAAGCTGACATTCCAATAAGAGGTCCCTGTGATGGGATCCAAACTCACTGCTACCTTGTGAAAGCAATTTTCCCCTTCATGTGCTCCAGGACAGCAAAGGGGAGTTAGACCGGGAGTGAGGCTAGCTTAATCGCTCAGCATGCAGAATTGACACAGCCTATAGATTTCTTTATGGAGAGCTGTTTTGGCAGCCCCTGTGTCGTTAAGGCACATTCATACCTGACATCAATAATCTAATGCGACAATTAGCTGAAGATGGATGTGACAGTTTCCTCAATACTGATAAACACAGCAGTTCTGTGTCCACAGACAAGGTCAGTCACTCCTGTCCAATGGAATCAGAGGCAAAAGGAGCACATGTCCTCCAGCATCTAAACAACATGTGAAGATCAGTCTGGACTGACAGCGAGGCAGATGCGTCACATTCGTCCTTTGAGTTTATGAGACATGACTGGGGTAGACTGAAGGTGAGCAGGATGAACCTGGACTAAGAATGATTGCATCCAACTAACTTGCATCGAAACATTTAAAGCAATAGTTTACCCCCATATTAAAATTTGTCATTATTTTTCACCCTCATGAAATTTATATTCCTTGAAAATCATCACGAATTGGTGCGTTCACTATGTCCATATCATGAACAAATTATGAATCAATTTGTGTCTTGTGTTTTCAAGGAATCAGTTTATTCAATTCACAAAACCAGTCTAAATGATTTTTAGTGATCCAGTTCTTGAGTTCATGTTAGTAACTCAGCGATTCAGTCTCACTGATTTGGTCTCAACACACTGGCTGAATGATTCGGTCCACTGACTTGATTTTCCACTGACACTGACTTGGTCTCATTGATGCACTTGACTCACTGACTCGATGATTAGGTCTAACTGGCGCAAGCTCAGCTCAATTCAACATTTGATTACAGTGGTGAACAACACACTGCAGTGCAGTAGATGATCAGTGAATCGGTCTGTTCTGGCTCACACAAAGCAAGTGAATGGGTTTGGACCCCAAGTGGTCGTATGGACCACATTGATATGGTGCTTTTGCACTCTTTTGAAGCTTTAAATGAATTCTAACAGTGATCACTATGTGATTCAGAATCTATCCTTTTGTGTTCCACAGAAAAAAAAGAAAGTCACTCTTAGGAATGACATGAGGTTATTCCAACATTTTTGGTTAAACTACTCTATTGAATTTTTTTTCATCCAGAACAACCTGTGAATATCTTCTTTCTAACCAACTCTGCAAAAAGTAGTTAATGATTAGGTTAAAATGATTAAATTAATCCCCTTTTCTCTATATGGCAGGGTCTTTCTTCAAGCCCTGGATGATGTCATAAACTATAGGGCTCATGCTCATATCTGGAAGGAATCATATTATGGGTTATATTTTGCCCCATGATAATTTGGGACGCTTATTAAAGTTCTTCTAAAAATAGCCTTCCAATGTACTCCGGTGACTGTATTTGCAAGCATGTCCTTATATACCACGGCCTGCAGCTCTAAAAGTGGACTGCCCCCTGCTTCCAGTGGCCTTCGGTGAAATTCGTCTCTACATCATGGGCCAATAATGGGCCCTGGGCTTTGAAATAGCTACAGTCACCCTGCCGAGCTGCAGGGGCTCTCAAGTGGCTGTACACAGATCTGATGGGATTTCCTGAGCCACATGTGTCTTTGAAACCTAAGCCAAGAGTGAGAGCTGTGCTGTTCTCTGACCCCAGAGCTACTGCAAGTGCATTTCCCCTCAGTTGGTGCATTGGCGGCCTCTCATACCAGTTATGGTAGCAGACGCTAAGAGAATTCTATCAATAAATAATGCGGAGCGGAGATACACATTCAGCACGTCATTCATTATGAATTAAAAGCCACTAGCTTACGAAAATCTGACACTTGCTGACGGTCTCAAATAATGATGGATGATTTTGAACTCCATTGAAGTGTTTGTCTCGCAAGTGTTTGTCTCGCTTTTAAGTTTAATGAAACCTTACTATCAGAATTGCATCTTTGCATTTTTTGCATGCTGTGAGGAGTTATTATTAAAAGGTCATTTGTTTGTATTTTTGGTTGGTTTTAGTCAAAACATTTTTTAAATTCGGTGCAGAAATTAGTATTTTTTGCTTTTTATTAATTTATTTTTAGTTTGTGTATATATATATATATATATACACTCACCGGCCACTTTATTAGGTACCCCATGCTAGTAACGGGTTGGACCCCCTTTTGCCTTCAGAACTGCCTCAATTCTTCGTGGCATAGATTCAACAAGGTGCTGGAAGCATTCCTCAGGGAGTTTGGTCCATATTGACATGATGGCATCACACAGTTGCCGCAGATTTGTCGGCTGCACATCCATGATGCGAATCTCCCGTTCCACCACATCCCAAAGATGCTCTATTGGATTGAGATCTGGTGACTGTGGAGGCCATTTGAGTACAGCGAACTCATTGTCATGTTCAAGAAACCAGTCTGAGATGATTCCAGCTTTATGACATGGCGCATTATCCTGCTGAAAGTAGCCATCAGAAGTTGGGTACATTGTGGTCATAAAGGGATGGACATGGTCAGCAACAATACTCAGGTAGGCTGTGGCGTTGCAACAATGCTCAATTGGTACCAAGGGGCCCAAAGAGTGCCAAGAAAATATTCCCCACACCATGACACCACCACCACCAGCCTGAACCGTTGATACAAGGCAGGATGGATCCATGCTTTCATGTTGTAGACGCCAAATTCTGACCCTACCATCCGAATGTCGCAGCAGAAATCGAGACTCATCAGACCAGGCAACGTTTTTCCAATCTTCTATTGTCCAATTTCGATGAGCTTGTGCAAATTGTAGCCTCAGTTTCCTGTTCTTAGCTGAAAGGAGTGGCACCCGGTGTGGTCTTCTGCTGCTGTAGCCCATCTGCCTCAAAGTTCGACGTACTGTGCGTTCAGAGATGCTCTTCTGCCCACCTTGGTTGTAACGGGTGGTTATTTGAGTCACTGTTGCCCTTCTATCAGCTCGAACCAGTCTGGCCATTCTCCTCTGACCTCTGGCATCAACAAGGCATTTCCGCCCACAGAACTGCCGCTCACTGGATGTTTTTTCTTTTTCGGACCATTCTCTGTAAACCCTAGAGATGGTTGTGCGTGAAAATCCCAGTAGATTAGCAGTTTCTGAAATACTCAGACCAGCCCTTCTGGCACCAACAATCATGCCACGTTCAAAGTCACTCAAATCACCTTTCTTCCCCATACTGATGCTCGGTTTGAACTGCAGGAGATTGTCTTGACCATGTCTACATGCCTAAATGCACTGAGTTGCCGCCATGTGATTGGCTGCTTAGAAATTAAGTGTTAACGAGCAGTTGGACAGGTGTACCTAATAAAGTGGCCGGTGAGTGTATATATATACATATAAATTATCAAGTTTATTTTTTGATTTACTGTTGTTTTAAGTTTAAACAGAAACTGCTCCATACTTCTCTTAATTGTCAACATCACAGTCTACTGCAGTACTTGATAATTGTGCGTTTAGCAATAAATGAAACTGCCATCACACTGGATCTCTGCTGCATGGACTGGATGCAGATTTGGTATCATATAACTAGATTTAATTGGCCAAGTTTAAGATGTCCTTGTCAGATAATGTGTGTGTGTGATATATATATATATATATATATATAATTTTTTTAAAATATAAAATACAGAATATATACTTATTATAAAAATAAATTAATATATTTATTGTCAACATGTGGCTATAATGAATGCGAACAACAAAGGACATGAGTTACAAAATAGTCTCTAATAATATATACAGACAAAATCATACAACCACGTTTAACATTGACAATACTGGACCAAGAACTGAATCAAAAATTGGGCTTAATACATAGGGAGTGTAATCAAGGATAAAACTAAACAGATGCGTGCAAACTAGTTAACAGCCAGGGAAACCAACTCAGGAAGGCAGAACAGAAACAGAACACAGTCAAAACTAAACCAAAACAGACTACACATTACGTTTACACACACACCTTTGCAGAATTTGCAAAATGTTAAGTTTAACAAAATAAAAGATCATTAAAAGAACTGATATTTACACATAGTCCACAAGACAAAATAATAGCCAAATTTACACAAATGTTTACATGCCCTTGAATATTAGACCTGTGTTATTATATTAGAATATTAGATCTCAGACTTGGATATTGTTACCTGGATAATTAATAGCAGTTTAAGCCCACTGTTCTTCAGGAAAATCCTTCCAGGATTCCTCCACATTCTGTGGTGTTCTATCATCTTCTGTTTGAACCCTTTCCAACAGTGACCGTATGATTTTGATATTCATCTTTTCACACAGAGGACAGTTGATGGACTCATGCACAGCTATTAAAAAAAGGATAAAACATTCATTAATGCTCAAGAAGGCAACGCGATACATTAGGAGGCGGAGGGTGTAAAACCATTGAGTTGGATAATCAGGTAAAATTTTACTTGTTTTGTTTTCTGGGAAACCTGTAAATATCTCATGTAGATTATGTAGGGCATCACTAAAAAAAAAAAGATAATTAAACAAAATAAGAAAAATATTAATAAATATTCAATGATGTTGCCAATAATGTCACAAACTTTGAAATATAGAGCTACAATTTGTATATCAGTTAAAGGATTAGTTCACTTTAAAAAAAAACCTTTGCTGATAATTTACTCACCCCCATGTCATCCAAGATGTCCATGTCTTTCTTTCTTCAGCCGAAAAGAAATGAAGGATTTTGATGAAAACATTCCAGGATTTTTCTCCATATAATGGACTTCATTGGGTACCAAATGGTTCAAGGTCAAAATGAGAGTTTCAGTGCAGCTTCAAAGGGCTTTAAACGATACCAGACGATGAATAAGGGACTTATCTAGCGAAACGATCGGTCCATTAAAAAATAAATCAAAAAGTTTAAGTTTTATAAGCACAAATGCTCGCCTTGCTCTGTTCTGTGATGCGCGTTGGTGACGTCACGTAATACGCAATTACGTTGAAAAGGTCACGCTTCTGTCCTGACGAAAATGTTCTTTTAGCCCTTTTAATTGTACAACACCCAGGATATGCGCACGAAATGGGCATTTAAACGATAAACTGACACGAAGACATTTGAATATGTGTTTATGGTTCTCTTTCCTTACATTTGTAAACTGACTCGGTACGTCAAGCGTGACGTTTTGAACGTAATTGATTATTACATGAGTCCCTAACGCGCATCACAGAACAGAGCAAGGCGAGCATTTGTGCTTATAAAACGTAAACTTTTTTTATTTATTTTTTAAATGACCGATCGTTTCGCTAGATAAGACCCTTATTCATCGTCTGGTATCATTTATCGTCTGGTAAGCTGCACTGAAACTCTTAATTTTTTTCCTTGAACAGTTTGGTACCCATTGAAGTCCATTATGTGGAGAAAAATCCAGGAATGTTTTCATCAAAAACCTTAATTTCTTTTCGACTGAAGAAAGAAAGACATGGACATCTTGGATGACATGGGGGTGAGTAAATGATCAACAAAAGTTTTTTTTAAAAGTGAACTAATCCTTCAACACCATTACTTTCAGGCAGTGTGTTGCATGCCTGGCTTACACTGTGATCTTGTCAATTTCAGATTCACCAGCCCATAAGGTTTTGTGCAACTGGCCCCAGATCTTGTGACATTGATTAATAATATGAGAACTGAAAGAATGTTCTCCTTTTTTCTATTTATTTTTCATCCATATTGTAGTGCTTTATTTATAGTTTCAGTTTTTTTCTTCTTCTGTTAACGGAAAAGCTATTTTTTTGCCTTAAAGTAATTGTAAAAGTAATATTTTTTATTTACTATTAATATCTTTGCTGTGAGATGAGCCTGAGAAATATCTATTCTTTGGCTCCTTTGTTATATGAAGCACTGGGTGAGGAAGAACTCATGTTAGCCAAGGACTGTTTTTCTTTCACAGTAGCTAATTATCCTCTTGTCCTCTCTCTCTTTCTCCCACTCTCTCTTTGCCGTCAGAGTTCTGTTCATTACGTGATGTTCAGACTTCATGACACCTCTGAGTTCCAGTCCCCAGGCAGATGTCCTCGCCTCTCCTCTTTCCCTCTCTTTCACTGTCTTTCCATCCAAGCTAATGTAAGAAACACAGTCTCATCTTTGTGAATGTTATTTAGCCGTCACAGAAACGCTGTGTGTGCATATTTTAAATTACATTTGCACATGCATGCTCCAGTAGTAAACTGTTCTCACTATGTTTTCTAGGTGTGCTTTTATTTTGTGAGGCGGCTTGGCGTTTTTGTTCAGAGCTGTAGAGTGTGTAACTGACACACTTTTGAGAGACAGATCTGTATGCACGTCTGTCTGTGTGTCTGAGCATGTGGGAGAGTCACATGTTTCCATCGTGTTCTCTAGCCTGTCTGCTCACCTGGCCGTTGCCATGGGAACAGTCAGACAGCGGCAGACTTTACACCGATGTCCTCAGAGGATTCATTGAACAGGTCTCAGAGCACCCGACGCTTCAGAACACGCTGCAACCCTCTAGCACAGAGTGCACACTCTCTGTCCTAATGTCTCACTGTCTCTGATATGCCTGGGAACCTGTTCTAGAATAGTTTCAGTTCTGTAACTTTTATTAATAATGCTTTGTTAAAAACAGTAGGGATGAACCGATATTAAAATTCAGGTCGATTACTGATAAGCTGATAATTCTTTACATGTTATGCCTAATATTAAAACTCTTTACTTTTGTGTTTAAACAAAATATAAAACACTATAAACTAAAATCAATTATTTTAAGTGCAGAACCTGAATTTAGGCATGACAATATTATAGTATACAGTATAAAATGTATATTTAAGGAGATTTGTTATTCAGTTATTCAATTATTTCTGTTTTTAAAAATTAATTTTAAGTGAGCGTTAGATAATTCCAATTGCCAAAGGTAATCTAAATAGGGTAAATTTAATTAGTATGAACAATTAAAGATCAATACTGATACATTGTGACACAAATGTATACATTTCCAATATTATTACCGATAAATTGAAAATGTATAAAACATTTCCAGTATTCTTACTAATAAATTTAAAATGTATAAATAGTTTTCAATTTTTTTACCAATAAAAAAAACACAAAACTTTTAATATAGGCCTTTAATTGATATGGAAGTGATATACCATGCATCTCTATCTAAAGGAATAAGTTCATCAGAATTTTTTTAATTCTGTCATCATTTACTAACCCTCATGTTAGAGCTGCACGATTAATCATTAAAAGATCACGATCTTGATTCAAACACCCATGCAATCTCATTACTAAATGACAATGATTCGCCTGTGTCTACTAAACCTTTGACAAAATCACACCGGAACATTGAGAACTGCATTTGAGCAGTTGTCATGTATAGGTATGAAACAGCTTCACCACATAGTATCGTTATTTCTGTGATACAAATATTCATATTATCACAGAAGAACTGGGATAAAAGTTTATAATTCTGATAAAAACGCTGATGTCCACGGTAACTATCAAAATGAAGTAAATCACCTTTTGAAAATAACTTTCAGATAACGTTACACCAGTAGGTGTAAGTAGGCGACAAGTTAATTTTTTATTTGTCGTTGAATCATTCATTCAAGAGATTTGTTCATAAAAACACTGATTCATTCAGTAATGGAACTGAAGTGCATGTCTTTATGAGTGATTAATTGAAACATTCATTCAAACTGATAAAAAAAAAAAAAAATCATTCAGATTCAATAAACATTTTTAAATGGTCTTCAGCAATTAAAGGTAGGGCGGGCACTGCCTCTTATGACGTTTTGCTGAATCTGCTCTGGCTGCGTGCGACCAGTGCGTTCATGTGTTTCATGTGGAGAGTGGGAAATGGGCTACCCTAACTTTTACATTTGTCAGAACCTCTTTTAAATTACATGTTATTTTGTTTAGTTGTTCGTTCATAAACGTAGGAAAATCGTGATCACCATTTATAAACAAAAAAAATCGTGATTCTCAATTTATCAAGAATTGTGCAGCTCACCCACATGTCATTCCAAACCTGCACGATTTTCTTTCTTCATTGAACACAAAAGAAGATATTTCCTTGTGCTTTCATTGGCATGCAATGAAAATGCTGATTTTGCTGCTGCTGTTGTTGTTACTGCCAAACCCCCCAAAAGCACAGTACAAGTATTGTAAATCTGGTCTAAATGATTTCTGAGCAATATTTGAGCAAACAAAAAAACACCACATGATTTGGGGTGAACTATTCACTCGCTTCCCTATATATGGTCCTTGTGTGAGATACTAAGAGGGGGGGGTCTCTTTGTGACTCTAAAAGGCTGTGTTGGACCGTCTCGTGAATGTGAAAGAGTCGGGAGGGTCTTCAGTAGTGATCTTTCAGTGGGGGTGGAGGGGCAGAACTCGGCGCGTGAGGATTTATTGTGTGGAGAATGTGTTCTGCTGACGACGACATGACAAGATGTTCCCGGCTTTATCGCACCAGTTGCACACTTCTTCTCTTTGTGTTTTGCCAGCTGCCTGCGCTGGGTGAGGGGGAAGACTGGGGTTTTGAAAGGGTGTGTGTCAGAGTGTGTGTGTGAGTGAGGAGGGTGGGCCAACTGGACACAGGCCTATTCTTTTTCAATTCTTAATGCAAAGTCGGGAGTCTCAGATCTTTCTGCCACTCTCTCGCACACACACAAATATATCATTGTTGGAGAGTAAATAACTTAAAGTAAAGACATTGCTAATGCTAACATGACTTATGATCTGTTCGACAGTACATTTTTAAGTAAGTGTATCTTTTCCAGTAACAAACTACTATTTCTAGTATTTCTAGTATACTACTATTATAGTAGTAAAAAACATTTACGAGATGAGTATGCGTTTGTTTGCTCGGCTGTAAAGTTGTTCGCGAAAAATATAATATCTATGTAAAAATTAGCACATTAGTCTTTTGTCATACTACACAGCCAACACTGTAAAAAGTGATCAGTGAGGAAACCCGTTGCCTTAAAATTAAGTAAATAAACATAATGCATAATTGAAGATAAGTTATGTGGAGTTGTCAAGTTCACATAACTTATTTTTTTTCAATTACACATAAGTAATTAAGTAATTAAGTTAAGTCAGCTGATCACTTTTTACAGTGTTAGCTGTGTAAATGTAGTAAATGTATTCGCACAGTTGAAACTTTTTTTTAACTCGGGGTTGATATTTGGGAGTTTTCTGGTTTAATTAGTTATATTTAGGGTAGGCTATACATCTATCTGTCTTTTAAATTATATTATATAATATTATATGAATTATTATATTTAAAATGTATTGTTGCCTTTAATCTCTTAGATCTTTTTCTTTAGTAACCTGTAGCACTAACTAACTACTTTTTCAAATGGGCACAGTTTTGTAGCTTCCCCAACAGTGATATACACACACAAATATGCACGCCCGCGAACACACACCCTGTCCCAGCTGCATTTTTGAGTGCCAGGGGTGAAGCAGGGAGCAGAGGCAGGAAGAGGAGGGGACGGGGAGGAGAGAGGGCCATCCCACAGTCAGGCACTGTCAACATCAGCATGTGAGTCCTCCAAACTAAAGGATCTCTCTCTTTCACTGTTTCAGCCTGGCTGTCTCATGCTCTCTCACTGTCTGTGCTGGAGCCAGACTCACATGGTGTCACATGTGAGAGCTCGCTGTTTTCCCCTCTCTTTTCAATATATCAAGACACGGTCTCTGCCATCTCTCTCTTTGTCAGCTGATTTAGGTTCAATCTACCAGAACAACTGTACACATTTCACTTCACCCAACCTGACCTTTAAATGGCCTTTCATAACCTGATTATAGCGGGAATTAGAAGAATCTGCAGAGTTGGCTGCCATTCAGAAAGTTCTACACATCCGCTAACACTTGTGTGTTTGTTTGATAAGTTCTTCTGCCATTTTGAATATCTGTCAGCTACCAATAAGAGTGGTATGGTATGGGTTCATTTATTTTTGGCGTAATTTATTTTTATTTCAGTTTTAGAAATTTTAGTACTGATTTCAATTAGTTGCCAAATGAACATTTAGAATTTTTTTTAAGTTTATTTTTAACAGTTTTTGGTTCAGTTTTAAGTTAAAAATAAATAACAACACGGATCATGTTGTATGCTGATCCAATTTAGCACTTCCCCACGAACATGCTTGTTTTTAGCTGACTACAGTATCTGCGGGTGTGGGAAATCCAGGTGTGATTGGGGCTTTTCTATTTTGAGCTACAAGGCCCGAGATTATCTAACTGTTCCCCTGAGCGTGTCTATCTAGGTGAGATCGCTGTCAGGATAGACCTGTTATGTACGGAGCCTCCAAAGGGACATGGTGATTGAAAAAAAGTAAGAAAAACTGTTCTCAAGGCAAACATTTTGCGAGCGAACGCAAAGTTTCTTGGCAAAATTCTAAACATTTGCGAAAAAACCAAACATTGACACAATTTTTCCTCCCATCTCATGTTTTCCATCACCATGTCCCTTTAGGGGCACCGTAGATAAGCCTTCTGCCTGCATTTCTCTGCCAGCCCTGCAATGGAAAATCCCATTTCTTGCATTTGATCCCTTCTTACAGTGAACTATTTTCCTGATGTTGAACGTTATGAAGAATTGATTGCATTGTCAAGTACCTGTCAATTGTTATGACCCACAGACTAACATTCTCATTTTATGTAATCCAAAATGACATTTAAACAGGCCTAAAGCTTGTGTGCTTTCTTTTATAAGGGTAAGTCCATTGTGACATCACGGCAAATGCTAATAATAAGAGAAGGGAGGATGGATTTCCCAGTTCTCTTCTGCAGGAACTTCCCGTCAGTGTTGCCAGTGTATCAAAAGCAAAACTAAAGTGGGCCTAGTCTGTGGGGATATTGTTTAATTTTTTTTTCTGGGGTATTTTTGCCTCAGTGTACAAGATGGTATAGGGCAAAAAGGATAAAAAGAATGGGAGAGAGAAGTTAACTCTTCATAGTATAAGGTTGAATCCATATAATTTACTGTTCAAAGGTCAAGTCAAGTCAAGTCACCTTTATTTATATAGCGCTTTTTACAATACAAATTGTTTCAAAGCAGCTTTACAGAGATAACAGGAAAACAATGTTGTAATAGTATTGTTAAATTCAAAATTAAATGTTAAATGTCCCCAACTAAGCAAGCCAAAAGCCAATGGCGACAAAGGCGAAGAGAGGCGAAAAAGGCAACAGTGGCAAGGAACCAAAACTCCATCAGGTGACAGAATGGAGAAAAAAACCTTGGGAGAACCCAGGCTCAGTCAGGGGGCCAGTCCTCCTTTGGCCAACGAACGAACAGTGTATGATTATGAGTTAGGCAGCATAATGTCAGGAGTCAGATGTGATCAGAACTTTCACGATATTTATCCAGTTCATCTGGTTGGGTTGGGTCATCCGGCCGGTGAGGAGATGACTGTGTTGAGGTGTTCATGGGCCTTCACAGTGTTGATGGGGCTGGCTCATCAGGGATGCGTTGTCGTCGTGTCCATGTGATGGTCCTTCCTCAGATCTGGATATGGCCTGGATCCGGCGGTTCGCGGTAAACCTCGGGATAAGCAGAGAGACTAATATTAGCGTAGACGCCATCCTTCTTATGATGTACAAAGTACATCAGGAATTATGGGAAGTGTTCCCGGTTCCGGCTGATCTAAACTATGCAGCCTAACATTGAATTATAGAAATCTATAATGTGTTATGTGTATGCTAAGCCAAAGAGATGTGTTTTTAGTCTAGATTTAAACTGACAGACTGTATCTGCTTCCCGGACTGTGTTAGGAAGATTGTTCCAAAGTTTTGGTGCTAAATAGGAAAAGGATCTACCGCCAGCAGTCGATTTTGATATTCTAGGTATTATCAATTGGCCAGAATTTTGAGATCGCAATAGACGTGAAGGACTATAATGCGTTAAGAGCTCGCTCAAGTACTGGGGAGCTAAACCATTTAGTGCTTTGTAAGTAATCAGCATTATTTTAAAATGTATACGATGTTTAATAGGCAGCCAATGCAGTGTTGACAGAACCGGGCTAATATGGTCATTCTTCCTGGTTCTGGTAAGAACTCTAGCGGCTGCGTTTTGAACTAGCTGTAGTTTGTTTATTAAGCGTGCAGGGCAACCACCCAGTAGAGCATTACAATAATCTAGCCTTGATATCATGAATGCATAAACTAATTGTTCCGCATTTGTCAGTGAGAGCATATGACGTAATTTAGATATATTTTTAAGATGGAAAAATGCGGTTTTACAGATACTAGACACGTGACTTTCAAATGAAAGATTGGTATCAAAGAGCACACCCAGGTTCCTAACTGACGACGAAGACTTAACAGAGCAGCCATCGATTGTTAGACAATATTCTGGGTTATTACGTGTGGCAGTTTTTTGTCCAATGATTAGAATCTCTGTTTTTTCAGAATTTAGTAATAGGAAATTACTGGTCATCCAATTTTTTATATCAGCTATGCATTCCGTTAATTTTGAGAATTGGTAAGTTTCGTTAGGTTTTGAAGAAATATACAGCTGAGTATCATCAGCATAACAGTGGAAGCTAATTCCATATTTCCTAATGATATATCCTAATGGTAGCATGTACAGAGTGAACATCAGCGGTCTTAGTACTGAGCCTTGTGGTACGCCATACTGAACTTGTGATCGATAAGACATCTCTTCATTTACTGCTACAAACTGAAAACGGTCAGATAAGTATGATTTAAACCATGCTAGTGCAATTCCACTAATGCCAACATAGTTTTCTAGTCTATTTAAAAGAATGTTGTGGTCGATAGTATCAAATGCAGCACTAAGATCAAGTAACACTAATAGAGAGATACAACCACGATCGGATGATAAGAGCAAATCATTTGTGACTTTAATGAGAGCAGTCTCAGTACTATGGTACGGTCTAAATCCGGACTGAAAATCCTCGCAGATATTATTTCTTTCTAAAAAGGAACACAGTTGTGATGATACTGCTTTTTCTAGTATCTTTGACAGAAAAGGCAGATTCGAGATTGGCCTGTAATTGACTAATTCTGTCGGATCAAGTTGCGGTTTTTTAACAAGCGGTTTAATCATAGCCAACTTAAAGGTTTTTGGTACGTATCCTAGAGACAAAGATGAATTAATGATATTTAGAAGAGGATCTATGACCTCTGGAAGCATCTCTTTCAGTAGCTTAGTCGGTATAGGGTCTAGCATACAAGTTGTCGATTTAGATGAATTAAGGTTTGGGAAGATTTTTTTTTTTGTTGAAATAAATATCAAATCCTTATCCGTTCATCAAATAATCCTGCATATAGGAATGATTTCTGAAGGATCATGGGACACTGTAGACTGAAGTAATGATGCTGAAAATTCAGCTTTGCTACACAGGGATAAGTTACATTTTGAAATAAAATAAAATAGAAACTTTTTTTTTAGGCAAAACACTACAGGTGAATAGGGTAAACAATTTAACTAATAGTTCCCTTTCGAACGGTCACTTCGTATTGCGTAGCTATACGCAATGGGGAAACTCCTTTTCCTCGATTTACTGAAGCCTATATGTAAAGCACATTTGCAGCTGCACAGCTAGCACATTGAGCGTCTGGCTCGCTCATAGGCTGTGATGCGGCAACTGCACATCCAATGGCGTGGGCACCACTGACGTGCGACCAATGAGATAGCCCTATGTCATTACACGTCAGAGCCTGCCAAGGGGGCATGGCCTTAGCTTATAATAGTCCCCTGAATTCGCCATAATAGCAGATTTTACTCCTTCAGTGACAACTTTACGTCTCTGACTTTTTCCTGAAAGCCTTCGCCGTTGAGGGCCTTCAGCCTGAGTGTGCATCATTTCAGCGGACTACGCCTTCTCAGTTGTTTTCTCCTGACGCCGTTCGAGCCTCGACGGAAGCAGCGCACAGGTAGATGTTTGTGTGGCTAGCTCTCTTTACAACACGAGAGCTACCCTGCCTCTTGTTTTGCACATCAAACCGAAGAGTGTTTTCTAACTGAAATGTTCTTTCATGCGCTTGTCTGCTTCCTTCCCTCATTGAGCAGCGACGGAAGAAGCGTGCGGTCAGATGTGCACGCGGCTATCTCTCTTTACGACACGAGAGCTACCGCTCCCTTACATTCTGTTCATCATGCAGAACCTTCTCAGTGATTTAGACCCAATAGCGCGGTTTTCATGCCTGGAATCAACCAGGTGATATTCCAGAGACTCTCTGTGCGAACGCTAGCAGCCTCGTTCAGGGCACCCCAAAGAAATTTCTGAAACTTCTCGGTCTCATGACAGCAGCTTCGTCAATAGTCCGTATGGGATTACTGCCCATGCGCCCGCTGCAGTACTGGCTGAAACGCTGTGTGCCAAGGGCACGAGGGCAAGCCTGCCTCCACCCTCTGGTCGAGCACAGAGCAGAGCTTACATATCAACTGTCTGGAAATTAAAACAGTTGGTTTGGCCCTGAAAGCATTTCTGTCAAACCTAAAAGGTCACCATGTCTTAGTCCGCACGGACAACATTTCAGTGGTGGCCTACATAAATCGCCAGGGTGGCATCAGGTCAGGCAGACCTGCATGCCATGGCGAGAGACCTCCTCTTATGGGCACAGACCAATCTGAGTTCTCTGAGAGCAGTGCATATCAATGGCATTCAGAATTTGGGTGTGGATATGCTCTCACAGGGCAACACTCCCCTGGGCGAGTGGTCCCTGAACTCACAGACGGTCAGTCTGATATGGAGTGTGTTCGGCGAGGCTGAAATCTACCTTTTTGCCTCAAGAATCAAGACCCACTGCACAGTGTTGTTCTCGAAGAGCAGGGACGCTCTGGCCCATCTCTGGCCCAACCGCTCCCTTTATGCTTTTTCCCCCGTCTAGATGATTCCACAAGTCATCAAACGGGTTAGGGAGAGCGGAAGCCCAGTCCTTCTGGTGGCTCCTCTATGGAAATCCAGGCTGCGGTTTCCGGAGCTGGTCCAGTTATCGGACACAATCCCCTGGCCTGTTCCAATGAGGAAAGACCTCCTCACACAGGCCAACGGGGCTATATATCGGCATCCTCAACCCGAGTTATTGGCCCTCCATGTATGGTCCTAAACAGGTACCCAGTGACCTTCCTGAGAAGGTCTTAAGCACTATCTCTGAGGCTAGGGCCCCGTCTACTTAACTCTTAAAAGCGCCTTAACTCTTTGAAGCGGTCAGGTTTTTCCAGCTGGTGCTCAAAAAAACTTTTTGATCCAGAGTCATGTGAGAGGTATCTGTGATACTTTCCTTCCTGCAGGAGCTGTTGGACGCAGACTGCTCCCCGTCCACGCTCAAAGTGTATGTGGCAGCCATTGCAGCTCATCATGCTCTGGTGGCTGGCCAATCACTAGGAAGAAACTGTAACGATGTCATGTGGATTTGAAGAAGGACTCAGAGGCAAATACTCCAATTCAAATAGTTTACTCAAAATAACATTCATAGGTTCAGACAGGCAGGAAGACGGCGTGGATCACACATATTAAACACCAACATACAATTAACAACCGACAAGGACAGACTGAACAGAGGCAAACTAAATACAAGCACAAATCAAACATAACAAGGTGAAGACAGGTGACATGGATGATGACGATGAACAGGTGGGTAATTGAGGGAGTGAGTTCAGGTGTGGAGACAAGAAGGATTCTGGGTAGTGTAGTGCTGACTAAGACAGACAGGTGCAGACGAAGACTGTGACAGAACGCCCCCCTTCAACAAGGCGCGACCTCGCGCCGTAGAACATCAATGGGGTGGGCGCCCTGGAGGCTGATGAGGGGGTGGCCGAACTGGAGCAGGAAGCCTCCAGGGCGGAGCAGGCGGCCGGGGCAGAGTAGGACGTGGGCGTGGCCAGGGTGGAGCAGGATGTGGGCGTGGCCAGGGTGGAGCAGGACGTGGGTGTGGCCAGGGCGGAGCCGGCGAACCCTCGGGGGTCCAGGGTGGTGAGGACCCCTCGGGCGGCCATGGCGGTGCGGACCCCTCGGGCGACCATGGCGGTGCGGACCCCTCGGGCGGCCATGGCGGAGAGGACCCCTCGGGCGGCCATGGCGGAGAGGACCCCTCGGGCGGCCATGGCGGTGCGGACCCTTCGGGCGGCCACGGCGGAGAGGACCCTTCGGGCGGCCATGGCGGTGAGGACCCTTCGGGCGGCCACGGTGGTGAGGACCCTTCGGGCGGCCACGGCGGAGACATATGGCCCCCCCAAAAAAAATACTTGGGGAGAGTGACCGGAAATCGAGACAGGCTGAGGGACTTGGACAGGCTGGGCAGATGTGACGTGAACAGTCTCTGGCTGGGCAGACGTGACGTGAACAGTCTCTGGCTGGGCAGACGTGACGAGAACAGTCTCTGGCTGGGCAGACGTGACGAGAACAGGCTCTGGCTGGGCAGACGTGACGAGAACAGGCTCTGGCTGGACGTGGCTGACGAGAACCAGTGGTCAGGGCTCGGCTGGGCTGGACAGAACCAGCGAGAAGGGCTTTGAATGGACGGTCTCTGGCTGGACGGTCTCTGGCTGGACGTGAAGCTCTGGCTGAAGCTCTGGCTGGACGTGAAGCTCTGGCTGGACGTGAAGCTCTGGCTGGACGTGAAGCTCTGGCTGGACGTGGCTGACGTGAAGCTCTGACTGGACGTGGCTGACGTGAAGCTCTGGCTGGACGTGGCTGACGTGAAGCTCTGGCTGGACGTGGCTGACGTGAAGCTCTGGCTGGACGTGGCTGACGTGAACCAGCGGTGCGGGCTGGGCTGGGCTGGACGGAACCAGCGGTGCGGGCTCGGCTGGGCTGGACGGAACCAGCGATGAGGGCTCGGCTGGGCTGGACGGAACCAGCGGTGAGGGCTCGGCTGGGCTGGACGGAACCAGCGGTGAGGGCTCGGCTGGGCTGGACGGAACCAGCGGTGAAGGGGGCTTTGTGCTGGGTGGAACCAGCGGTGAAAAGGTCTCTTCTGGACCAATGAGAGGAGGGAGATCGGTGAAGTCATCAAACCCATACATACACTTGACTGTGCAGATGACTGGTTCCGGTTTAACTGGACTCGGAACAGGACTATATCGCCCATGTCCTCCCCTGTGACCTCCACGGTTCCCACGGAACACAGCCATCTCCATCTTCCATCTACAGGATCTCCATCTTCCTCTTTTCTTTTCTTTATGGTCGGTTGTTCTGTAACGATGTCGTGTGGATTTGAAGAAGGACTCAGAGGCAAATACTCCAATTCAAATAGTTTACTCAAAATAACATTCATAGGTTCAGACAGGCAGGAAGACGGCGTGGATTTAACAACACCATTGTGATTGTATGACACCAACATACAATTAACAACCGACAAGGACAGACTGAACAGAGGCAAACTAAATACAAGCACAAATCAAACATAACAAGGTGAAGACAGGTGACATGGATGATGACGATGAACAGGTGGGTAATTGAGGGAGTGAGTTCAGGTGTGGAGACAAGAAGGATTCTGGGTAGTGTAGTGCTGACTAAGACAGACAGGTGCAGACGAAGACTGTGACAGAAACGACTTGGTGGTACGGTTTCTAAAAGGTGCTAGGAGGATTAACCCCTCCAGACCTCCTTCTGTGCCTCCTTGGGACCTCTCCACGGTCCTTGGGGCTCTGAAGGGTCCGCCTTTTGAACCGCTCCAGTCGGTTGATCTTAAACCTCTCTCGCTAAAGACTACTCTCCTGTTGGCACTGACATCTATCAAGCGATTGGGAGATCTGCAGGCTCTCTCTGTGAGCCCTTCATGTTTGGAGTTTGGACCAGATGACTCCAGAGTCATCCTTAAACCTAGACATGGTTATGTACCCAAAGTGCTCTCAACGCAGTTCAGAGCACAGGTTATTACGTTATTAGCCCTTTCCCTCTTCTGCCGAGTATGGGGAAGTTAATCTTCTCTGCCCTGTCAGAGCGCTGAGAATCTGGAGCGTTCTGCGTCTTTTAGACAATCAGAACAGCTTTTGGTCTGCTTTGGTGGTCGATCTAAAGGTGATCCAGTCACTAAGCATCTATGATGGGCCATCCATTCTCTGTTTTTTTAAAGAGGCAAATATCACAGAAAACAATATTATATATATAATTTTTTTTTTTTTTTTTTTAAGTTTGAAAGGTACTATGTAATGTGCTTTAATGCATGAGAAAGGGCCTTTAGGCCAATCATAGCAGAGCTCTTAAAGGTGTCTTAAAGGTTAAGTGTTCATGCCACTATCATTCCCAAATTGGTATTGTTTTCAAACAGGTTTCCCAAAAATAATTTTTTCTTCCATTGCTCAGACAAGCAGATAGTCCCGCCCTAAAGCCATGGCTCAGCCAATATTGCTGGTTATAAGTTTCAGATAAGCAACATACAAGTAATCCCCCAAATGGCATACTTATAGTCATCTCTTCACATTTAACCTCAGATAAGAGAAGTGAAAACAAACTGTTTCAAAGTCCTTTAAGATCCATTGTCATGATTACATTGCTAAACCATAATTCTCATTACTGGTGCATCTCCAGTGGCCCATTTAAGAGCATGTCTCCATGAAATTGCCATCTAACACATGTTGCACTTTAGTTTGTTGTGTTATCTGGGCCTTGTAGTAAACATGTGTTTTGCACATTTCAGTTGTTGTATGACATTGGCAGTGCCTGAGCTTGGCTGCATGCCACTGAGTCGAACGGCAGCACACGAGAAGACAATGAATGAGTTTGTTCTCCTGTCAGCAATCTCCAGACCCCATACAAATCACCTGTCACATTACATAGAGCTCTAGATTCCACACGAGCATTCAATCACATGCTCTTGAACAGCGATAAACCAGCACTCGGAAGATTGGCAGACAGGCGGGACGCTATCTGGGATGTCTCATTTCATCGTATTCTTCTTGACACTGGAAAACATTATAAATCCCATAAGTTTTCTTTACTGTGTTGATGTATTTATTGGAAAGGTTTGATTGTGACATATCAAAGGGTTTTTATTTCCTTTAGATACATCACAGATCATGGAATTAGGGGGCAGTGCATTCTCATAAAGAGAATGCATTCTCAAAAATCTGTCTAGTGCAGGATGTCATCATCAATATGTTTGTTCTATTCTTCAGTGGTTCTTAAAACATTTTGACTCTAAAGCCCCTGTTGTCTAACCAAATATTTAAAGGATCCCTGATATAGGTTATTTCCGGTATTTCTGATGTAATTATGACAAAGAATGCTTGTTTTGAAACTTTTTTTATATAAACAAACTGGTTGTATTTATATTAAATGAACTACAATTCATTTTGTAATTTCAGAAGTTTAAAAAAACTATGTTCTCATCCGCATGTTGTACCAAATCCGTAAGTCTTTCGTTCATCTTAGGAACACAAATGAAGGTCTTTTTAATGAAATCTAAGAGATTTATGTGCCTCCATTGACCGTCTACACAACTACCAGTTTGAAGCCCCAGAAATGTATTAAAGTAATCCATGTGACTCCAGTGGTATAACCTCAGCTTTATGAAGAGACCAAGTGGTTTGTTTGCGCAAAAAAAACATAATTTCCCACTTTATTTACAAATTATTAATCTTCAACGCACATTCACGCAACAACATCTGCTCTCGGTTTACCACAACATGCGCGTGAGTTGGTAAAGTGGTAAATTGTTTTTTGGCAAACAAAGCACTTGCATCACTTCATAAAACTGAGGTTAAACCTGTCACGCTTACTCAGTTGTTTGTTCTTAGTTTCGTTTTCATGGAAGTTTTGTTTGTGTTCCTTTTGTTTGAATTTCCCACCACTTTACTACATTTCCGGGGCTTGAAAATGGTAGTTCAGTAGGCTGTCAATGGCTCTCGGATTTCATCAAGAAGATCTTCATTTGTCTTACAAGTCTTACGGTTTGGAATGACATGATGGTGATTAATAAATGACAGATCCCTTTAAAAACCAAATTTATTTTTTTATTATTATTTAAGAAATGCATTTCAATGTATTTAATGTTTTTCTTTGTAATATTTTAGTTTAGAGTTTAATAATTAATTTCAATATATTACTAATAATTAATTCATTTAAATACTTTTTATTCTTGAGCCCCCGTTGTTAACGACGATTTCTGTAAATGTGTATCTCCGCTAAGAAGTGAATTTTATAAGCATTTCTGAGTACACTTGCATATAGATGGTCTCACAATCTGATTTCATGTTCACTTTGTCATTCTTTCTTCATTCCCAGACTCATTCCTCATGTATTCTGGGACTGTAATTTACACAGAAGGCATTGCTTTCTTGTGGGAGTTGGCAAACTGGCAGAGGATACCAGTTTCCTGTGCCTGTATATCTATGCCTGGCTTTTCTCTGTTGTAGCAGTGGCTCATCATACTGTACACTCTGAACTAGACAGATTATCTCTGGCAATGCAGTGATCTAGACAGATTATCACTTTTTTTCCTACCGCTGGCCACGGCGACCCCTGACTGTCCTGGTCATCAATATTTACTCTCTCGAGGGAGGTGAACAAAAGCATCGGCTCGGGTTCGTACAAAAGCGAGATGTTCAGTTCTTGTACATTCAGGTCAGTGATCATTATAGTTTGGGCTGGAAGGAAAAGGACAAGTCTGTACCCTTGCTCAAAGCAAAAGGCCACTAAATCAATCTCCCCCATTGAGATTAAGAGTTCAAAGGCCATGATCTTGAGGAAATGCATAACTGAAAAGCCTTGTGTCTTGTACCCAGGTTTTGAGCTTATTAGTGGGTGCTATTAATGTTGCGCGTTTAGTTTTTCCAGTATTGTGGCTGAGACCTACGTATATGTTTTTATAAAGGTTAAGGAAATTACTACGGAATAAAGGAAGACGTTGGTCAACGAAACGCAGAAACATCCTTTTAAATCAAGAGAAGAAAATAAAAAGAGGAACTCAAGCGGAGAGGCTTAGTGTCTTTAGAGCTAAAAAAGAAAAAGGCCTGTGGGTTTGTGCTTCATTCTCTTTGACCTGCTCTATATTTAGCTCAATCCCGTGGCTTTCTGACTGACTGGGCAGCACTGGTCATTTGCGTGATTATAACAATGCCTCACTTTTTGGCAGCGTGAATATACAAGGAATTATAATGGAGCCATTTTTGTATGATTAATTTGGAGAGAAACAGCTTTTGTTGAAGACAAAAGAGTAAGGGATGCTGAGAAGCTGCATGGTTTATTTTATTGCCGTGCTGTTTAGGAGTTCCCTTATTATTCTTTTTTATTTGAACTGTTTTCTTGTTTAATACCTTGAAAAAATTGAGCTAATTAGATGAATGCACAAATTAGAGCTTCATTATTGCTCAAAGCATTACAAATGCTTTGTTCCTAAACCTCTGGAAATGTCATCAGCCCATAGACAGATAGCTTACAGTGTAAGTGTCACAATAAGTCGGGCTTATGGTTGCCAGGGCAACTGTGACATCACTGCAGACAAAGTGATGCATGAAAATTCAAATAGCTGGGGAGCGGTTGCTAGGTGACCTGAACTCGGAGAAGTCATGGGGCAGCAGCCAAACTAATACTGGTGTTGTGAACACTGTACTTGAGTGGCACGTCGTGGGTCTATTAGCCTGTTGGCTCAGACTCGACTTATCACTGCGGGTGGGGGAAAAAAACAAGCTTATTGTGCATTTGTAAACCCGTATTGAGCGAAAAAAAACAAACATTTTCTGATCACAGCTGCCTTTAAAAGCCCTATAAAATCACATGACAAGTTTAGATTTCTTTCCTGTGTTGACATATTTCCTGTTGGAACAGGAAGTTTGGACGGGACATATCAAAGATTTCTTTCTTTAAGAAAAATGGATCACAGTAGGAAAAGGACATGGGGCATTCTTATTCTAGAGATCACTTTATTGGACAAAAATCTGTGTAGTGTAGGATGGGTCGTCAATAGTTTTGGACTGTTTTGTTGGAAGAGAATGACTGTAAATTTTAAATGTGTATTAGGGATACATAATTCATAATGATAAGCTAATATTTATTTTCATGTTGTGTATGATAAGTGATAAATGGTTGATATTACAAATCTTTACTATTTTGTCTAAATAAAATAATAATAAAATATGTAAATAATAAAATGAAATGCAATAAAACATGTTGTACAGTGAATTTAAATAGAATTTTATGTTTTTTAAAGATTGACTTTGAGTGTTAGATGACCACAAAGGTTAATTACTTGTTCAAAACCCGAAAGACTTTTCTCAAAGACTCATTTTCAGAACTCAAAGATATTTTACATGAAATCTGAGAGATTTCTGTCCCTTCTGTACATTGGCAGCTAAGCAACAACTAATTTGACACTTTTAAAAGTTCATGAAGAGATCGTAATCTTAATTGACCGGTTTAGTCCAAATTTTCTGAAGAGACTCGACCCCTTTATATGATGAACAGATTTCATTTAGGCTTTTATTATTTTATTTGATCAAAAATACAATAAAAGCATTAATATTGTGATATATTATTACAGTTTTTAATAACTGTTTTCTATTTTAATATAGCTAAAATTTAATTTATTCTTGATGCAAAGTGCGATTTTCAGCATCATTACTCCAGTACTCAGTCACACGATATTTCAGAAATCATTCTAATATGCTGATTTGGGTCTTAAGAAACATTTCTTATTATCAATATTGAAATCAGTGCTGTTTAATATTTTTGTGGATGCGGTGATATTTTTTCAGGATTCTTTGATGAATAGAAAATATCAGAATATAAAAGTATTAGATTTCATTAAAAAAACTTTTTAACAGGATTGTGTACAACAAATTTTTTGCATACTAGCAAATACTATTGGTGACATCAAACAGACATAGCCTAAAAGCCACAAAATGCTCATTCCATGGGGTCTTTAATGTCATTTCAGCCACCAATTTCAGCACATTAAATGATAATCAGCTTTTTAAAGTGTTCACACAAAATCCCAGCCAGACTTTCCTGCGCTAAAACACTACACTGAAATGATCTGATCTGCAAAATCATATTGTATAAGGATTATCCGTATGTAGGTTATTGATGATCTACGAGTGCACATGGTGACGGAGGCCTGTGTCAGGGTACATGCTTCATGACTCAGAATGAGGTCACTGCATCTCTCCCACTGCTTAGTGGGACACTGTTCTCTTTCGCTCTCTCATGACTCAGATCTGGCAGCGGAGTTGTGAATGAACAGTGTCTCACCGTCTGTTTCATCGGTGCTGTATATAGAGAGCGATTACCACTCGCTGCAGGATCGTGACACACTCTACACCTACCACCTGCCAAATCAGAATGAAATCGCACGCAGGGAGACAGAACAGAGAGAACCAGAAGCACAAGGCTGGTAATCACGTTCAAATGAGATAAAATACTTTTTCTCTCCCAGAGAAAAAAAGGCACACGACTTTGAAGATTTTCCATTTAATTCTGGGAAAATCTAGAGAGGTTTGAACAGTAGGGGATGGATTTCAGTCGTGACTCAGTTTAAACAGAAACGAGAATACAGAAAGAAACAAAGGGCGCTGATGAAATGATGTCTCTGTGCGTGTGTGAGTGAACACCCCTGATGATATTTTTGTAGATCTTCAATTTAGATATGCAGAATATGCAGTGCTTATGCTTTTATCACCATTAGGACCCAACATATAGAGAAACATATGTAGTGTAGAGTAGAGTAATCAGTGGGTACTAATGATTCATTCTGATATTTTTGTGCCTATCTACTTCAAGTGTAACTAAACGAGCCAATGCACATTGGCATGCGATAATTGCACCAGCTGCTGTGCGTCGCGGCACAAGCATATAATGAGCGGTAGGTGCATCGCATCCTTGTCTTTTGCTTCGGAGCCAGACTTATGGCATTTTATCGGTTCAATAAAATATCTTACTCGCCTTTTGAGTAATAAAACGCATCTCTGTGACGCTTTTACAACATTTCAAATCTCTCTGTGCTTGCCATCTCCGAAAAGCCAAGCTAATGTTGATTCTTGTTTTATTACGAGTTATGTCGCATTCTCGTTTTGCCAGCAGACTCTTCTCTATTCGCCGTTTGTTTAAAACGGGTGATTCCCTGGAGGTTCTCGCTTGTTGTGACAACTAACCAATGACACTTCCACTACATACATGTGGCAAAGTCGGAGCAGCTTTTCTCTATTTACGGATATGATGAGACAAGCACGGCCGAGCGACGCATGTGCAAATTCCAGCTGAAACCATCCAGTCAGGTCTAAATTATAAACAATTATAATAGGCTTACCATAGGGAATCAGGGTAAAACAAAGACACATTTTGGAAGAAGGATAGATGCGTTGACTGCATTGAAAAGTTAAATAGCGTACCTTTAATTGTCATGAAAATAATTTCACATTGCAAAATATCACATTGGTACAAAAATAGCCATCATTGTCATTTTGACTTTAGGGTTAAATATGATGCAAACATTTGTCTCAGTATGGACAATGCTCTGCTAAGTTTTTTTTTTAAAAGCCTGATTATTTTTTAAGGGCTCATTAGTCTTCAATCCCTTTGAGTATTTAGAAATCTACCTTGTTAATTGGCAAGTTGACAATATAAACCTATTATATCACACAAAAACAATGGAAAAATTTAACCGCTGTCTGCCAGACACCATTAAACTCTGATATGGTTAAGTTGAAGATCTACAATGCTGTGGTGTAATAGGTTTGGATCTGATAAACGCGACTTTACGTAAACAGGCATGACTTCATCACATCTCTCTCCTGACCGTGTGTCAAAACAGCAGCGGAATAATAACTCAAAGTGTGTTTTGGCACACATACCCGTGATTCATCTTATTCTGAAAGTTCATGTAGTTAAGGTGTGGGTTATTTTACCCTGTTCCAGTAATCCGGCAAAAAAATAAAAGAACTACATGGGCGGTTCTGAACTGAAATGCCTGAAACTCCTCCTAGTCTTACAGTACTGATGAGAAATCACTATACAGAGATGTTTTATCTACAGCCTCAGGGCAGCCACTCTCAGATTATTACCCCTTCATTAGACCACACTGACCCGATGATTTAAGAGGCTGTGTATTACTGGAAAACATCAATGCCTCTGTTTTATGATATTATAGTCCAGGCATGAACATTTTACAGCCTTTCTTTTCTATTCTCTCATAACTATCTGTGCTTAATACTGTATATGAACTCAGCTTTTTTTATACTGTAACTCAGTGGTGAAGTTAAACTGTCACTCTTCTCCTGCGAGTGAGTCATCTGTACACCCACCTCAGCATTGAATGCAGTGTTCACTCGCAGCGCTGCTGGAGAATGACTCAGCTGTTACATGATCACCCAGCCTGCAGACTCCACCCCCTTTATTCACCTGCGCTGATGTCATAAGAGTGGGCTCTGTGAATTGTGCTAGTCATCAATTATCAATCAGTTCTGTAAAAGTTGGCGTGTAAGATCCTGAGTCATACTGGACTTAGCAGTGGGCATTGTAGATTGTCCATTTTTTTCTGGACTGGAATCATGGTGTCTATTATGTAAGGTGATGTCATGGCAACTGAGCGGTTTGATGGGGTGTGTTTGGTGATGAGATTGTTTTGGAGTAATAACAGGGTTTGGCATATTAATGTTAGTTTAAAGAGTATATGATTTTATGTCGTATACAAATATGAATTTATACAGTGTGAGTATTGTTTATACTATATTTGAGTGTTGTTATATATACTATTATAGTTTTAATATTTTGAATGAGCTTTTTTTGGTTTTCATTTTAATGTTTAATTTTTAGCAATTGTATGTGCATTTTTATTAGTTTTTGTTTTAAATAATTATTTTCTCTTCAGTTTTAGGTTTTTTATACTTCACTTATTTCAGTTTGTTGCCAAAACAACATTTAAAATGTTAATTTAGTTTGTTTTCCATCTTATAATTAGTATCAGTATTTTTAGTTTTAGTTTACAACACAGAGTATAGAGCAGAAATGTATTATTGTTGCTAAATAAATTACTTTTTTGTCCCTAAATTACTTTTAGATTACTTGTAGTTACGCTTAAAGTGGTCCACTAAGCTATTAGCATAATAATTTAGGAAATCAGCATATATTCTTTCATTTATTATTTTATATTCATTTATCATTCTTAAAAGTTAGGTTAGGTAATGGTTCATAAATAATTTATAAGGCTTTAAGTTTTCAATAACATTTTATAAATTCATAAACGTTTAAAATAAGTTCATATAAAAATGATTTATAGCTATCATTGAAAATGTTGTACTTAATAAATTATTAGTTGCAACTTGTTTTGTTACATATACACCTGACCTAAATCCTCCACAAAAGCTCTATCAGCACAACATTTATCTTGAGCTGTGGAGCTTGTGCTTAAAAACTAGATTATAAAAAGTATACACTATAAAAATGTTAGTGTAGCCAAGAATAGATTGAAGTGTGGGCCCAGATCATGCCATGTCACTCTCTCTGGTACTTTAAAACAGTTCAGTGGGTTAAGTGGATGACAGTGTTGTAATACAGGGGTCATATACAGGGTGCCGGTGTGTGTATGAGCATTAGAGTGGCATAAAGTGTGACGTGTGTTTAAGGTCAAAGATCTTTCTGCCCTGAGAGCCACACAAGTCAGAGTACACACAGCTGTCGGCTCCAGTTAATGACTGTGGTCAAATGAAGAGTGCGTATATATGATTATATATGAGTCCATGTGTGCGTCCTGCATTAGAGAGGGAATAGTCTGAATACAGTCTGAGGTACTACATTTGAATTTGAACTAAATTGCGACCATTAAAAAACTATGTTCTACATATTATGAATGTAATCCGGACGTAGGTCTACTACATCTGTCATGTTGTCATTATAATGTGACCTACCAGCTTCAGTTGCGTCACTTTACCTCACTTGACCACCACCTAAGACATTAAGAAAAAAGTTAACTTAAGTTAAAGACAACTTAAAAGGTTTTAAGAAAAAACTTCTTAAATAATTGCATGATACTTTGTTCTTCAGTCACGTCTCCTTTGATCTCAGTTTCCCGCCACTTGTTTGTCTCCTAGGTTACTCATTGTGTTCTTGTTTTTTTCTATGGTTACTATGGTTATAAATTAATCCAATCATTTGTTTTCACTTAATATATATATATGCCTGTGTTTTAGTTCTCATTTGTCAGTTCACGTTAATGTTTTAGTTCAGTTTGGTGTTGTTATCCTTCTGTCAATAAACTCTGTTCACTTTTATTTTCGTCTTTTATTCGAATACTTGTAGATTAACTTAAAGCGGTCCACTAAGAAACTAGCATAGTTATTTAGGAAATCGGCAAATATTCTTTCATATATTGTAATATATTCATTCTCTATCACATAAACAGTATCAGTTAAATAGTTCATAAATAATGTATAAGGCTTTACATTTTCAATAATGGCAGCTATAAATTCATGAACTTTTCAAAAAAAAGTTCATCTAAAAATTAATTATAGCGATTATTGAAATTGTGATGCCTAATAAATGACTAATTAAGAGAGGGACGGTCTCATACACGATTAATGTGTTCCAAGGTCTTTTTCAGATGTGTTTGCTGACTCAGGCAGTTAGTCGAACTTTTCCTCATCAGCTCTCATTACGTTACTAGTTAGGCAAGTTATTTACTGGGAAACAAATGCACATGAATACATAAATACACACTCCTCTCAGCTTAATTGCATTTTTGACATTACTGTAGTTAACACCCAGTATCGTGCTCTCTGTGAATGACTTTGAAATCCGACTTGAATAACCAGTGAGAGGGATATGTTGTTATTTTTAGGACACCCCCACATGGATGTCTGTGTCTCTTTGTGGCCACCTGGGTATGAAGAGAGCACGGCTATGATTTGAGGAGTTGAACAGGTGTTGTCTGAGCTGTCCCACGTGTCCACTTAATCCGTACAGGTGTGTATGTGGGAGCAATTATGTGTTTTTGTCCTTATGTGTTCACTCTGCTTCCCAACATAGCGATGTTCTTGTCGCTGCACATTAATTGTTTTTATGATTGCCTCTAGTGATCATTTGTCATACTGTGCATAACCATAACTGAAGAGTGAACAGTAAGTGCACTTTTCAAAATGTAACATGTCTCAGAAAGTGTCACTCCTCATAGGTCAAACAGATGAATCTCAAGCAAATGGACACTGACCTATGAGGTCATAAAAAGGAATGAGACCACCTACCCACTTGCATTCACTTCTTTCTAGCATATTTCTTCCAAGTGATCTTTTCACAGTAAGAATGCTGCTGTACTGATTCAAAATCTGCAACCTTGACCGATTTGTGTTTTTCCAATGGATCATTCTTAAATCATTCGATTTTGTCCCTTTCAATTAATAGAATGCGGAAAAAGGCCAAAAAGAAAAGGCCAATAAATTGCACCAATTAAGAGACTTCAGGTTGGTCGGACGAATTAAGGCTTTAACCCCCTAAAGTACTTATAAAGTTCTTTTAAACATTTAATTCTACATTTTGGAATGTAATTTTCCGTGCTGCTGCTTTTTATTTATTTTTTTGCTTTGAAAGTACCACCGTAGACTTTGAGGGTGCATATTTGACATGTTTGACATTTTCAGTATTCAGATTTGCAATTGACCGATGTGGATTTTCCCAATGGCTAATTTATAAAGGATTACATTTTATACTGTCCAATTACAATGTAAAAATTTTTAAACCAACGGTTGGGTTTGTCCATATTTGACCCAAACATGGGTTGAAACAACCCAGCATTTTTTAATTCATTGCTGAATAAAGGTATTAATTTCTTTAATATAAAAAATAGTACTGCCCCAAACTTTTGAACAGTAGTGCACATTATACAATTATTACAGGCACAGTAACCACATTTAATGTCTTTGTCTTACAAGATCAGGGCTTCATGCTCATTTTGCTGCATGTGTGCTTTCTGCACTGGTTTGGAGTCAGCCGTTAATGTGAGGTAACCCGACTCCAAGTCAGTTCAGATCACATGGCGTCAGCCCAGGAAAATGCCCTGGGGGCTCATCACAGTTTATTATATCTCTCTATGCTGAGAAGCAATTCTCCAAAAAAAAAAAAAAGAAAAACCCTTGCTGTGTAAAACAGTTGTTAATTGCAGCAGTTACTCCAGCATTTATTACAGTCTGAAATCAGCCTCTTTCTCTCTTTCCCTTTTGCGAGGATGATATTTGTGCACCATTAACCAAATGTTGCCATTGAGACAGTACTGCATGAATGCCCCCATCTGTAGATCGTAGTATCTCCTTTCTCATGAAAACAATTACAGACCATTTGCATTTATGGAAAATATGGTCGCGGTGCATAAAACGTGGACGGCTCCATGTGCTGCTCTTGGCGCGTGTCGATGCTGCATGAATATTTCATGATATGGCTTGCAACAACTCATAGAAGTGCAGGCACTGTAATTGGCATCAGCTGTCAGTCAAAACACCATTAATTAGCACAATCATAACATAAACAAAATACTCTGGTCCTAATGAAGAATGGCGTTATTAGCAGTATCTCAAGATATGTTTCTGTGCAGTAAAAGCAGCCACTGTAGGTTTTGTAGATTGGTTGACACCTGTGTAAATGTGTTGTTAGTGTTGTCGGTACTGACGGTTTAATGATGAGTCTTAAGTGGGGTAAATGCCGGAGCTGCTGTGTATCACACACAGACTGTGAAAGGCCTGCAGAGAGCTGATTGCCGGTTGACACAATGGTGCTACACACTTCCCCCACCCCTCGCCACTGTTCTTTACCTCCCATTAAACACTGAGGCTAGGTCAAGAGGTCGCTCTTAGACACCAAAAATCTCCACACAACTGTAGAGCTGCGATATGGCCTGGGAAACAGGTGGAATCCATCCGTCCATCCTTCCATCCATCCATCCATCCATCCATCCGTATATACGTATGTCATTATTGCTTTTTTTGGTGAAAACGACGGACTTCTGTCAGGTGACATTTTTGCACAGGACCAATCACTTAATTTGCTTAAACCCGTCTTAAAACTTTAACACTGTTAAATATAATTTTTAGGAAATCTAAAAATGTATATACATTTTTACACTGTACAGTACAATGTTGAGATTCTTAAATCCACTTGTAGCAATTAAATTGATGGATTAACATTTTTGGTTTTTATTTGAAATGTATTTGTAGGTTATTGGCCATAACATGAAAATAATTATTGGCTTATTGGTTTCCCTCCAACCACCTGACAACGTTTTTCAAACTTTTTTTGTATTATTCACTGGGAATTGATTGGATTATGTGAAGTTGGAGGGAAGTAGTTGAAAAAGGAGAGAGCTTGGCGACTTCAGCCAAACAACAAATATACTGCATTTCATTGATATATTACATAGACAAAAACAGATGAATTGTTAAACTAAGACCAGGAAAGAGAATGGGGTCAAAGTTGATGTTATGTGACTTAGAAGTCAAGACAAAAATGCTTAGGAAAATTTTACATTTTTACCTGACTACTATAGTTTACAAAGTGAATATTGAGTAATCTAATGTTTTAGTTTTTCTTTGTCGGTTTATGACTTGCGCGCTCTCTCATGAAAAACAGAGGGCCTCTTGTAGCAGTCCACCCACTGGGCTCATTGTGCCAGTCATCCGGTCGCTATAGGAACACATTTAGTATGTAAAGGAAGTGATCAGAGATTGAGTTCTCACACAAGTGGTGGTAATTTACACATCAAGACACATTGTCACATCAAGTCTCTGGAATGCTCGTTTGGCACACATGCACACACGTACATATGTACACACAAAGAAAACGCATTATGGGGCTTTTGATGGAGAGCCTGTAGCCCTTTCATGTTCTAGTGACACATAGCTAGTTAACAGAGTAAAAACTGAGTGTTGTGAGCTAGAGAGTCCTCTTTTCTTTTAAAAACCCATTTGGAGTAAATTTCACGTCATCCAAGTTATGCTACTGCACACTGTAAAAAATATATTTTCATGATTTGTTATCGCAATGATTTGTTGTTTATTTTTCTTTTGTCAAATCAAATTAGATAATGTGGTTCAGATAAAATAATATTTTGAGTTTCTATTTATTAAACCAATCTCCTTTATTAGCTCACATTTTTAATTCGAATGAACGCAACATTCCAAGGCAACCAGGTAACTTACTTTTTTAAGTTAAACCAACAATAATTTTTTACAGTGTACGACATTCACCAAAACAGATTTTTTATTTGCCGGTATTGATATAGGCTGCGATCACTAGTACTTTCATCATATTTATTATTATTTTAGTGACTCAAGAGCATATATTTATCAGCATGATTTGGGTCATTGATACTTTCATTCAGTATAGGATGTATTAAAATTGATCAAAAGTGAAGCAAGACATTTATAATGTTTAAAAGGATAATTTCTGCTGTTCTTTTGAACTTTCTATTCATTAAAGAATCCTGTTTTTTTTCCACTAAAAAACACTCTAATATACTGGGTTGTTTGACTGTCATGATGTGGGGTTTGTGTCTTGTCTTGTTATTTCATGTTCAGTGGTGTCCTGTCTATTAGTTATCCCAGGTGTTTCTTATTTCCCCACGCCCCCTTGTTATCTTGTTAGCTCGTTTGTCCATTATTATTTAAGCCCTGTGTTTCTGCCCTGTCTTTGTGAGTTGTTGTATAATTAACGTGAATGGTGGTCGTTCCTGTCTTAGAATCCTGTTCCTGAGTCCTGTATCATAGTCTGTGTCTCTGTCTAAGTTTGTAGTTTGTTTAAATAAAGCATGTACACTGCGTTTGGATCCAGCCTCCATCCCGTGCTTCACCGCACCACATTACAGAGACACTGTGAATAATTATCTATGTATTACTAGTTAAAATGGTGGGAAAAGTCAAGTTATATTTATTTAAATAGCACATTATACAACAATACAGATTAATTCAAAGAATCTTTACATAAATTAACAGGAAAATAACTGTTAATGTTGTGAAATTCAATTATGAAGCAAATTCAACTTCAGCTTTAAAGCAGCTCTACAGAAGATATTAGTGTCATTATACAGCTCAATTCAGTTCTAACTGTGTCAATGATGCAAAGTGTATCAATTATGAAACAAGTTCAATTCAGCTATAAGCAGCTCTGCAGAAAAAGCCTCATCTGAATGCAAGTGATAACATTGAGTAATTCCCATAGCTCTTTAGTTACTATCAACACTACAGTGAAATGAAGTTTAAGTGATTGTTCACCCCAAATTGAAAATTGTGTCATCATTTACTCACCCTCATGTTGTTCCAAACCTGTATGATTTTTTTGAACGCAAAAGAAGATGTTTTGAAGAATGTCGGTAACCAAACAGTTGTGGGGCACCATTGAATTCCATAGTATTTTTTTTTTTTTTTTCATATTATGGAAGTCAATGGGGACCAGAAACTGTTTAGTTACTGACATTCTTCAAAATATCTTCTTTTGTGTTCAACAGAGGGAAGAAAATCACATTTATTTAACAGTAATAAAAAAAAAACTTTTATCCTATAAGTGACTCAATAATGTTCAACAATGTTTTAAAATATTTTGGATAATTTTGTGAAATTTCATTTGAAACACATTTAAATATTCTTCTTAGAATTATAAAGCTTGCATTGAAAGATTCTCCATAGACCTAAATTAGAAAAGAGAAAAAAAAAACAATATGGGAAAATGGCAGACAGCAACGGTTGCCAAAGTTACTCCAGTCTTCAGTGTCACACTATCCTTCAGAATTCATTCTATTATGCTGATTTACTGCTCAAGAAACATGTATCAATGTTGACAGCAGTTGTGCTGCTTAATATCAGGATTTTTGGATGAATAGAACATTTATTTAAAATAGATTTTATTGTAGCATTATAAATGACTTTACTGACACTTGTGATCAATGTACGGTAATGCGTCCTTGCTGAGTAAAACTATTAATTGAATTAATGAAATTTAAAAAATCATACTGAACTCAAACTTTTGAATGCTATATATGGATACATACTTGTTTAACTGTGTGTGTGGGTGTGTGTGTGCGTAAATGCTATTGAGGAAGCTCAGTGCTGTGTATCACCTCCACTACAGATGGGCTGTGTGGGTGTACTCAGCTGGGCTTCCGCAATAGGCTATTTCCATAGTGCTTGACTGTGTCTATTTCACACATCAAAGATGCTGTCATCGAGGTCAGATAGACAGGAAGTGTGCCGTTATACAGGTCTCTTCACCTCCAGCTCGCATTCTCTGCAGTGTTTTGTAGTGCACTTACAGTAGGCCCTGTGGTCAACTGATAAACAGCAGTTCTCGTTTCGCTAAATTATTAAACGCCATTTGAACAGCAGGACAAGAAGAGACTGCAGCGCTAAGAATAGCAAGATGTCAAAAATAGCTGGTCTTAAACCATAAGAGAGGCTTGATCATGAGAAATATGGACGTCAGGTACCCAGGTAACGCTCTGCTGGGACTTGTCCCATCTGTGCACTTGTAATGCAGCTGTAAATAAAGGAAACTGTAATCCGCTGATTGTTTAGACACAGATTTAAACAGTTCTTGGCACCCCTTTATCTTGTCTAATAATAAATTCATGATCCCATAAAGCCTACGGGTGGCAGATTAAAAAATTTATTGTAGTTGTGTTTGAGGACTGATTATTTATTCATGAAAATCTGACTCTGTTTTTGACCAGAATCACATTTATTTACCTTAATATACCATGTTATCGTAAAAAGTAAATGTTTGTTCTCTCTTTATGAAAAGGCTCAATTGAGTTTCTGTTGTCAGGTTTTTGCTGCATCCGTCTATAAGTAATCAGGCTCATCTGTTCAGTGTCGTACGGGAGGTTACAGATATACGCTCTGAGGAGGATGGAGCTGTTTACTGCGGTAGCGGGTCAGCTGTGCTAATCCATTCATCTGTCAGCCATAGAGCCGTTTGATTGACTTAGCAGAGGTCAGGCTCTACATTGACCTTGTGTGCCTATAAGAACAAGCCACTCTTCACCATGAGCCTGCGATATTAGTGTGCTTTATTGTCTTAGTGTAATTGGGATTGAAAATACACCCTCATATATCAGGGAATGGTGTAATATAGTCAGTGGAAGGTCTTTCTTCAACTATAGGCAGTTTTAACCCAGTGGACTTCTAAAGCTCTTCTTTCACACTCCCACTCATTTCATTTGTCCGCGAGTAATGTGGAAATGCATTAATTTTTTTTGGTGCCTTTCCCCTCCCCCCCTAAAATATCATGATCGTTTTGATGTTTTATTTTAGATAGAAATGGTGCGGAAAATGTCTGACACAATTGAATATGTTATAATAATGTTTTTTTATTATTAAAAATGTCATTAATTTAATAAATACATTGATTTAATTGTCACAATCTGTAGTGTGGCTTTCCAACACTCATGACTACTCAGGAGAATCGTAGGAGAATAACAAGGCATACACACTATAACCAAATACAAGAACCGACAATTGCAACCGAAAACATGGCTATGTTTACAAGGTAAGAACAAAGGAAACCAAACTAGACATGGGTGAAACTAATTCGTAACTATAGAAACAAACGAGGAGCTAATGCAACCATTTAGCAAAACTGCACGTTTTGAACATTCAGAGAACATTCATAAATACTGCTTTCATAAGAACATTAGCAAAATGTTCTTAAAACATATTATTTTAACATATATATTTTTAAATTTTTGTTTTATATATTTTGGATAGTGAATAACACTGAATCAAGTATGCTAACTTTTGATAAAACTATTCATTTTATTAGTTTTTTTATTAACGTTTACTTTTTAGCTGAATTGCTGACATCTGACACAGTAATTATCTAAATGTTAATTTCACAGTTTTTTTTCCGATTATTATAGTTCAGATTAAAAGTCTAGGTCTAGGACAAGGGTAAAACTAGATAAAATCCTATTCAAAAGACGCAAAAATTAAGAAAAAAAAAATCAAAACAGTTTTAATGTTACCTTCATATAACAATCATTTTAATATTTTGATTCAAATCACCAGGGACATAAACGTTTCTGAAGAAAGACCTGGAACTGGATGTCTTAAAAGTCTTTAAAAATCATGTCTGTAAAAATCCTTTTATTCATAGGGAATGGCTCATTTTGTGTTTCTTGTGATGTAAAACACAAGCCCCGGAGCAAACAATCACTTCCTTAAGAAGACAAGACATCATTTCTTATTATGGTCTGCCGTAAAAGTACCCAAGCATTATCTGTTTTTGCCATCAAGGTGGGAGGGAGTGAAGCCAACGACCACTGCGTGACGGTCAGTGGATATGTGTGGTTGAAAATGAGCGCTGATGGCTCATAATGCATAGCGATTTCTGACATCCCACATTAACCCTTGCAAGTCTCTGACTGTATAAATGTTGTGTAGCAAGACTCTCTGTTTTCACTCCCTACACGTGTCCCTGTGATTGGTTTCAAATGTTTGTGTAAATAGCTGCGGCAAACTGCTGTCTCCTTCGGAGGGCAGATTAGCTTCGGTGGAAATGCTCCACATTTTTGTGCAAAGAAGGAAGTCTTGAAAGAAAGAGACCTGGACATTCCTATTGTCTGAAAAAGCTGTTAGCGGTGCTCTGTCTTGACCTCTACCTTATTTGGCTCACTGCAAGATTTATAGACTTTACAAGAACTGCTACACTGTTTCAGTCACTGATAACAAATATTCATTGTTGGACAAGCTACTCAAAAAATGTTGCTCACAAAGTTGCACTATCCTTTAGAGTAAGTAGCTAGTTACATTAGCTTGCGACATATAAAGTACTTCAGATTTAAAAAAATATATATTTAGAATGAGTAGCTAGTTACAAATTGCTACATTTAAAGTTTTTCCTATTTTTTATAAATATATTTAGAAAAAGTAGCTAGTTAAATTAGCTTGCTACATTTAAGGTACTTTTTTTATAAATGTGTTTTAAAGGTTTGTCAAATAATGTAATAAAAGTCCTCTTAGGAAGTTCATATTTTTGAGTCATCGTAGGACATCAGGAGTATTTAAATCACTTTGGTCAAGCAAAGGCTTTTTAACTCTACTAATATCATATTTTGCATGTGTAAATCTTTTTTGTTCTCTGATCCAAAGTATCTTACAGTTTCACCAAATGATTTCTGTTGTAAGTGAACTAATTGAACAATTAAAACGAACAGGCTCTAATGAGTGATTCATTCACTGATATTGCTGGTTCTGGTGCTAAACAGCTGTAGCTACTAAAATTCTATAACTTTAAATACATATATATTAGATATACATACATATACATACATATAATATATAATACAATTGTAATGTTTTTGAAAGAAGTTTCTTATGCTCATCAAGCTTGCATTTATTTGATCAAAATACAGAAAAATATTGTGTATTATTATTATAATTTAAAATAATGTTTTTTTTTCTATTTTAATATGCTTTTAAATATAATTTATTTCTGTGATTCAAAGCTGAATTTTCATCAGCCATTACGCCAGTCTTCAGTGTCACATGATCCTTCAAAAATCATTCTAATATGCTGATGACCTTGTAAAGACATGCATTAGTGTTGTCAAGGGATGACATGATCAATTTGACACTTTTATGTACTACTTCCCTTCTTGTGCACTAGTTTTAAACAACACGCTCCTCATTTGATAATAATCCAGATTTTTTTAAGATACAGTAATGTTGTTGAAGGAATGGGTCTTTTGTTGAATAATCTTCTTAATCTTTGTCAAATCCCACCATTTTGCATTGGATTAGGTGTATTCATTATTAGATCCTTGTGGTTGTAATTAAATGTTGAAGCAGCATAAGCCCAATTATCTGAAGAGAGTCTGTTTCTGGACACTCTAAAGCGACAGGTTGTCTGGGGACCCTCCACAGCCACAGATGGGGACCACCATGCAGGCTTTCGCACAGTTCCCTCCAAAACTCACTCAAGCTGTTCCAATGCCTGACTCTGGGGGTTAAATTATTTAACATGTCCTGGCTTGCTTTGGGATGCACTGTGGGAATTATTTGGACATGTACAAACACACAAACACAATATTGTACACTATATTAAACCATTTCTAGCAAAGTCATGCAGTCATATTGTCAGAAAATGACAAACATTGGGAAATAGCCCTATGTCATTTAATTAAACATAAATGCTCACAATGTTGAGATATTTACAATTTAATCACAGTTACATTTCATACATCTTGAAAGGGAGTTGCGAAAACAATGACACTTTTTGACACAGGTTTCCTAAACACTTTGTCTTCTATTGGTAGAATAGACAGATAGTAAGTCCCACCCAAAACTCACGCCATTGGTTAAAGTTGTTGTCAGACAGATTGTGATGGTCAAACAAACAAATGACATCACATTATTTACACTTTTCAGGGGAATCATTCTAAAAAATGGCATACACCTGTACTTACGGCAGTATTTTAACATTTAAAAATGACTTTTAATTAAACATTGATTTATTGTAATATTTACACACAAGCACACAACATACTGAAAATGTCTCTCTGTCATGCATAATGTAGTGTTTGAATACAATCGCATGTGCTAAAGCCCTGGTAAAAGCATTTATCACCAATTTAATAAATGTAGAAATGACACTTTTCAAACAGGTTTCCTGAACACTTTCTTTGTCTTCGCCCCAAACTCACGCTATTGGTTGAGCCAGAGTTGCTGTTGTCAGGCAGATTGTGATGGTCAATTAAATAAGAGTCACATTATTTACACTTTTCAGTGCAATCATCCTACAAAAACTGGCAGAGCAGTATTTTAATAACAATTTTTTTTTTTTTTTTTAACTTTTATTTTGATGGTCCCTTTAACACATTCTGTTGACTATAAGTAGGGCCTAACGTTGCACCTACATATCTCTCATTAGAGTGTTAGTAGAGTATTAGTAAATTGGTGGGTTAGGGTTAGAATAAGTTCACATAGTTGCAGTTACTTATAGCCAGTATAATGTCTGTCGGAGGATCATCACAATAAAGAGTTGACACTAGAACGGCCATGACGGTCATTTGACTGTTTTGAATTTTATATCTGCAATAACTTTGTTGAAAAAATTAATAAAATCCTGCTGATACCTGACTTTTCCTAAAAGTGTCTGTATTTTCATTTAAAATGTTTTTCATATAAATTACACAAAGCAAAAAAAAAAAGAAAAAAAAAAGAAAAAAGAACACATTTACCTATTTCGGCCATAGACGGTCATATTGACCGCACTGAATTTCGCGGTATTCTTTTACATTTTTTTCTATTGGCCTATTTTCTCTGTTATTATATTAAAATAAAATGTTTTATAATTAAAAAATATATTTTTAGTTGTTATTATCTTGTTCTGAGTTATGTTGAATGGATATGGAAATATAGCCTACCTGTTGTGAATATGTGAAATCCTAATACAATAAATGCATTAATCTCTCAATTGGGTATTTATCATTAAAGATATCGAGTTTGGAATCTTGCGGTCCAAATGACTGCTTGTGGCAGTTCTAGTAGTTATGGAATTCTGGCACTTCTAGTGTTAACAGATATTAAGCAGACAGTCTACTAATACTCTAATGAGAGTTAGTTGACATGTAGTTGCAAAGTTGCTTATAGTCAACAGAATGTTCAAACCATCAAAATAAAGTGTTACCAAATGTATACATTTCAAACATATTGATTGTAACACACAAGCACACATAAATATACTCAAAATGTCTCTGTCATAATATACAGTGACCGACTACAATCACGTGTGCTAAACCACTGGGAAAATGTATCACCAAATTGTGACTCTTCAATCTGATGTCACGTAACTTATGACTAAATGAAAGTTTTCTTAAGTTATGTAGCCAGAAAACCGCTCAGTTCCTCACGACCAACCTTATTTTAGAAGGCAGAAGTATGCTATTTTTGTAATGCATATGTTTGCGATGTTGCACAATTCATTTAGAATTTTTTTCATTTTCCTATAGACGTCAAAGAAATTTGACCTGTAAATAGACCACAGGCAGTGAGTGCTGGTTCAATGCAATCTTACACATAGCACCAGAAGAAGCTTTGCTCATTAATTTATAGTGATGAGCAATAGGAACTGGTGGTTCCTGATTCTAGTTCAATACACACACGCACACACACACACACACACACACACACACAGTGTACTGATAAGGACCAGCTCAACAACATTCATTAAAACATTCCCCTGCTCCCTGTTTCCAGGGAAAACTCCTGGACAAGGGCACGAGGATGATAAAAAGGGGAGCACTTCATAATTTCAGCCAGACATTTTTCTTTCTCCCCCCCCCCCCATGCACTCAGAAGATACAATGGGGCATTCATCATGGCGCACACAGTGCTAATTTCCCTGTAGGCAATATGCTCTATTTCAACCTTGCTGCTGTCTTCACAACAGCCACCGCTGGTTTCTTCTTCCCTCCTATCTCTCTCACTCTCTCGCTCGTGCTAATGCTGATTTGGGTAAGAGTGCTTATTACCCTCCCCCCGCAACGAGATTAATTAAACCCAGGGTCCTATGAATGCCCAGATGGTTCTTCTATATTTCCAATGAGCTTAATCTCCATGCGGTCTCTAATCTACTTCTCGTTTAAGGAATTTCCTCAAAAAAACGCCTTGATCGGTGGACTTCAATTTCAAAAACGCCTTTTTAGTTTTATCTGAATGAGAGCAGAACTGATTCGGCCTCTGAGAGTGTTTCCATACATGTTGCCCTCCTAGCATAGCTATTTTGGCTAATGCATGATGATATTCAAGGGAGATGTGTTTGCTTTGTGTTGTGCTTTGTTACCTACTTGTCTGTCATTGCAGATTTGGGGATCGCAGACGCAGAGCGCAGCTGACATCGCCACATCCAGCACGCCTCCAGGTCGGCTGTTCTCTCTTCAGTTTCTGCTGCCAGTGTTTTAGGTTTAGCGCTAACTATTAATACACAGCGCCATGGTGCAACCTTGTGCTGCTACATGTCTAAATCATTTTAATGGCAATTAGTCATGTCACCTAATGAGTCTTCCTTATTGTGGGGCTGTACATGAGACGTGGCTATTTGAGGCTAATCACTGCATATTTTCTAATTATCCCTGCATGCAAATAGCTTAAATGATCATGTTTGTCACAATGCTAGTATAGCTTTGGTCCTCTGAGATTATTACACCAGTAATTGCAGGAAAGCAGGCATTTTCTAGTTTCCCAATAGCCTCAGGGCTCAGGCAGTGCCTTAGAATTTCATTTTGAGGGTTTGGAAATGCTCAACGTTTGTGTCGGTGAAATGCAGCAATTCCGCATGCAACGATTTCAGATGTTTACATCATAGACAATTGCACAACCGTGTTTATGAGCTCAGATAATTTCTGTTTGTATAAAGAAGCTGTTTTGGTGTGATTGTGATATTTTTTACTACTACGGTGGTGCTATGTTGAGAGAGCCAAATGTTTTTTAGGTAATCAACCAATGAAAAGTTGACTTACATTTTTTTACATTATAGAAAATTATTTTTACATTTTTTATATTTTTTGTATATATATTATTCTGCTAAAAAAAACATTTTTTTCATTATCAATGTTAAAAACAACTGTGCTGTTTTTTTTTATCTTTCTTTGATCAATAGAAAGGTAAATAAAATCTTGTGTAACAATGTAAAAGTCTTTAATTCAATTTAATGCACCTTTGCTGAATAATAATAAAATAATAATAGCATTAATTCAATATTACGGACCCTTTTGAACTATAGTGTATATTTCTTATCATTATTAATAATTAAAAAAACATCATACAGAAGATGGATGACAAAAGATGCTGGATAAATGTCCCTTAATCTCTCGCTCTATCTTTCCAAATCTTTGCAACTCCGTCTCGATGTAAAGTGAGATGATATGAGATTTTCAGAGTTAAAAATCATCGGAGATTTATTGCACATCATCTGAGCTGATCCATCACAGGCACCCCATCCCTCACGTGCACATGTAATGACTGAACCTTAATGCACGCGTACATACTCAATCGATCAGAGCTGCAGCCAAGTTGCATGTGCTAAATTGCCCTCAATCGACCACTCTGTCCAGCAGCCTGGAGAAATGAAGGCTGGAGAAATGGCATTGGACTTGTCTTTGCTTTCCACATGGACGAACATGTCCAGCCCCAGGGGCAGCAAGAGAGGTCACATTCTGACACTAGTCCGCTCTGCACTGAAATGACCCCCGGCTTTCCTAGCCCTCGGGCTCCGAATGCCGGCCCCTTTACGGAGTCACCCGGAGGGAGGGCCAGTGACAAGAGGGGAGTTTTCAATTAGATAGCTGAGTGAGCAAAGAGCCCCTCTGAGCGGCTCATTAAAACACTTTGTACTTATCGGACGTCTGCCAAACAAAAGCCAATGTATGCTTCTTGATGGACTGTGGATGATAAAAGTGAAAAGCGGTACATGATTTGTAAATATTGAAAATGTAATGGAGGGTTAAGATGCCCACCGAGGAGACTGTGGAAATAATGCTGCAAAGGGCCCAACAAAAAGTAATCCAGCTTTTACATTACTGTCAGGAGTGGCTCCCACACAATAGCCATCAGGGAGTCCCTGGTGATTGTTCATTAGCAAACTCAGTGGGAGTCTACATTCGCAAAAAAGCACTTCACAATCTCTGTAGATGCCCATTCATTTACCAGAAAATATAGCAAACCTGGCTATTTAATAATTATGAAATATTAGAACATAAAACAAAAGAATGAGAGAAAAAAAATACCCCTCCGAAATTTTGCTGACATATCAACGTTGTTGCTCTATTTTGAAAACACAAGTGACCTTTTTATTTTTTTCTTGCTTTAATTAGCATATGTAATTTGAAAGTAATTGAGGATGATTTTGCCAGAACAGTTAGGAGTGTATCGTGCCTTTTGTGCTATCTGTGTGTAGCTACTGTATCTTTGTGTGCTGTCGACTTGTACATTACGCCTGAGCAGAGAAAAGCCCAGAGCCATTAATGTTAATGTGTGTGTGCATCTTCCCTTAGTACCACTGAGACTCTATATATAGAGCTGTAATGATAGCCAGCTTCAGGAGATAAGAACAGAGAATTAATAAGGTACGTTAGAGGATCCTCACATCGCCTCAAGACTGGCAGATCTGCTGTGGAACATCCACAGAGCTGCAGACGTGTTGAGCTTTTGTTAGCAGCGCTGTAGAAAGCATTAAGTATGTGTTTCTCAATCTGCAAAAAAGTAGGGTGAGAAAGCGAGAGAATAAATGACACGCTCTTGCAAAAAAAAAAGACTAAAAAGGGTTTTACTGCCTGATGGTTTTGGAGAACCTTTTTAGAAACCCCTTGAAATGCCTTTATAACAGTTTTTGTCCCTTTTTTACATGGCCGGTTGCCTTGCAGAGGTCCCATTAGGATGCTTGGACAACAATTGATATATACCCATCATGCATATTTTGTCTGTTTTATGTGCAAGTCATTTGGGCTGCATGTGAAATACCATATTTTCAGCCAGTGTACGCTATCATTCAAGTTTGGGGTCGTTAAGATTTAGTATTTTATGCTCACTAAAGCTGCAATTATTTGATCAAAAGTAAACGTTAATAATTATTACAGTTATTACAATCTAAAATAACGTTTTTTTTTTAAATGTAAATTATTCCTGTGATCACAAAGCTGAATTTTCAGCATCATTACTCCAGTCTTCAGTGTCTCATGATCCCTCAGAAATTATTCTAATGGCGATTTGCTGCTAAAGAAACATTTTGCAGAACGGTAGAGTATGTACTGCATTACTTCTCTGCCATTCATATGTTCTGTAGGTATGCAGGTGTGTTGTGTGAATGCATTCACATGAATACTGAGGGATTGACCTCGGACCTATACGTTCTTTGACCTATGACATTCTTCATTTTGCATTTAGTATAACAGGGAGTTGTGATTATTTGGACGCAAGAATGAACTAAATGCCACAAAATGTCAATTTCCATTATTTCTTTGTTTTTTCAATTCTGTGGTTCTCCAGAAAACCTTTATTCCTAAGAGTGTATATGAGTTTCATCTCTCCGTCTATAGAATTAGATAAAGCATTTGTGCCAAAGTGCAAACATGTTGCATTTCTCATTTCATTTAGCAGACAGTCTCATCGGTGGAGTGCGTTTCTGCATTTAAACATGTGGTGAAACTCATTTGCTCTGTTTACAGTCAGCGTTAGAATAAAATCTCCACAAAGACTCAATCCTCAGATACACTGTTGCAGCAGAACTGCAGCCTTATGCTTGGGTAAAACTGGGACACGGGCCACTAGTTAGAGACATATGGAGGCAAACTTAATGCCAGCTGCTTTGCCGTACATCACTACTTTCGAGTACAGAACAACTTTCATGTGTGATGTACACATAGGGTTACGACACTACACTGCTGCCATGGGCAAGGTCTCAGTCTGGAGAATGTGTCAGCAATCTGTTAAACTTGTAGTGTATTTATCATATCCATTTTTTTTTAGCATGAGCAATTAAGCACCTAACAATAGTTTACCTTCTTTTAAGTGTGTTTAAAGACTTTAATTAAATAACAAAGTGGTAATCTGCACACTGGTGATGTTTTCCTCAAGAGCTTTGTTTTTATTGTCACTTGCTATTTAAGAAGCTCAGCTTTGTCCGGCGTCAGCATTCGGATTCAAAAGACGAGGTCAAGAGGTTAAGTAGTCCAAGAATTTGACCAGATATCTCCGGCTAAAACGTGCACCAGGAGACATGCAAGCGAAAGAACAGGAAGATAAGTCTGACTAATGGCACCTCAGACTGCGTTTCAATGCACTCTCTTGTTGCAAGGACCCAAACTAGTTTGCCCTCTCTAGAGGTCACAATCCCTTTTATATTCTCTTTAGTCACAGATCATGTGACAACATTCCCCTGGGGCCAGGGAGAAAAAGTAGCGCAGATTGTCCCAGCATCTGTTTACTGCATTTTACATTGAATGATTCCAGATTCCACAGAGTAAAATTCACTTAATGATTAGCTGATCAATACTTTCTGTTGCTTTTACAGCAGGGATATCTTGAATATCCCAGTTTGGATACCATACAGCGCTTTGTGCTGTGATCAATCTACAAATCTTATCGATTTCAAGTAAATGAGCAACGGCTGTTTTCAGGCATCAGGGATAAAAATGAAGTGCTGTGCTGTTGAAGGGAATGGGGCGGTTGTGCCTGAGAGTGTCTCTTGACTCTATAGATGCTCTGGCTGAGAGGTTTCACCTGTTTCCAGCCTGTAGACCATCTGTTAGGAGTTACGCTGAACAATACAGACCCGTGAGAGAGGAGAGTGAGGGTTGATGCTGGCAGCTCTTGACTGGAGTGATTGAGGACCGCTGGTCTCATTTCTACCGCAGTTTAATGTTCAACAGCTTTATTTATACATGTTCAGATCATATATTTTCTGTTGGTTAATGTTTTAGACTCTTCTAACAACAACTTTGTCGAAAGTCATTATGCATTGTGGTATGATACTGTACTTGTCACGGGTTGGTTCCACGATGAAGCAAGTAGAGAATCTGTTTGCAGCAGTGTAACTTTATTAAACTAAATAAACTATACTAAACACTCTGGTACAGGTGTAGTCCACAGGAGCAACACAAACCAACCTTAACATTGAAGACACCTAACTAAACAGAGTAATACACTGAGACTTAACAGCTTCCAAAGAAGAGCGGGAAGATAGGAGCCAATGACACAGGAAAAGAAACAGAGGGTGCGTCTCAATCATCTACCTTGTTCAGTAGCCCTGCCTGATCAGGGAGTCGGACATTTTAAGGGCTTTTTCAATCGCAGAAACCTTCCAGTGCACTGAAACGCTCGCTCCCTAAAAAGTCCCACAATGCACCGTGAAAACCAGGGAGCATCAATGCTCACTATATTCCCTTAACGGAATTCCTGAAGCGCGAAACTTGAATCACGTGAGCCAACTCTCTACATATAACAACAAGCGATTTTTAAAACCATTATTTTATTACATTTCAGCATAAACATACATTGCTAGATAGGTAATAAACATAATCAGGCTAACATTTATAATTTATTCACTGTAGTTTTAATCATTCTTATTTACTTACATATACACTTATAAATCATCAACTAATAGATTATTAATATTCATATTTTCATAATAATAAATAAAATTGTCTTGTATTAATAATGTATTAAATAATATACAATACTCTTCAGAAGTTTGGTGTCAGTACGTTTTTTTAAAGAAATTAATACTTTTAATCAGCAGGGCTATATTAAATTGATCAAAAGTGACAGTAAAGACGTAGTTTTTTTTAAACAATGTATTTCAAATTAATGCTGTTCTTTTGAACTTTCTATTCATCAAAGAATCCTGAAAAAATAAATCACAGTTTTCACAATTATTCAGCAGCACAACAGTTTTCAACATTTCAACAATGATAATAATAAATGTTTCTTGAGCACCAAGTCAGCATATTAGACTGATCTCTGGAGGATCATGTGACACTGAAGACTGTAATGATGTAATGATGCTGAAAATTTCAATTTAATTGATCAAAAGCTTTGTGATCACAGGAATAAGTAATGATGCTAAAAAAATCATATGACATTTTAAAATAATTTTATAAGAGTTATTTTAAATTGTAATAATATTTCACAATATTGCTGTTTTTACCTTTTTCTGATAAAAATAAATGTAGCCTTGGTTAATATAAAATACTTCTTTCAAATTCCTAAACTTCTGTATGGTAGTGTATACACAATGTCAGAAGAGCTGTCTTTTAGATGATTTTTACATTTAGAAAACGTTTTTACATTTATTTTTTTGTATAGATTACTCATGCATTTTGGACACTATACTCACACTATTAAAATAGAAAAAATAACTTGGCAAACATGTAATCAAATAACTGATGAGATGTCAGAGGGGAACATTTATGTTTAGTGTATTTTCACATGTTCAATTTAAAAGTTGTCACCTTAACGGAGATCTCTAGTTGAGGTATTTTTATGTGTGACTGTTTTTTTAACAACAGGAATGAACAATAAAACACCCAGCAGCCATTTTTTTTAATTCAGGGTTTGCCCAAACTTCAAGTCTAAATGTAGTTTGCCCTCTTATTTTGTGGAGAAAATCACGTTCTTTCTAACATGAGAGCCATCTTGATTACCTATAGCTTAATTAAGCCTGTGTAACAGATGATTGGTTTGTGTGTATCTGCAGTTGGTGACGTCTGTTATGACATTCAGACATCATTCAGATCCAGTCTCTGAGGTCCCCTCACTCCTGCTCTCCAACTGAGCGATGCCCGTTCCACTCCTCACTGCTTCAAAAGGTGCTTAATCATTTTAATATGAAAGCTGTTAAGTGCCTCCAACAGTCACTTTGATGAAATGGAGAACATTTAAAGAGGCTTCCACCCAGCCAGCTTTTCATTCATTCTTTTTATCATCCTTTCATGATTTTTCATCCTTTGCTTGTCCCAGATCCCTTACACTGGTTCTCATTTGCCATCTATTATCTCTCCTCTGACCTCTGTTTTTTTCTTTATCAGCCCCTGTCTGTCTCTTCATCAACACTCCAGTTCTTACCTAAATCTGCTTGCTATTTCTCTGAGATCAGGAGATTCATTGAATCTGTCTATCTGAGAAGTTTAATGAATAATTAAAGCCAACACCTCATTTGGTTCTAACAGAGCTTGCTAAATACAATGATCAACACATAAACCATACCTCAACGGTATTGCTTAATTGTGTATTCTGTCATTAAAGCCAACATTATGAACTTAATATGCTTACTTCAATGACATACAGCTATATTAAAGATGTGTTTGTATATTATTCTATCTATCTATATAGTATCTATTAGCTCCAAATCCTTTTAATAGTTTCACATGAAATTACAATTTATTTTATTGACTATTTTCCTATTGGTAATTTATCTTTATCTGTCTATCTATCATCCATCAATCTATCTGTCTGTCTGTCGGTTGTAAATTAAGTAAAGTAATAAGTAAAATTGATCTGTTTTAAAACAAGCTCCTTAGGTTTGTCTTTATACCATTTGCCCTATATTTGTTTTGGTATTAATTCCACAAAAGTAGAACTCCAGCCATAACTGACCTTTGAACATGAGCTTGTAGGTTATTCACCTGCAGCATCTCAACTGGAGCTGTAAAAAACAGGCATAACGCATGTTAATGTTAATACCATGTTATGCATCCTGGCTGCAAGTTCATAAAAGTGGGACAAAGATTAAGGAATATATAACCTCAATATTGGGTTGCGTAAAAGAGCGTCTTGAGAATGAATCCAGTGTGACGTTGAGTTGTTTGGTTGTTGGAGACCTATTTTCTTCCTCCGTCTGCTGTCAGTAGAGTTTGGTGGTGATGTATCACGCATAGGTGTGTGTGATGCAGGGGTGCTGGGAAAAGAGCACAGATATCAGAACATGATAAATCTGCTGGGCTATCTCTAAAGGTCACTTTATTTAATTTAATTTATTTATGAGTTTTCTTGTTCATCAAATGTTCTAGAACAGGTAATATATCTGTATGTAAATACAACTATATGAATGTAAATTGTGCAAATTTGCATTTTATATATAATTTTTAATTATTATGTATAATTATTATTATATATATAAATGATATAATACCCCAATAATATGCTTTGAAAGTGCCACCCTTTAAGTAATGTATGCACACTGGCACATTACACCTATATTCCAGCTCATTTGAAGCAACATTCAGACATCAGACGCGACCCCCTACTTCGAGGAACTTCTGCTGGTGTGATTCTGACATGGTAATTAAAATCCTCAATTTTTCGCTCTCTCTGTTTTCCCAGACAAAAAAAAAAAAAAAAAAAAACTAATCTAGCCCAATCTGAGGAGGTGTCGGTTAATGTGTGTGTGTGTGTGGTTTTTTTGACAAACATAGAAACACCAACGAGTGATAACGAGTTTCTGTTTACTTATTTATCTCTCTCTGTGCTGTTACCTTGGTATCTTGCAGCCCTTCGGCAGTAGCAGAGCTTCGTAGTTTATTTATACCGCGCCTCATTATTTATTAAAAACTCAGTTAGTGGGGCAGGCTCGAGCGCCGACAGGCTGCCGCGTTTCATCCTCCTGTGCCAAGTGGGGCTCCCTCTTGCCCTGCGCTTTGCGCCAACGCCGGGGAGGCGCAGAAACAAAGATGAGGCCATCGGGGATTGCCGCGGAGCTCCAGGCTTCAAAGAGCTCTCCCCTAAAGACATTACATGCACACAGAGGGGCTCGACAGACCTGCTGCATCTCTGATTCACTGGAAACATGTCCCTCTTCTTCAGGATGGCTCAAAGAAATAGAAAAATGAAGAAATTAAATGGTTGTGCTTACATGTTTTTGTTTAGATTTACTTCTTGACGTGGTTCTTTTGTGGCAATTGAAGAGCATTGTTACACAGCTCTCTGAAATGCTTGATTCTGATTGGTCAGTCGGGACATTTCGAGGTCAGTTATTCCCTGATAATGACCGTTGTCAATAAATGAAATGGAAAGTGACTGATCATCCGGGAATCTGAGGCCAGCGCTTCTTATCGTATCACACCGTGGACGCGATCCATCACATCATTTATTTCTTTCAAGAGGTGTATAAATTTTTGGTCAAGATCTTGTATTGACAATGCAAGAGTCAAACACTCTGTAAAGTTTACTCCAGCACATCCCAAAGACTTTCAATGAATTTAAGGTCTGGACTCTTCATGTCAATTCATGTGTGAAAATGATTCTTCATGCTCCCTTCCAACCATTCTTTCACAATTTGAGCCTGATAAATCTTTACATTGACATCCTGGAGTGTCATGATGTGTCTTCCTAAATGGTTGTTTAAGAAATTAAAAGTTGCATACTCCATCAATTACAGTTAGAAGAACTGTTGCCAAACATATGCTAGAAATATGCAGTGCCTTTTTTTTTTCTTTTTTTTTGGCCTGACAGTGTATATTATTATGGGTGTACATTATCCTTTGCTTACACCTTTTCGTTGGACGGAACCCACACGTCCCTTTCCCGATGACACCCGGTGACTACCGGTATTCCTAGGAAGGGTCTGAGTACAAAACATTCTCATACAGCGGCATGAAATGGAGGCCTATGTGTGACGCCTCTCCGGAATGTCAAAGTCCTGTCAAACAGGAAAAGGGTAGCGGTGCGGCCAGCCCAGTCCCCGGACACGGACACACACCCGTCCTGTCCACACTTGAGCCGCAAGGACTTGTAGTTTGAGACAGTGAGAGTGAGATGTATCACACACCGTTCTGTGATACACTCAATAGTCAAAAGTCGTTCGATGCGATTAAACTCATTTAACAGATGTTTGAGTGATTTGTCAAATTAGATCCTGATACCTGATTGGATAAATGCTGAGGGGCAGCTTACATTTATTTAGATGATATTATATAACCAAAAGACCACGTGGAAACATGCCTCTTTTTTTCTGATAATTGTTACGCAAGCCCTCCAATAGCACGGGATTGTGTCATTTTGAAGCAGTGACCTTTGTTTCTGTACGCTTGGAGTTTTGATGTTGGCCATGGTTGAGTGCACAGCAGATATTTCTCTATGATGTGAATTGGCTGGGACTGTCAAAGTAAATCACATATTAAGGTTTTTCAGTAATAGTTTACAATAAGGTTTAACATTAATGTATTAGGTGTCATGAACTATCAATGAACTATACCTTTACAGCATTTATTCATATTGGTTATACTGGTAACCTTGTAGCCTATTGCATGTACTGTGAATGTTCAGTTTTGGTTTCGTTTCGCTGTGTTCTGTTCCTATTTTACCTGCCTGAGCTCCTATAGTTTCCTAATAGTAGTTATTCCTATTAGTCCCTCACACCTGTTTTCCCTCACATCTCTTTCCTCTTGCACTTCATTACAGCCAGCATGACGTACTAATACATATTTAACATTTCACGTTATAAATTAGTTGTTAACTTTATAACCATGGGTTTTGTGGGCTACGGTGTTTTTTTTCTCATTTGTCATTTAAAAAAAAGAAGAAAATAATTAATTTCTCAAACCAATTTCTCAAAATTAAAAAATACACTGCTGCTCAACTTTGGGCTTGGTAGTATTTTTTAAAGTTTTTGAAAGAAGTCTCTTATTGTCACCAACGCTGCATTTATTTGATCAAGAATACAGTAAAAACAGTAATATTATGAAATTTTAATTTTCTATTTTAATATTTTTTTAAATGTACTTTTAAAGCTGAATTTTCAGCAGCCATTACTCCAGGCTTCTTCTATGATCCCACAAAATGTCTATAAAAACAAGTATTAATGTTTTATGCAGTCTTGCTTCTCAAGTAAATTTGTTGATTTAATTTTTTTATTTTTATTTTATTTTTTTTTTTACTATAAACAAGTCAAAAGGGCAAATTGCTATTGAACTGTGACCATCATTACTTTTGATTAATATCAGTTTAAAATCTGTTTTTCCAATACTAATTACAAATGCATAATTTTACAATAGGGTGTTCATATATAAAGCACTAGAATTCAAAAGCTACCACGATTGTCTCACAACCAGCTAACACACAATTCACCATGTGAACACTAGTAAGTAAAACTGGTCACAGATGATTCCATTGGATCCAAACAATAAAAAAGTTAACGGAAGAGGAAGTGAGAGGAAGGTACATAGAGATATAATGACTATTTTTGATCCTATAAAAAAAAAGTGATGATCCAGTTCATTTCCTCCAAAGAATAGCTATTTGGCAAAGGAAAGGCTTATTTTGAGACAAGAACATGCGAATAATAGAAGAGTCAGAGACGTGTAATGTAGGAAGGGATGGCAGTAATTTCCGTCGAGAGCCATAAAGCAGGTGTCTGTACCCTCATCTACAACAAGACATTCTTCCAGTGATATGTGTTCTTTGATCATAAGAAGAGAGCGGTTTCAAAGAAGGCAGACAGCGTTTAAGGTTTGCGAGATCTCCTGTGAAAGAACGGGTTTTGCATATATTAACTTAAAGCCACATTGCAGAGATAGTGAGTGTGAATTTAAACTGGTGTTAATTTTCACCTACAGGTATCATTCACGTACCTGATATTTGAATGCAGTAATTTAACACTGTTCGCCCAGGTGAGGTCTTATTTGCATGATCTTTATATCTGAATTCCTCTGAGTCTGACCTATAGCTTTGTGGTCACTACTTTTGTGTATTTAGAAGTAAAAGTGCATACAGAAAGTTTTTGGCTAGCAAAACTAAAGTGCAAAACTAAAGCTCTGTTCTGTATTTAGTTTTGCTGACACAAACAGTAGAATAAATTCTCACATAACTATGAAATAATAGAGGGAATTAGTCATTTCACTGTATGTACTTTGGACTAAAGCACTTGGCAGACGGCAGTAAACCTCCCCCACTTCTCGCAGTTTGGATTCAGTGACACGCACGAGAATCTGCCAGGATTTTTTTTTTAGGACCTCTTGTTCTTGACATAAAACAGCGGGATAGTACTTTGCGCAAGGTGGCAGGTCGTTCCTCTCTTGAAGCTTTGATATTTGACAATGATCATCCTCTCAGTGGCTTTTGTGGCCGCTGTTGAAACTCCAGAGCCGCTCAGGTGTCATGTGTGACTTTTCCACCCAATATATAAGGAATCAAATGATACCAATCGATTCTTGTTTTTGTAATATGTACTCATTGATTGCTATAATTTTATTTCAGTAAAGCTTTACAATAGGTTTTCTATTGTTAATTACATTATTAACATGAGCAAACAATGAACAATACGTCTACAGCATTTATTCATCTTAATGTTAAAAAAATGATATCTGTTAACATTAGAACGCACTTTGAACTAACATTAACATCATTTTTTATTAACTAACATTAACAAAAGGTTCATAAATACTGTAAGAATATTTTGTTTATTGTTTGTGTTAGTTAATGCATTAATTAATGTAAACAAATGAGACTTTTATAATAAGGGTTTCCAGGTTTTATGGGGACTTTCCATAGAAATAATGTATATTTTATACCCTAAACCTTTCTCTAATCCCAACTGATGTATTTTAACAATGTGACCTAATGAGATTTGTATTTCATATGGACAGTATTATGTTACTTTTGAAGTGGTTATGTTTAGATAGTCTTAATGTATTTGTAATTGTCCAATAAAATTAGGTTTATAGCACTTAATTAATGACATTTTCCGATATTCCGTGACCTAATCTAAAGTGAGAACAATTTACGGTTAATAAGTTGTTAACAAAGCATTATCGAACTCTTTACATATGAGCTAATTAAACTATAATAACTTGTTAATTTCAGTGACAATAAATGAAGAACTAACTGTTTGTATGTAGTCTATTAATATATTATAACATATTAGTCTATAACTACAGTTTATAAACTATTAACTAACTAAACTAATAGTTTGCAACTGATTAGTAAATACTTCATTACTGTATACTTATTATAAAGTGGGTACCTCTATTTCTTATATTTTTTTGTAAACTTCAGACTGTTGCACTGAAGCAGCTTGTGATGGCATAAATATGACTTTAGATGTTAGAATGTGTTTTCAAGTCAAGTCAAATTTTGTTATATAGCACATTTTATACTACACTGATTCAAAGCAGCTTTATGGAAAATTATGTTAATGTTTATAATATCTTAATATATCCATGCCTTAGTCGCATTTAGCAGATTATGTGATAATATAGTTTACATTTTGCGACAGAGTTGAGATGCTAAGTAGCTTATATCGCCCTATATGACTTTATAGAAAGCACTGGATTTTCAAAATTTGTAATTCATGGTATTTCTTTGTGCGCAGGTTATTTAGTAACACTCAATTATGTCATCATTCTGTTCTCTGGTATAAGAATTTCATTTTGTTGGAAAAGGGGTGAGAGGTGTGACTTTACCGAGATCATGTAAAAACCTGAGGATTTCTCCTTTTTGCGACAACTGCTTAGCCTACAGACATGTTGCCTAGCTGCAAGCGGGAAAGAGAAAAAAAAACTCAATTTTTTTCTTCCCGTCTTCAGCCACAGAGTTCTTTGAAGTTTCCACACTGCAACAGTAAAAGCATGTGAGCGTTCCTGAGGCAACCCCACCCTCGCGTCCTGCACACTTCCAGCCTTCTTCAGCCTGTAAGGTCCAACTCACATTTTCCATTTCCAGTGACTCTCCATGTCTACTCCTGACAGGGAACTTTCCACATTTTTCTAATGGCTTAATTTATGAATTTATTCAAATTTTTCTTTATTGATTTGGACGGATCACATCGAATGCATCATTAATCGTTGTACTTTCAGGAACTGCAATAGGCTTAAACGTCACTTTTAGATAATTGCACCGCCGATAAGACATTTCTCACCATCTCCCAAGAATTCCTGGGGGATATAGTCTCATCTATTACTTTGATACTCCAGCAGCACTGAATACATCTAATAATAATCTAGATCTAGTAATAATAACCAGATGGATTTAATGGAAAATTGGTAAGAATGCTTTTTCTTACTTCAAGGGCACAACCTTCACAAGTTTTGATTGAGAGTCTCATATGATCACCTTCATCTTTTTGAAGGTTTTTGTAAAGGAAATGCATGGATGATGAGGGCTGGGATGTGTCAGAGGTTGAGGCTGTAGAAAGGCCTGGTTCTCATGGTAAGATGATCCCTGTTGGGTGTACTGAGGGACTTTTGGAGGAAGGCTGGGAAATCTCTGTGCATTTGTGGCATATTTTGTGTAGGATGTAATGTTGGGGGAAAAAAATAGGATTGCCATTTGTACAGGGAAGTCTATTGTGTTGAATCAAAGGATTTGGCCCTGTACACCATATCCCAAAAATACATTTGCAATCTCTCCTTTGAATTTTCCTGATCTCATTAATATTCATACATAACTTTTACATTATATTTGTGCATATTTGTATATATGCTGAAATGTACAATATAGAATTATTGACCTACTATATGCAGCATACCACTTACAGTTTTTAGTTATAACTTCGAATGAAAGGTTTTCTCATTATCCAGTCCTATGCAAAGCATGCTGGGAAATATAAATCCACTATACCGACTTTTAAAAGTTATCAAGACAATTTCATTAAGTTACGACAACTTATTTTTTTACAAATTCTATCAAAGCAGAAATTTGGCACAATATTAAATGATCAACATTATTATGTCAATAGAACTCAACAAAATAATGTTTGCAACTTTGCAAAAATTTTTATTTGCAGCCATGCATTTATCTAAGTTTTAGTAAGAGGTCCCCTGAATTACTTTTTGGAGTGATAATAAATTCTAAAGTAGATGTAATACATTATAATTACTGTATTTTATATATATAATTTACAGTCTGAATACAATGTTAACGTTTGTATTGTATAACTTTACAGTTGAAAGTCTGCTTAAGTCACAGAAGAGAACGAAACTCTTATAATGACTTTTTCTGTAAATGTGTTAATGTGATGGCCTTGAACATTTTCAATTTTCTGTAATTGATTAAATACAATAAGACCATTGGTGATTCAATGTCATTAACCTAAAAGGATTTGTAAAAGTTAGTACGTCTCTAAAGTTTGTGTAATATGTTTACGTGTTAAAGGGATAGTTCATTAGTCAAAGGGATGTGCTTTAATGGACTTCCAAAGTCAAACAGCCATTCACTCTCATTATCAAGCAGAAGAGCCAGGACATTTTTTAATACAACTACGATTGTATTCGTCTGAAAGAAGAATGTCATATACACGGATGGCTTCAGGGTGAGTAAATCATGGGCTAATTTTCATTTTTGGGTGAACTATCCCTTTAATGTGTTTATGCAAACATTAGTATTTGTGTACAAATTCATTTGTACTATTACAAATAGGACAACATATGTTTCAAAATGCAATGAAATATAATAGATACATTTAAAGTCCCCCAATTACTCTTTGAAAGTTTATTCACAGCACTTACATAAGGATGATAAGCTTAAACAAAGCGCAGCATTATTCAAACAATGACTTAAGATGTAAATGCATTTACAGCCTCACAGCAGATAAAGTGTAATCCTGTATAATGAAGTTTGGCAGCTTAATTATGACATACATTTAACACATTCTCTTCTTTATAATAGAGAAGACAGCAGCATCCCAGCCTGTGTTCATTTTGTCCAGGAGGTGATTGTAATCATACACCTTCTCAGGTAATTAGTGTGATAATTAGGGAGCTCCAACAGGTTCTGGTGACAGATGTGGCTGGCTTTTTGGTTACGGAGGGGTGTACCGGCGTCACTCATGTTAGGATGCTTTAGAGGACCCCTACCATTACTGTCAGTGCACCCTAGTGAGAAGCACAGCAGAGCCACACCTACACACTACCTGGATCACATGTGTCCTTTAGCTTAGTTTCTTTTGCAACGCTTGAAAAAAAAAAATCAATGCATGAAGACAACGAGATGGAGTGAGCAGGACAAATGCTGAATCAGTGTATGTTCGCGTAATGCATCTAAAAAACTAATTCAGTTAGCAGGTCTAGCGGAAACTTTTATATTTATACATTTGGCTCACACCTAAAAGGGTCTTACATGAGGTACAATTCATGTATTATTATAAAATTTTTTTTTGTATGCGTGTCAAACACATGACATTGGTGTTGCTAGCACCATGCTCTACCAATTATTAGTTGGACACATAAATAATTTATGAAAATACATTACAGGATACAGAATGAGGATGTGGAATTTCGTCTTCAAAAGAATCTTGACATATCCCATGGTAACGCTTTCTTTCCAAATCTATTGTTATTCACTAGTATTGCCATAACATTTATTACATTAAAGTTAACTGCCATTAAATTACTATAGCAATCTTTTAGAAAGTTTTTTTTTTTACTCCAGCAGTAGCCTAAAACAATGCCTAAATTGAATGTAAAGTTGTTTCAAAGGTTTCAAAGTTGTTTAAAAGTTAAATCACTTTTTATACACAATAAAAGTTCATTGTTTATGTAGTTCAAACAGTAAAGGGTGTGGGTTCGATTCCCAGCAAATGAGTGAACTGAAAACTGTATGTTGAACATAATGCAAGTCACTTTTGTCAAAAGTATCTGCCAAATGCATAGATATAAATTCAAAGTGCTTTACATCATTGAGAAATAAAAGTACAACTGTGGTGTAAAAATATTTTAAATAATTTAAGAACATTGAAATTAATAAGAAAAAAAATAAAAACTATATTTTTCAATCATGACAACTCAGATTACTTATGTTATTTATATTTATTTACTTACTATATGTCATGTTATTGAATATGGCAATGTTAATGTATTTGGTATTGGCGGACTAGATCTGGTTATCTGCTTTGTTGCTGTTGATTATTGTTGCTGCTGTTACTGCTAATAGATACACAGACACGCTGCTGTGAGCATGTACGACATGATGCTGCCGCATAAATAGACATACATAAATCCCATAGCAGATCTAGGCAGGTGGAGCTGGTGGAGGTGGAGGGTTTCAGAGGAGCTGATAGTGTGCTGCAGACTGCCTTACAGCAAACAATGAACCGACTATTTAAATGTGGGGAAGTAGTCTCATTGGCTGCAGGATCAGCAGAGGCCAATCAGCTTGTGCCATGCGGTAATGAGGTGATTGCTTGCAGATTGCATTTAAATTACTATAATGTGCACCACTGATAAATTGTGCATAAAAAACTAGGATTGTCTATTAAGAAAGTAATGGGGGTAATTTTGATTGTGTTAACTTTAAGTTGTTCAACTTACATGGAATACAATAATTCAAGCTTGTGTCCATTTCTCATTCTGTCTCTTACTGTCTCAGTATAAAGTGACGAAAAGCAGTTTAGCAGCATCAGCCTGTTTTTAGTATTTAATGCAGTACAAAAGAGCACAAGATTACATGCATGGAGAGAAAATATTCACCATCTCAGATAAATGGGAATAACATGCAAAACAAGATGCTCAATTACAGAACATCCCCACTAATCACAATATGCTAAATATGTAACACTAATCACCCTTTTGAGAATAAAGACTTTTCCTTCCTTCTGAAATGACTGACAGCTCCTGTCATGTTCTCTCCTGGCTGAAGAATGTGTCTGCTCCTTGCCGTTTATTATATCTCTGAAATTCATTTCATTAATCTCTCTGGAAATGTGTGTGTGGAGGGTAGAATCCCTGAGCTTGTCATCCTCCCTCCCCCAATACGGAGAAAAGGACTTTAGGGTTGAGGCTTAACACTGACCCCATGCCGAGAGTGTGTTGAGTATTAATTGAATGTGTAGCTTGTTTATCCCTATGGAACATCCCTTAAAGTAGTAAAGCACATGATTAATCCATTAAAGCTTTCATATTAAAACAAAGATAGCAGCATTGTTGCTTTTTTCCTGCTACTGGAAGTGTGCATGTTGAATAGTTTCCAACACATACCCCGAGAGCATCTTTTTCTTGAAGTCTCCCAGCTTTCGTATAATCAAATGCAGTGCAACATTCCTTTGTTTGAAAGCGTCTAATTCTGATTGGAGGTTTGCACCGGAATCTCACCATTGGTTGCGCTGAGGCCAATCGCGCACTGCAGCCGACCTCGGTTGCTACATCTCTTTGCAAAAGATTTGAAAAGACTTGCTTGTTACACCATGATGCCATTGTTTCAGGGGGCACTGCTCTTCTCTTTCCTGAGATGATGCTGAACCTTGTAAATAAGTTTGAATGACTGGGAATGTTGGACATGGGTGGTCTTGTCATTTGCATAAGCGACACACAGAGCTGTTTATTCCGTCTGCCTCTCTATCAGCCGTCATGCGTGCCTGTTGCGCTGCGATTCTCACAAAATAGCCTCTGAGCATCAATTCTTGAATTACTCCAAAGGAATTTTCCTTACACATCATCTTTGAGCAGCTTATCAGGACCAGAGCAGTGGTAATTGAGGTGCGACCCAAATAAGAGAATTTAACATGCTCTTGAGTGAGTCTGGAGCTTTGCTGACCTACATATTAAGGGAACATTGGCAAAGCAGCCTCACAATCAATATGCAGACTCGACGCACCAGCTTCCTCCAGCATTGGCCCCTATCTCTCTCTCTCTCTCTCTCTCTCTATCGCTCTATCGCTCTCTCTCCTTTCAGCTAATGGGGTGGGTGAGAAAAGAGGCACATGTTCTGTATTTTCTGTAAACCAGCAAGCCAAACATACCACGTGAAATGGCCTTGACCATAAGAGGTTCTGGAAAATGAAATATTTGAGTGCACTTGTTTGCTTACATTTCCAGTGCAGGTGCAGTAGTGTATGCTCTGAAATGTTGTGACTAATGAAAGAGAGCCTATTAAAAGCTATTGTATCATTTTTTTTGGATGTATGACTTTTGACAGACACTGCCTTCTCATGAGAAAGCAGTGTCTGTCAAAAGTCATACATCCAAAAAAAATTATACAATAGCTTTTAATAGGCTCTCTAAAAAATATGTGGGAAAAAGTTATAGATTTCTTGAGTTAAAGCTAAATGAATAAGTGTTTTTATAAGGATGTTACTGAATATTAATAAATAATATATAATACCAAATTTTAAAGTTTAAGAATCAACCCTTTAAGTAATGATCACTAAATTTACAATTGGCTGGGACTTCTTTCTGACTTGTTTTTGTGATCTTAACAAAAGTTGTCTTACAGTAATGCATAACCACAATCATATATATATTTATATATATATACATGTGTACATAAATAATGATTTATAATCAGACTTGTATATTCATATATTTTAACCCAAAAGACAAAAAGTGCATATAGAGTAAATAAAGTCAATAAAAAATTAAGTATTAAGTATTAACCAATTTACCAATTAACCAATTATTTTAACCAAAAATTCCCATTCTCATTACTGTAACATGAAAAATAATACTATTTATACTATTTAAGTATTTATACACCACGGTAGCATTTATTATACTGCATTTTTTTTATTTTTTTTTATTAATTTAATTAAATAATTGAACATTTCAGTAATACAAATTGAAGGTAAAAGGTGCTTATCTTTATGGAAAATATGATTTCTAATTTAATTGGGTGAAATGTGACCTGGATATTTCTTGACCAGTTTCATAAGATACACCTAAACATAAGACAGCCTGTGGTGGTCATGTCTATTTAGTCTTCTTTCTCTCTATCTCTCTGACCTGGCAATCTGCCGAGTGAACTGACGAACTGATTTGTCCCTACAAGAGAAGACCTGTGAAGCAAAAAGCACCCTCACTCAGGAGGAGCTCTGGGAGTTGAACTGAATAACTCTTCTAAGCCACTCTATGCTTTAAAGCAGCACTTAAGTTGCTCAGGGACGGACAGATAACTGATGTTTATGTGCTTGTTAGTTCATGTGAGGTAATTAGTAACACTCCCCGACCATCTCCACCACCACCACCCTTATCACAGGTCCATTGGTGACCAATGTATAAGACTCAATGGTTTGGATCTGATTGGTTGGGTCTGTAATGCTGTCGCTGAGGTTTAAACATCGAGTCTCAAAGATGTAAAAAGCTAAATGTAATCTATTATTGGTGTCACAGCAAATGGTAGCATCCGTAGCTTCTATTCTATTCTATTAAGAGGTCAACCAAGATGCACAAAATAGTCACCACTTAACCACTGGGAAACATTCAGACCCTGGATCTTATTGATCATGACAGACTCACTTCCCCTAGCTGGCAGGTTCGGTTCCTCTTCTAAAGGGCCTCTGATCTGGATTGATTTAGAGCTTCTTCCTCCCTGTTAATAACAATAAAAAAGCAGACAGACTCCAGCAAGGCGTCATCCCTTACTCCTCACCTCCACAGGGAGGGACCCAGCCTCCATTACACGTCCTGTGATTTGAGTGTCCTGCGGTGCCTCTGAAGTTTGAGATGGCTACTAGGTAATAACCCGGTCATTGGGTCAGTAGGAGCTGAATAGAGAACCACTATCAACAGCTTACAAGGTCATTGTACACTGGTGATTGAGGGTGGAAGAAGCCTAAAATCTCAATTTCATATTATATTACATTATATTAATCTTTATATATAATTCTAATACAAATCATGCTTGCACAGTAAATCACATGATTACATTCTCTCTCTTTGTTCTCGCCACAAGCGCTATATATTAGGTATTCAAACATTTACTTTATAATTATGTAAACATTTTGTGAATGTAATAACATTTTTAAATGGCTTTCAATAATCCTCCAGGGATGCAACACAAGCAGCGCTGTTGGGGACACACCACAACTGTCTTAATGAAGCTGCTAAACAACAACAAACTGCTTCATATTGAGTTTGGTGGCTCTGTGATCCTGTAAGCCTGCAACAAACACTCTCTTTAATCTATCTTCCCAGTCCCTTTTCAGGTTAGCTTTTTAGAGCAACATAAGAGAATGGGAGCTTTTGTTCTGTAGTCCCTTTTAACACCTGATAAGATCTGTGGTTTGAAAGCGTTTGATGGAGTGCTTGAACCTCTTCTAAGTGCACACAACGAATGATGGCGATTCCACTCATTTGCACAACACTTGTCATTGTCCATGTTCTTTAAGGTTCATTATGTGGCCCTTTTCTAAGACTGTTAAGCAGCTTTTTCTCTTAGATTGTTTAGTTGTGGATCATCAACCCTTTGGATTACGTAAAAGAAAAGGTGTCACACTCAGCACTCAGATTGTTAGATGTTCGCAGAGAATAGTGTTACTGATAGTGTTTGCAATGTCATATAATGTCTTTTCTGTTCAGATGAAGACCACACAGACAGTTGAATACATTTGCCGTTGTGCAAAAACTGTGCTGCATAATGTGAGAGCTTATTTACTCCGGAGCCATGCAGGAAATAATGATTAGTGTTTTTCTGAATGTGAGGAAATGTCAGTACCGCTGACCTGCCGGTCAGGATCAAAGACAGGAAGTGCACAGACAGGTCTGGAGGACCAAAAGAAAAGAATTGAGGAATATGTTTAGATATGGTAAGAGAGAGGAATGACAGAACATGGTTAGTAAAAACTGACTCTATCAGAATAAGAGCTGTTTGAATGACATGTAAAGCAACCAGTCAGTTATTTGTGTTTTTCATGCTGTTTAGAGGCAGGTTTATTTTGGAATATGAATGAATGCATGCATGTATGTATGTATGTATGTATGTATGTACAATGTATATGTATGTACTGTCACTGTGTGTATTTATGTATGCATGTACTGTATGTATGTACTATGTATATCAATGTATTTATGTAGTATGCACTGTACGTATGTATAGCCTATGTATGTATGTATGTACTGCACTTATGTATGTATGTGTGTATGTAATGGATGTATGTATTGTATGTATGTACGTAAGTCAATGCTCTGGTTTGTGTGCTTTTATGGGCTCTTCCTGCAGATCTGGCTTTGTTGCCAGTCTTTGTTTTAAGACGCTTAATTTCTCTGGCTAATCTGGAAACCCATAACCAGGGCTCAATCTATTGCTTGCAAGATAAAGACTTTAAGCAGTCCAGGTCTTAATGTGATCTTACAACCTCCCTGAGAGAAAGGCCATTTAGAGATTGGCTGTGGCTGCAAGCTCAAACTCAGAAAAAAATGTGCAAACTGCAATAACTGCTTCTCATACGTTACAATCCAGGTTTATTTGGGATTAAAAAGAGTTTAAATCCAAATGGATTAAGACAGTATAGGTATCTCTCTTTTCTTACTCCGAAGAAAAATGTTAGAAGTCGTCTTTGTGTTCTGCTGGTAAGGGATGATGGGGGCTGGGCAGAAGTGAAGGAGAGAGCTTTTTTTATCAGAGGAGGCAGACAGCCACACTTAATCAGAGAAGATTTAGCTCAGTGGAGTTTGCTTGCAATTTCCAAAATCTGTTTCAAAGGGATGCAACAGATCAGCAGTATGTATCCGACAGCTGCATCGGTGGCATGAACATCGGAATTTGTAATGGACATGAGGAATTTGGGGGGCAATTTATTACCAGTTACGTTGCCTGGAGTTTAAAGTATTGAAAATCATCTGTGTACTCTTTATTTTGACCCAAAATGAAGGTTAATAAATGAATAAATAATAACTAGTCATTTAATTAATAATTGTACTATTTATCTTACTATTTATCTTACATGATTTCTACTATATGCATGTACGTCATAGTGAGTTTAAATATTATTTATATTAATTAATTATTTATTAACACAAATAAATATTAATTATTATTATCTGTATTATTATTAAAATATTAAAACCATTTTCACTTATTTGCAGGTGAGCTGTGTTGATTGTGTATTTGAGATTAAAACAAAAAAAAATTAAGATGCAACCTGAATTGATCAAAATGCTTTGATGGTAGAAAACATTTTGCCATGATTAATTGTGCTAATGTTTATAATTATTATAAAACTTTAATTCAAAAATAAAAATGAATGTGTTAAATCTATAATAACATGCTTTTAAAATACCACTGTTGACTTTTCTCTCTGCAGCAGTAATTTCTGTATAATTGGATATTGCACCAAGTGACACATTTGTGGTTGCTTTAGCGCCAGGATCAGTGCATTACAGAGAAACTGAAAAAAAATCCCCATTGCTCAGATCTAAAGACCCCACAGCGTAAGAGACCAAAGGCAAATGTGTGTGTCATGTTCTCAACTTTCTGTAGCAAGTCTTCCCATCTGCCCCATTGCCTAATGTCCAAATGAACACCACACACTCAAAGCCACTGATCAAAGCTTAGCGAAAAGATCAAAAAGGAACACATACCTTATCTGACAGGAGTACATAACTGTCTTAAACCGCTCCGTGCTCCTCAACACCGATCTGAAGTCTGGGCTGAGGTTGTCTGGGCCTCAAATGGCCCTGTTCTGACCTGATTACAGCCCTTTTCTGGCTCTTTGAACCTTTGAAGAACTGCTCTAAAATATGCCATCTAATTCAACCGTGCAGTTGGGACAGAAGTTTCACCTTTGGCCATAAACGATGGAAAGGGAGCTTCCTTTTTGCATTTTTAACACAGAGTGGACATGTGTCATTATAAGAGACCCACCTACATGATTCAACTCTGTGTTAGCATGCCTGGCCTTATATTGACCTTTGGTTCGTTTTATTCTTTCTTGCAAAGGTAAGCTCTAATGAAGACTAATGTGTTTTCTTTAATGGACTTTGAATTTATATGACGCATTGGATTAGGCATATAATAGTTTATATCATTTAGTTAAATCACATAAACTGTACTGTCCTGATTCAGTGAATAATCATTGACATCACACAGTAAGCATTAATGTATGAAAGTGTTAGTTCACCCGAAACTGAAAATTCTGTCATGATTTACTCATGAAATGATGCCAGAATTTTCATTTTCATTCTTCAAAATATGGATAGTCGACTTCAGTTAGTCATCCAACAACTTGAACTCATTGAGTTTTATACTTCAATTTAATTCAATTCACATTTCACAATGCATATCGTTTCAAAGCGGCTTTACAGAAAATTTGTCTGCGTTTCAGTTAAGAGTAACCTCTGATAAGGTCTGTTATTTTCTTCAACATCTCTTGTAACACCTCATCCACATTCCCATAATGCATAGTGCTGGTGAACTTTCACTCTGACGCTCAACTGTCCTTACATGACTGTTTACATATATTTCTCTTGGCTGGGAAAATATGACTAATATTTATCATAAGATCAAGGTATGTGAAGACATGTGGAGCGAAGTGAGCGAATTCCCCATGAGGTAATAAACACCGCTATTGGTTTGTGGTTGAATAATCAAAGCAAAGCGCATGCAAGCAGACCAGCTGCTGGAGAAATCATCTCTGCAGAGGTTTGATGGTGTGTGTAAGTGCAGCAGTGAAGCCATCTGATGCTTTGCATTAGGAAAGCTTTGGAGTGCTTGAGCGCTCTACGGATTCCTTATCCTCATCAATGTTGTGTAAAGAAAGGGAGTCTAATCCTATCAGGCCCTCAAATCCTCCGCTGGGGCCTCATCTCCCAGGAACACAGGGCCCGCTTCGCCATATCCTCCGCCAAGTATGCACATGGCAGCTTTCCAGCCTCGGTCTGGTTCCAGGTGAAGACGGCGGTTCACGAGAAACAAAGGCCACATTTGTCTTTGACGCTAAAACTACTTGTGACATCACCGTGATCCATCATAATAAAGCTTTCCTCTGAGAGCCATTCGCAGAATCGCAACAGATAAGAAACGCAACTTGATCGTGTATGCAACTAACATGACCCGTGAACCAGACTTATAGCTTGGCTGTAAATGTCACCAATGCCATATGTTCCACGGAAGTTGTGCATGTTAAAGCAACTACAGAGCCGATTGTCCTCATTTAAACTCCTGCTCACAAAACACTAACGATAAAACAACACCGGAGCCAAATAAATGTGGTGAAATAAAATGGAATGCAGCTCATTCCAGCTCCCTTTCCAAAGAGAAAACCGATGGGGCTGAATATGCCAGAGCGTTCATTGTGTGATCTCGAGCTGGCTTCTATCACGTACTAACACTGTCCTTAAATTATAGGCTGTGTGTGTGTTATTTTAAGTGATACTCTGTACTGTCTCAGTCAGACTGACTCTAAATAAACAGAACTTGGGCAGACATTTTGGATCACAAATCATGTTCTAGGAATATTCATGGTGGCAATGAGTGAGTTATGTGGTTATGTGCCGAGACTAATGATCCAGCCTGTTTTATTTTTGGAATACTGAGTGTGTGTGTGTGTGTGTGTGTGTCTGTGTCTGTGTCTGTGTCTGTGTCTGTGTGGTTCAGGTAAACCTGTTTTGGTCCCCATGATGAAAACAGCTTATAAATTATTCTGTGAAAAATGCAGAAAGTTTTCTCTGATGGGTATGTGTAGGGGATAGAATATACAGTTTGCACAGTATAAAAATCATTATGTCTATGGAATTTCCTCATAAAATATGGAAACCCTGTGTATGTGTGTGCGTGCGAGTGCAGTCTGGACCATACCAATAAATCCTCTGCCATCTTAATATTTAATTTGAGCAATTTCAATCGCTACTATGTTGTCTGTGAAGGATCACCTTTGGCTGCTGGTCATGGAATAATGTTTCTATTGAACACACTGGCGAGATCAAGGATTCCTCAGGTTATAATGGAAAACCTGGGTCTAGTAGGACAAGTTGTTGGAAAGTGAAGTTAATTTTAGCAAGGACATTTCGTTCTTATTATGGTGGTTCTGCTGGTAGCAGTGTCATACATTAATATTTAATATATATTTTAGGATTTTTTCTTTAAAGCAGGCATATGATAGTGTCACATTTCAATTACACGATTAGATAAAAGAAAAAAGTCGCATTACAATGCAGTTATTCTTGAAAAAAAAAAAGCAGAATTTATTTATTTAAAAAAAAAAGATTGTCCAATAATTCATATTTATTTATTTTTAAAAAACAAAGTAAAAATGTTATGTAGGCTAATATTTTAAATATATAAAAACATTTTGGCAGTTCTACTTCATGTACTTTCATTTAAATTGAGTAACTCTACGGAAACTTGATAATCGTGACAAAACAAATCAATGATTTTTGTAAAAGAATCCTTGACACATGTTTTGTTTTATTTTTTATTCATTTTGAAAGGGTGCAAAAAAGTATTTTAGTTTCACTGCTGGATTTAGGTACTTTTTACCTGATGATTAGACAATTTTGATTACAAATTATTTCATTAAATCTAAATTGTGTGGTACAATGGCATAAATTGTACCACACACTAAATACAAAGGTATTTCAAACTACATTTTTTAACAGATTTCTCCTTTTCATCTTCTTGGTTATTGTTATTTGTCACTGACCCATACATTCAGTTCAGTCAGTCAATAGAAAGTCGCTACAGTTTTACAAGCACAGCAGAAAACATTATGCCCCCATATTTTAAGTTTTTATTTGTCACTTTCATGGAGTTTTTCCTTTAAGCCCTGGTTTCTAATGCTGCTTGTAGATCTTCTGCTGACTTCTGCCTCTCACCCAGAATTTGAGTCAAAAGTCAGTCTGAATTCTAGTTATTTTGAAACCGTTTCACCACACACACACACACACACCCACAAATATTTCTTAAGATGCTCAAACGTATCACAAAGAGGGAAAAAATAAGCCACTTACAACACATTTGCTGGACAAATGCCCCAGCAGTGAGCGTTTATTAAGTAAATGCTTCGATATTTACAACATTTAAACTCTGTCCTGCTAGATGACTGCCTCCTGAAATTCATATAGAAAATATTTCACCCACAAAACATCTTGTGTTTTAATATGTTGCAAAATATTCAGTTCTTCGCGCCCTTAGATTCTGTTGACCACATCTTGTTGGTAGTCGAAATTATCCTAATCTGTCCAAGGACCTCAAAGATGATGCATTTAAGATGCATGTTAATAGGAGTAAACAACTACAACTTGGTTGACAACTAGTGATTGAATCACCCAAGATGTTTAATAGGTGCAAACATGGCCTTCTAGATTTTAATCACATCTCTTTCAATTACTCCAATGTCATTGAGTCCCTTTGCCTGTGGTATTCAAGTGAATCATATTTTTGGGATGGTTGTAGCTGCTTGGCACAAACCACCCACACATTCCGACAAAACGGGATCCATATTTATGATCCCTGTGTCTTTCTTTATAATAGAGTCGAGGGCAAACATGCCACGAATCCTCCTCACTGGGAGCCATTCCGTGGCGTTTCTATGAATTAGCATTTTTATTAATCCAGAATCACTCGCTTGAATGGGAATTATCGCTTGCAGATTAGTGCAGTTTTCTCAGAGGCTTTTTTTTGTGGCAATCTATCTTTGTGCCGCAGAACCCATAAATTCTCACTAAAGAGGGAACACAAACACATGCAGGAGGGGAATGTGGCGAGGGAGTCAGGCGTTTAATCCTCCGTCATTATCTAGCTGCCCTGCGAACAGCCATCTGCCAGAGCGCGTAACTTCCACGTAGCGCGCGGGGTGACGGTTATGAGGGGTGAGGACGCACTCTGACCACATTTCCTAAATTAGCACTTCTTATATATGCAGTGTAAAACTGCCCGTTGTTCTAATTTACCACCTGACTCTCATATCTAATCATCTCGCGGTCTAGGAAAGAATAAGAGCGGGAGATAACAAGTACCAGAGAAAAATAAAACTCCCCCTCCGTACAGCTGAGGGGTGCCAGTAAAAACACAGAGTCAGGGATGTGAAATGACGATTCAAATGATGAATATCTTTGATATCAAACATGTGGTTAAGGGAGACGGAAAATAGCAGGTTCCCATCTCTCATGGAAAGCGGACAGTGTCGGGTTAATCAATGGGTCTAATTACTGAAATGAAAATACAGTATCGGAGTCTGTACACTGTAAACCCTAATAAGTTGAGACTACTCAAATGATTTGAGGAAAGTGGTTCCGTAAGTTTTTTTGAGTAATGGGAAAATTCTAACTTAATTAATTGAGTTGACCTAATGTGGTCTTCTCATTGAATTAACTTAAATGTATAAGTAAAGATAACTTACAAGGCAAATGGACTAAACTCAAACTTTCCAGTTTATATTTTGTTGTTTACTTATTAAATAAATTATAACCAAGTTTTGTTTTTCACATCAACAGCTTTATTAGGCTTACATTACATATCTTAACTTCTATAATGCATCTGACTGAACATTGTATATTAACATTTAATCAGTAAAAAATACAATTACAATACTTGCAGTAAATTAAATCAATTGATTAAAAATTTCTTTAGAAATCGGTCATTTAAAAGTGAAATTGACCAGATCAGAACAAATGACCAGAACAATTAAAAGCACACTGTAATGAACAACAACAGACATTGTCTGTTATTGTAGATATTGTCATCTACTTTAACTTCTCTTTAACTTAACTTATCTTTCACCCTTTGTAATAGTTGTGTGTGTGTCCCTCAGTTGTCCTCGGTGTGAATAGATAGATCTCAACATCCTACAGTCACTTTTAGAATGGGTTCAAATATTCAAAATATGCTGGAAAACCAGAAAATATACAGGACCTGGATTTTTCTTAAGAACAGTGGGCACTTTAACTGCTCAGGACAACCAAGTGACACATGAACATCCCTCACAAAACAAACAACCAAAAAACAGTTGTCGATCATCCAGGTAACGACACAGAATTAAGAATGAAAATTATTATTATTAAAAAAAATTAACAGGGTCACTTTTAAATTCTATTTGTTTAAATTCAGCTATAATTTTGACTAAATGTAAACATTTTTAGTGAAATAGCTTCATCAGGGCAGTACTTAAAAAACAACAACTCCCTCTTATTATTATTTTTTTTTTATGTTTTTTTTTTCAGATTCTGCAATGTGATGTGTGTTAGAGTAAGTACTGCAGGCAAACATCAGTGAAATCTCATCCTGTGGAAACTGCCACTATTGGTTCAAAGGGTATCAAGGCCGCAGTCCTTCAGATGAATGGTTGGGGCTGGGATCGGAGGATCCTGTGATTTTAAAAAAATAAAATAATAATAATTAAGACACATTTTCGCGTAATACATTGTACAGTTCTCATTGTTTAAGCACAGGTTATTGATATAATAATAGAAATGTAACAATACAAAGCAATTTAGCTAGTTGGACAGCAACAAGATTGGAAATAATCAAAGCAAGTCAAAGTGCTTTCTTGCCGTTTCAGTAACTAAATAAAATACAAGATAACTTGGGAAACTGAATGGTATTCAAACAAAAATTCTTTCTGTGTGCATTACCTTATTGATGACTCTGATCTTTGAAGAGCAGCCGTATTCGAGAAGAATGGCAGCATTTACCACCTGGCCTAAAAACAATCATATATATATATATACACACAGTAAATTACATCATAATAAAACTAAGTATGGTAGATTTCTACACTTACTAGAACATTGAAGCAAACAAAAGGAGTGAAATTTACACTGCACTTTAACAATTATGATAATCATGTTGCGAAAACACACCTTTTCTGCCTTGTTTGCCTCACATGAATCAAAAGTCAGCTGCACTTCTTCCTTCAGTGAGTTACTGTTTCTGAAGCCTCTGAGGACAGTTGAGAAGAAAGTGTCTGCTGATTTGTCAAAGGAGAATTTGAGTTAACAACTCAAACATAAACGCACTCAATTACTTGTTAAATTGTTAAATCAACAACACTCAATCTTATGTTTTGTTAAATACTCTATTTAAAAAGGTTTTATTTGCACTTAACGTTACCTTTGTCTGATATAGAAAACAGTAACGTTACGCTGTCAACGCACTCAGTAACTGAAGGCAGTGGGCTAGAAAATACGGTTCAGAAAAAATATGACATTGAAAAACTTGCCGTTGTGTTATGGTAAACATGTTATTTACAATGATTTTATGAATTCACACTTAACTTTACCTTCGTCTGGTGTAAATCTCTCAGAAAATACCGGGCGCTGTCAGCACGCAAGATTTGAATGAAGCAGGAGCGGGAATAAACGGCTCGAAAACAACGTTGGGCTAGAAAATACAGTTAAAAAACTGTTACAACATTGAACAAATTGTGATGTTATGTTCTGGCAAACATGTTATTTAAAATAGTTGTATGAATTCACACTTGCCATATACGTTTTCTCAGCCTCAGAAAATACCGGACGCTCTCTGCGCGCGCAAGAACTGCAGTGAGTCAGCGAGGCTGCGGGGGAGGGGGAGAACTGAGGCTCGAGAGTCGAGAGACAGTCGTCGATTAAAAAAAAAGATTCCATTTACAGGCGTCAGGAATTGAAAGTCTCTTGTGATTCAGCTCCAAATGCGGGGCCTGAAATGTCTGTACGTGATGGACGGGCCGGCTCCGATTTAACCCCTAAATTACTGTTTTTATGCATTGTCAGTCCCTCTGGCCTGCTGCCTGCATCAACAAATTCACGATGAACAAAAAAAATACTGCCTTGTGTATCGACCAATCAGCGTGTTGTCAAGGCAGAATTTCAGGAATGACCAATCATATTAAACAGACACATAGCGAATCATTTAAATAACTTGAAATTTTGAGTTCATAACACTTAAAATCTTAATCTGAAAGATTGTTGCTGCCAAATGAGTACATTAAACACAACTGTTTAATTTTTGATGCAAAAACTTGCTATTGTAAGTAATGTTAAGTTATGATAACTTGATTTCTTTATTAATGATAACATTGGGGTTTACAGTGTATGGGAACACCTGCATACTGTAAAGACTAATGCACAAAATAATGAATCGGTTTGAGTTGGGTAAACTTAAAATAAACAAATGAGTTTATTAATTTTAGAACTTTCTTTTTCTTTTGAGTTCACAAAACTGACACATTTTAATTAATCTTGAGTTTTATGAACTTGTATCTTTTAATTTTGACAAACTTAAATTTTACTGAAACTAGGCTGGGATTTATATTTCCCAGCATGCTTTGCCATTTCACTCGAAAGGAAGAGTAGGTCCTAAATACTAAAATGAAGTGTTATTTAATGTTTTTTTTTGCAAGATTAATGTTAAGTGGGAGATTTAGTAGTGTTTAATGCTTTGCTTTTTTTAAGAATTATTTTTGGCGATTTTTGCCTTTATTATAATTGAGTGGACAGGAAGTGAGATGGGAGAGAGAGAGGGGTGCAGGATCTGGAAAGGTCCCCGAGCCAGGACTCAAACTCTGGTCGCAACTGCGCTACATGTCGGCACACTGCCGAAGAGGTCATCGGCGCTGACTGCTTTGCTGTGTTAATTTATAAGAGTGTCTGTTGTGTTGGGTTTTTAGGGGGTTACCATCATGGTGACGAGTGGAGCATGCTTAGTTTGAGATCGGATATGTTAAATCATCTTTATTGCCGTACTCATTCATCAATTGTCATGCTTTGCTAATGCTATCAAAGCATTGCATTACCAATTAGCAAGTTAGCATTTACTGAATTAGTTAAAGCTAGCCAAATTTCCTCTACTAAAAATATTTAAGTTGAGAATACATGATCATTTTAATTTAAATGATTGAATTAGCTTACTCAAATATTTCAAAATAAAAATATGCAAGTTCTGCTTAAACATTTAATTTCTTAACTTTTTTTATCTAACTGATTACCTCAAATGTTTTGAGTTTTGCAAACTTATTCAGGTTTACAGTAGAAAAGTCATGTGAAGTGGCTTCAGGAAATTCTGGGAATTGTGATAGTCTCAGTTCCATTCCAAAAAGAAGGCAATGCCTTTGTCAAACGCATCTAGGAAACATATTGAGATTTGGTGTAGTTTATTAAAGAGGCTGGTCCGGATTTAGATGCAACAAAACAGGGCCTAAAGAAAGGAATAATCGAGATAATCTGCTCCACATCTGTTGGGAATACATTAATCAGATAAAAAGGAAAGATGTTATTTGCTAATGGCTTACTTAAGAGGCATTCGTCAGGATTTCTAAGGAGCACAAAGCTTTCTTGTTGTCAAATTCAGCTTACATTGCATGTGTAGATGTGAGGGCAGTCATTTACACAACACCTTTTTCTTTTTTTAATTTACTGTGTGAGGTGGTTGTACTTCTCCGTTAAGGAATGACTTTCATATTATAAGTGAATGATTTACACCTCTCAGGTGTCAGATTGTGTCTTAACAATGTTACACTTTCATCACTGATTGCTAATCTACAGGCAATTGAATACACTTTTGATAATAGAAGTTAATCTAATATGCACGCTTCTGATAATATAAATATAAACATCATTAAACTAGCTTAGAATATTTGCCAAAGAAAAATAAACTTTTCTTCCTGAAAACAAGTCTTAATATTTGATCACATTTTGCTCCAGAAGCAAAGTTTTAATGAGGTTTAGAAATTCAGAAAACAAGTTTATCAGCAGTGTAAATTGCATTTATAGACCGCTTTTACACATTTACATAAAGCTATTTTATGCAAAATGTATTAAAAAGCAAACAAACATGCAAAAAGCCAATCAAGTGTTTGATGATTTGTCATTGTAAAATGAAATACAAATCACTGTCTGCTGTCTGATCTCATTGCATGTGTACGAGCTGTTTAGGATACGTGTGTGTGTCTGTAATCTGTGTATTGTTTCCATGATTAACAGCCTCTGATGGGTTGATTAATCACTGCCGATGGATGGGAAGCTTCCAGAGGCAGTGCTTCATCAAGCTGACACAGCAATACATCCTCACACCCATTAGTGACCTCGCATAGACACCCAGAAAGCACACACACAACCCACAGGCCTGCTTACAATGTTGTTGTTCCATTCACTCAGTCTGCCAATCAAAAGGGCCATTTTTCCTTGTTGAGTGTGTTTTGATCAGACTAAATGACGACCTGTCCACATATTTCAGAATGGTGTTTTATGAAACAGTGTTGTTTTTCTAACATATAATGTTTTGAAAAGAGACATAATGAGATTTCAGTGCTGGGATTGGGAATACCGATGGGTTATAATCCCAGTTCACATAATCTGGGTTCAGTGATAAACATGTTTATGTACTGCTACTGGAACAATGGAGAGACATCAACCTCTCTGTCTTGTTTTTGCCGCTGATGTGTTTTTGTTTGTTGTTTAATGGATTTATCTCTATGTTATGATACTATCATCAAAATCTGCATAATTTTAATTGTTATTTATACGAAATGCTGTAGCTGCAATGACTGTAATTATATGAAATGATTGATCACAGCAACACTATTAATGCTTAATGTGATTACATTTTCTGTAATTCTGTAAGATTTTGTGTGTATGTATATGCACATATATATATATATATATATATATATATATTACTACTACTAATGAATTGTTCGAGAATCAAATGACAGCAAAAGTGTGACAACCACTAAGAACCACTGCTTTAAAAGTCTCAAAAATGAGCGATAAAGGAATGTGATCTTACATTTGTCCGGAAGTATTCATTTCCATCCATGATACCCGAGTGCATCACAGAAAGCTTGTGTGTGCAGCGTAAGCACTGTAGGACATGAAGAAATGCTGGAGGTGAATGAACTGTGTGCTCACGTGACACTCAACTCTAGAGACTCTGTCACCTTGATGCTTCACAAATATTACTCATTACAGGAGGGTTTATGTGCTGAAGAAGCCACTGACCTGCTGCTCTATCTGCCTCTCTCTCTTTCTCTGCTCTCCGCTGCTCTTTAAATTAGCATTAGAGAGCTGGAGGAGATGAGGGTGTAAGGATCTGAGTGACAGGAAGTTCATATTTCAGTTCTTTTCTCCACTGAATTGACAAACAGAAAACAGAATAGAATAGAATGGAATGGAATAACACATTTAAAATGAACTAGTGAAGACAAAATGTATATATATATATGTGTTAATGTATTTGGTCTTGGCGGAATAGATCTGCTACGCTGCAGCTGTTGATTATTGCGGCCGTCTGCCGGAAGCTAGTTATTTTAGTTTTAGTTTTAAATATGGATATTTTTCTTACACAAACTCATCGCTTCGATTCAGAAGACCTTTATTAACCCCCGCAGAGCCGTTTCGAACACTTTTATCACGGATTGATGCGCTTTGATGGACTTCCAAAAAAATATACCCATTGACTCTCTATGACTCTCACTATAAAGTTGGAAGAGCCAGGACATTTTTTTAATATAACTGATTGTATTCGTCTGAAAGAAGAATGTCATATACACCTACGATGGCTTCAGGGTGAGGAAATCATGGGCTAATTTTCATTTTTGGCCGAACTATCCCTTTAAGGGCCCAATACTTTAATATAAATTGTAACATTCTAATATGGATATTGATCAAAATAAACTGATGGCATGCTATGCCTCAATTAATAATAAAAAAATTATTGAATTATAAAGAAACACGTGCAATATGGAAAACAATGTTACCATGGGCAGCGAGTTCAGTTGTCGTCTGGCGAAATTATATTGTAAGACTTAAGGAGATATGTAGGACATACAGTGTGTGTGTGTATATATATATATATATATATATATATATATAAAAATATGTCAATTGGTGAGCATTCACTATAACGTTCAGATCGAGCTGCGCTGAGAGTCTGTATCCAGCTTTAGCAGTTTAGGTAAACAATCCTCTTGTGAACACGCCAACAATTCCACTGCTCTCATCAGGTTGGATTGCCAGCTATTTGACATTCTCCACCTCAGTGCAAGAGGATTAAAAGAACATTCAGCTTTTCCAAATAGTGATATTTACAGTAAGCTTGGTTTTTATTGCATTCATGAAATGTTTTTACATGTTGCTCACCCACATGTTCAGTAAATAAATGACTGTGTGTGTGTGTGTGTGTGTGAGAGAGAGAGCGAGAGAGAGAGAGAGAGAGAGAGAGTCAGAGACTGTGTGTGTGTGTGTGTGTGTGTGTGTGTGTGTGCGTGTGTGTGTGTGTGTGTGTGTGTGTGAAAGAGAGAGAGAGAGATTCAGAGACTGTGTGTGTGTGTGTGTGTGTGTGTGTGTGTGTGAGTGAGGAGTGATTCAGATACATTGTCTGTCTGTCTGTGTGCTTGAATGAGGTGCTCTTTATATTTTAGTGCTTTGTGTGTTTAACCCTGAGTGTGTGTGCATAAATGAGAGGTGGTACTTTCTACAAATACAGCAAAGTCCCATGAGTACTACTACTACTTCATTTTTTGTTGTTGTCTTGTCCCACCTCAAAGGTCTTGAGGTCTCAAATGTATCTAGCAATTTAAATGACATAATATTGACATAATATGTCGAGCTGATTCGTTGTAGTCAAACAATTTTTTAATTATGAATTAAAAATTAATTATTAAAAATTCAACATCTAGCAACCTATTCTGTTTAACTTTTTAAACAGAATATTTTTTTTAAATTTTTTTTACATTTCTATTTAGGTAAATTATTAATAATAATAGTTATTGTTGTTATTATCATTAATTTTGGAGACATGTTACATTCAATCAATTCATGCATCCCTGAGAATCAAACCCATGATGACCTTGGCATTGCTAGTGCCATGCTATACTGTCTGAGCTACAGTTATGCTATTAATATTATTATTATTATTATTATAAAATGTATTTGAAATATATTGGTTGTATTACATTGTAATTTGTTTTTTAGTGTAATTTCTATTAATCTGTTAATTAATCTGTCATTTTATTTACAAAATCATACAAATTAGGGTTATGAACTGTACTTATAACATGGCAACACAAAACAACACTGGACCCAATTGACTTTTATTGCATGGCCAAAATAACACTCACTGAGACATCTTTCACAATATCCCCTTTTGTACTCGAAAGTTTGGGTGTTTGAATGAAATCAGGGTGAGTAAATGAAGTCAGTTTGTCATTTTTGGTGAGCTATTCCTTAGAGCCTAACCAGTTGTTCAAATAGAAAAAAACGATATATGTATATATAAAGTGCCATGTATTCTGCATGTTTGCATTTAAGAAGTACTAAATGTGTGCGCACATGCCTCTTCTGTGTGTGAGGTCCTGGGTGTAGGTGGTGCATTGCATAAGGGCAGAGAAAGAGAGAGAGCGAGAGAGAGAGAGAGAGATCTGCTTCAGTGATTAATGGGGGTCTTCTGTGAGACGCAGCCAGGCGCCGAACACAATCACGGCCCCAGACTGACGCTCCAACAGACTTGTCCTTCACATGGGAAAGAGACGGCCCGCTCCTCCCTCCCGCTCACCACCCAGCCTGGATACTTCCTCTCCTGCTCCTCCCTTCATATTGTTCACCAGGAAGGGAGAGGGAGACAGAAAAAAGTAAGTGTCAGCACAACAGCCAGTGTGTGTGTTGAGGCTGACAGTGTGAGGCCTGCTGGTTCTGCTCTCAGTCGGGGTTGTGCCTCCTTTTCTGTGCTGTTAAACAGGGTTTTCAAACACACTTTAACCTGGGCGCACTTTCAATGGGGTCTTTGTGGAGGCGGATGTGTGGACACTAGCCCTCGGCAAACAGGACGACTTGGTTCCTTTCTCAGGCTCTGAGGGCAGAGCCGGTCTGAGTGTGTTTGAGCGTATTTGTAAGCACTTTGGCTGCGAGAATGGGATTAGTTGTTTGAGTTTCTTCACTTGTGTACTTTTGTCGCTTAAAATTTTATGAGAGCCACAGTATCTTCCCTATGTTTTTTCTCACCATGGTGTTGGTGTCTTATTGAAAACTGTTAACGGCCAATGATAGATTTGCCCTGTCGGGGGGATCCCTTATTTTTAAATCAGCCCCCCTGAATTAAACCACATCCTTAACTGTGATATGAATGAGAGTGGGACACGGAGAATGGGGTGAGCATTCAAATGCCTCCCGAGTCAGCCTTTTGTTAACTTTAAATGACTGTGGATCCATTTAGTTAACCCAGCGCAGCCCGGGGCCACATTTCATTATTGGGCCTCTCTCAGGGTCCCTAATTGGGAAACGCTGTTGTTGCCTCGGCACCTGCGGTTGGCCTGCACGTTGTTGTAGCCTTGGTAACAACAGTGCTGAGGTCCTGCCAAACTCACCACTTCCTCCCTCTCTTTCTCTCTCTCTCTCTCTCTCAAACACACACACACATACTCACACTCGTGTGTTATAAACATTCCCCAAAGTCCCAGTGTAAAGGGAGAACTTAAGGCGCATTGAAAGTAGGATGTAGTTGTCCCCTGGTGAGCTGTATTTGTTGTCAAGTTTGTATGTTCGAAGCTAATAGTGTTGTTATAGGAGAAACTGGGGCAAGTTGTCACACCGTTTACTCATTTCAAAGTTTTTTTTTTTTAAGTCATTTTCTTTATGTGCAGAGCATTAGCTGCAGAAAACACCAGAACCAAATGACGTTCAGTTCCGTTAAGAGTTCTTATGCATTCTTCTCCTGCGAACAGAATGCCGTACTAAAATACTCCATAATAACTCTACTGAATATATACAGCAGTTCGAAAACAGCACATATGACTGTTATGAGTCCAGTCAAAAACATGCAACGCATGTTGGGTTGTTCAAATCCAGAACTAATTTACTTATTTAAACCAGTTTGTTTTAGTGAATCAAACGCATACAGCGCAACCACTGTTGTTCGATCCCCAAAGGAATGACTCTAATAAACCAGTCTTTTTAGTGAGTCAAACTCCAATTCCTGAACAAATGACTTATAAACTGTTCGGTTTAGTGAATCAAACTCATACAGTGCAATCTGTGTCCGATTTCAGATCAAATGATCCAATGAACCAGTTTTTTTTAGTGAATCAAAAACATACAGTGCAACCAGTGTTTGTGATTTTTTAATTGGTTCTTTTTAGTGAATCAAACACATACAATTTTCAATATTCAGTAAATTGAATAGGTACTGATAACAATATTTACCTAAAGATGTCTTTTGTCAGTATTTCAGACAAAATAGGCTAGTAGATGAAATATGTTTCTACATATTTTGTTTGTTTAATATTGTTGTTTAATATAGTTATTGGATTGCATTTATGCTGCCTTTAAAGTCCCCCTGTGGTGAAAATCAAGCTTTTCATTTAGTTTTTATGCTATGTGGTGTTAAAATGCTTTAAGACAAAGCATTTAAAATGCTTTAAGACAAAACATGTGCAAATTCACCACCATTGCTGAGTATTTTCTCCTTAAAACTGCAGTGAACCAAAGACAGTCTCAAAATCGCAGTTTGAAATTGCTGGTATTTCTGACGTCACAAACTACCTTGCGACCAATCACGTCAACGTGTGATCGTCAAAGAGTGGAAATCTGAGCTGGTGTGAGTGAGTGGAGGTGGGGCTAATTTGCATATTCATATAAAAGTGTATACTAAATGAATCAAGTGTGTAGAGTTACAGTCAAGCTGTTTTTAAGAAAAAAAAAGACTTTTAAATATGGAATTTTGGTGATCAAAGATGAGTTTTAAGGGATACAATTACTGACTACAGGGGGACTTTAAAAAGACTGTAAACACACCTTTGAAATAGGATTTTTTTGCTTAAAAGTACTAAAATAATTGTTTACTGAACCTTTAAGGAACCAGAATCTGAAATGTTAAAATCTCTATTTAATCCATTTAAAATCTGTTCACCAGTCCTTACGCATTAAAGGTATAGTTCACCCACACTATAACATTTTGTCATCATTTACTCAACCTCAAGTTGTTCCAAACCTGTACGAGTTTATTTTTTCAGTTTAACACAAAAGAAGATCCAGACAGTAACCATAAGTTGACGGTAGCCATTGACTTCCATAGTAGTTTTCTATGGAAGTCAATGGCTACGTCAACTGCTTGATTGCCAAGATTCTTTAAAATATCTTCTTTTGTGTTCAAAAGGGTGACAAAATGTAAATTTTATCATGTTTGATTGTTTATTCTTGTCAGTCCTATTACAGTTCTTAATCTGATCTATCTTCTTAAGTACCTCACATCTACCAAGATACTAAGATAGAAAGAGGAAATTGTCATAAAAATAAAATGAAATATATCCCTGCCTTAGCTCATTTTTCTAATGGGTGTTATTCATGTCATTTGTGTTAGTCACACCGGTCGTGCTAAATATATCAGAAAATGGGAACTAAAATCCAACTAATATTCCTGTTGAACAGCTTCTGCGTAAGGATGGAATGGAGGCACGGGTAGTTCAAACATAGCTTGTTGTTTTAGAGTCTATTAAAGGGAAAAACATACTTTGCAAGTGTGTCAGTTCAGTAATAAGGAAGTGCCCTGCTTTAACGGGAAACTTTGCTGTGTGTTTGGTTTCCCTTTCTCAGAGGCAGAGTGTGACGTCTTAAAGGGGTTTCCGTCACTGTCTGTTATCTCCGCCTATTGAGGTGGAAACTGATATTTAGCCCTGGGAAAGTTATTTGGAAAAAACCTTGTGTGTGTGCAGTGAGGAAGCACAAAGACTTGTTTATTAGAAAGAGGAAAAGAAAAGCTAAAGTATTGAAAGCACACGTTACATAAACAGATTTGATATATAGTGTAGGCCTCCAGATTAAGGTAATACCTGACTGTTTCATCCAGCAGATCATAATAAATATTTAGTTTCAGAAGTAAAGCAACAAAACTGTGTCTGCTTGTGAAATAGGAGTACATGTAAAACAATCTAACATCATTCTCCCCTGTTATTTTGGGTTTTCATAAACAAATATGCAAGCGGAGGGGTAGCTGTACAGTTATTCAACTGACAGCAGACTTCTTTGAAATGAAGCCGCAGCAGCGCTCAAGGAAAGAGAGACTGAGAGCACGTGTACTGCATGTAAACACTGCAATAAGGAAGTGCTGCAGTCCTGCTGACATGAGCTGACACACACTCAACTGTGTATTGACTTCTGCTGGCTTATCTGAGTGCTCTTAAAGATATGCCCATTGCACAGGCGCTTCATCAACACAACAGTATATCAGTACAGTCAATATGCATTTTTGAAGTGTAGAATATATGTGTACAGTTTAGTGTGTGTATATAGCTATATATTCAGCAGCCATTACACCAGTCTTCGGTGTCACGTGATCCTTGTATCAACGTTTGTGCCTTTTCATATTTTCGTGGAAGCCATGAATAATTTATTTTAGGACTCAAAATAACAGCATCTATTTGAAATAGAAAGTGGTTGTAACAATGTAAAAGTCTTTACTGTCACTTTTAACCATTTATTATGCATCACTGCTGTAATGACCCCAAACATTTGTACGGTACTGTAGAGGGAGTTTTAAATTTGAATTTACATTATTGCTCATTATGTCAAATGTAAACTCAAATTCAAAAATATATATGTTTTTTACACATTACACTAGAATCTCACACGTTGCATATGTGTGTATCAAAATATACAAGGTTGCTAATGTGTAACATTTTACCAGATTTGAAATGCTTTATCTTTATTAGAAAAGTGTGAGAGAAAGAATTTTAAAAAATCTTGAAGGAAAATCTTGCAAACACTATAATTATCTATAAAATTCTGTCGGCGTGTCACACAAACTAAAGAGAACAGCGACCATCTGACCACACGCTGAGAGTATAGGCTTGTACTCTGTTGTTTTTAGTGAGATGTTGAACAGTGATGAATGATCAGCGAGGAGATCAGACTCCGTCGTGAAACTACAAAGATTTTTAACGCTGGTAGGGGGGGTCGGTCAGAGTCAGCCGCTTTCTGGGATCTACGGCCATTTTAATCCACTTGTCACTCATCATTAACCTTTGCAGCTTTAAATTCATGACCCTCTGTTCACTTTCTACTGTGTTCTTGTGTGGAGACGGGGGCTGTGGCGTGAAAGAGGTTTGTCTGAAGCATTAAGCTATGAGAAATGAACCTGCTATTTGGTTCCTAATCATTAAAATGAACTTGCTCTCTGTTTTTTGCATGCCTCAACTTGTTACATCCTCTAACCTGTATTAAACTCACAAGAGTCTATTCTTAATATAACCCGACATCTTTCCTGCTCTAATCAGCAAATCATGATTGACTTAGTTTAGAACAAACGGCAAATCAATGTAAGCAATAGTAAATAAAATCCCTCCAGGACAGGCATTAGTTTACAGCCTCGCAATGTAGCTAAGCAAACAAAGCCAGTTGAGTCTTTTTTTTCTCTCTCTTTTTTTCTCCTTCTCAGCTGCCAAAGACATGCACAGAGAGTCTGTGGAGGAGAAAAACACACATACACATTGAGGGCAGGGTCAGTATAATGAGTGCTTGTTGGGACTGAAAGGGACTATTGGAAACAGTGAGTATCTAGTCACGGTGCAGATGCAACCGAGAAAATACCAGCACAAGAACTGTTGTTATAGTGAACACCTTATATTTTATAGTCAGCTCAGTCAAATGAGTTTACAAATATAAAAAGTTTATTGAATAGGATTTTATTGTCACTAATTAAGTCAATAGTATAAAGCGCACACATTGGGTTCTACACATAAAATAAGCCAATACAATGATTTAACTCTTTCCATATATGAGATTTAAAGAAAGTTCTAATGTGAAAAACAAACAAACAGTTCTTTGTCTTTGCACCCCGTGACAGAGTTCCGGAGGGAAAATAGGCTTCACGTTTCTGAGCTTGTCTTTCGAGAGAGAGAGCGAGAGGGAGAAAACAAGTAAACTCTCCTTTAATGGGCATCTGATGATGTCATATCACTGGCTGGATCCGTGTGTCTCTGAGTGAGGCAGAAGCTCTGTGTAGTAATTGGTTGGCGGTGAGTTTGGGGGAAGGGTGTCTCCGCTCTCCTCCGCCTGCAGATTAACCCCTGTGTCTAACTCAGCTTTGGCTTCTCTGAGTCGGGTGTCTTTTTAATCTCCAATTTATATGCTTAATTACTCAAAAAAAAAAAAAAAAAAAAAACTGTATTCCTTCTGTAAAGCTTATTTTATGTGTTTTGTGTTTAAGACTTTTAGATTAGATGTGCTACTGCTGTAGTGACCCGTCAAATTTGCTGCTCACCTGATCGACACCTTGCAAAAGTTGTCTTAAAAATGATGTGTGTACTATGCTGCTTTTTATTCTGCTGCCAGCACTCATCTTTTTGCTACTGAGAATACAGGAAGACTGTAGGGTAATAATTGGCGTCCTACTAAATAGCAGATCCAGAAGTGCAGTATCAGCTCTTGTCTCAGTCACAGGTGACCAGCTGCCCAGCTTTGTTTCTCCCCACCCCTTAGGGACAGCTGGGGCCATCAATCTGTTCCCAAAAAAACCTGCACTTCACCCTGACTCCTGACCACCCCTCTCTTTCTCAACACTCTCTCGAAGGCTTTGTCCTGAGAATCTATCTCTGTTTTTCCACTGTAAAAGACATTTTCTGAGATATTAAATATTTAAACTAACTTAAAGGTGTAGTTCACCCCAAAAAATGAAAGTTCTGACTTTCTTTATTCTGTGGAACGCAAAAGGTCGAATTTTTTATAGAATATCCTTGCCACTTTAGAGTCAATAACAATTGTCGCGCTTGTAAATACATTTAAAAGCTTTTATTCAAAGCAACTTACATTGGATTCAAGGTACACATTTTTATCATTTGTTGCCTTCCCTGGGATTCGAACCCATACTTTTGTGTTGCTAGCGATACAGTGCTCTATTGTTTGAGCTATAGATGAAAAAGCACCATAAGAGACTCATGCACTATATTTCAATTCATGTGAAGAGATACAGTTGCTTTATGTAGCGGAAAAACTGATATTAAAGTCATTGTTCACTGATTATCAACCCCTCCAGTGGGCTGTTAACTGTTGCAAACAAATCATTGAATCAATGAGAAATGATGTAGTCTGATTGATGAACAAATCTTTCACAATGGGTTTATGAACTGAAACAGATTCATTAAAAACCTCAGACTCAATTTGTTCAATATTGATCATCAGATATTGTTACTTCTTTCATTACATTAAGAAGAACTAGGGGGTTTTCAAGATTTTAGTGCACTATAGTCATTTTTATGTCATTTTATTCATTTATTTATTTTTATGCCTTGATATAAGGGGATATTCTTAAAAAAATCCAGTTTGGAACAACATGAGGTTGAATAAATATTGTCAGAATTGTCATTTGAGTGGACTTTTTAAATTGGGTGAACTTTCCCTTTAAAACCTGAATGTGAGACTTCAATATACACTTGTTTTCTAACGTATGCTAACTAAGGAATATGAGGCCAGCTCAGCAATGTGTGATATACGAGTCGGTTCATGTGAGGTGCTCCCATGAACACGTGCAGCTATGGCTTTTTTTTCCTCTCTGCAGATGGTAAGCATTGAGGGCCATTATTGTTCTCGATGTGGGGCGTCCTCTGCGGTAAAGTCTCTGGCACACTTTTAAAGACATAGTGGGTAATATATGCAGGCCTGAGCCAGTGGCCCTGGCAAAAGCATTCCCCTCCCCCTTCCGAGACTTCTTTTCTTGGAAGAGAAGACAAACATTTGCGAGTATCAGTGTTCATCCCCTCAACATTTTCCACTTTAGGAATTTGTGATGAGTTCTTTCATGTTCTGGTCTTTTATCAATATTATTGAATGTAACAATAATGTCTTAATGTTGGAAGCACACTGAGTTTCTGTTTCTCTCTTTAACAAGTTTTCAGCAAGTCCACAACAAAAGACAACCGTTGTCTTTAACTAATAGATAAGTGGTTTGGCTGGCGAGAGTTGAATAGAGAAGTGACAAAGTACCAAAAGTCTGACTATATAGATACGCCTGAACAGTGTCTAAAACATGAAGGCGGCAGCCAAGTTAATCAGGAATAGATCTACATTCCAGACACTTTAACGCACACTTCTTATGGTTTTGTTGTCTCAACACGTGCACTAATAAGTAATCCAACACTGATGAATCACACCAACAATTATAAGTAAACACCCTTTAGCAACATGAACACCGAATTACCCTTGTAAACAACAACATGAGTTGAAAAAGTGTTCTAGAGAAGTGATTTGAGCACAGCTTAGCCTAACAGTTTTGTGTATTGCAGCAACAGCAGACCTGTGATTCTCAGCATGCCAACAGACCTGCGTATTTAGTTTTGGGATGGAGAAAGATAATGCTCTTTACGGGACCCCAGGGACCCAAGCCCTCCTAAATGAGATCCGTGATCTTCAATCGGTACACAAACACTAGTTGTCTTTTAATGGCTCCACCCAGACACATTGGCTGCATTTTACACCTGTGTTGACACTGGCAGCACTCCCTTTTTCTCTAGAAAAATGAAAGTTTACTCCACCTAAACACGAATGTGCTGCGTACCATTCTGATAAATCCTGTCCTGGAATCCTGTGTCATGGAGGCGTGGGCAGTTAATGATGACAAGGCTGACACTGATGGTTTAGATAGGAGACATAATGTTCAGTCATATCTTAAATCACGTGAACCATCTTAAACTAGCCATCAATCCCAGCCTGATTTTTTTTTTAAATAAATGCCTAATGTAAAAAATGACATTTAATTACTTATTCAGTATGTCTGAGAGTTGTTTCCATGTCAATACTGCACGTCTGCAACGATATGACCAATAAATGAGGCAATAGTTTTACATGGTTTTCTACTGAATGATGCAAATGTATTACAGGATTTACTAAATGATGGAAAAGATTTATGACTCATTTATTCAGTGGAGGCTGACTCAGGGAATTATGAATAATAACCAACCTAACAACATCAAACTGCGTATATTAATTTATTTGGCTATAATTCAGCAATATCACACTAGAGTGCTGAATAAATATTAAATTATACATTTTATAAACTATATAATATGTAGTGTGTGTATACTATATATAATAAATAGGCCTACATTACATTTCCTTAAAACATTGTAAGATATATTACATTGTATATATCATAATATATATATATATATATATATATATATATATATATATATATATATATATATATATATATATTATACATATATGTGTATTTAGCAAAGGCACATTAAATTGATTAAAAAGGCAGTATTAAGTATATATTTATGGAGTTAATATATTACAAAAAATACATTCATAATAAATGCTGTTCTTTTAACAACTTTATTTTCATCAAAGAATCCTAAAAAAAAAAACTTTCCACAAAAATATTAATCAGCACAACTGTGTTTATCAATAATAATAATAATATGAAGAAATGTTTCTTTAGCACCAAATCAGCATATTATAATGATTTCGGAAGGATCATGTGACACTGAAGACTGGAGTAGCCTAATGATGGTGAAAATGCAGCTTTTCCACCATGGGAATAAATTAGGCCTACATTTTAAAATGTATTGTAACAGAAACCAGTTATTTTAAATTGGAGAATAATATTTCACAGAATTGCTGTTTTTACTATATTTTTGATCAAATCAATGCAGCCTTGGTGAGATTAAGAAAAAAACATTAAAAAAACGTAATGCTTCCAAATTTCTGACCAGTACTGTATGAGTATACAGTAGACTAGGCTAGCCTATATAACCATTGTCAACACAGTACAATGTCTTACAGTATTTTAAGGAAATGTAATTTACTGCGGTATTTTGGCAGAACCTATGGTTACCATAGTAATTTTTTCAGGGTAATGAAAGATTTACTGTTTCCCATAACCCTCAGGTAGTTGTGTTCCTGTCCTTTCTCAATCATGTTACTATAGCGATGTTGTGTCAGGATGCGAGCTCGCCAGGAGGAGTGTCGCTCCGCGCGGAAGGCAGGAAGCGGCGCGTGGGCAGTGTCACCGCCTGCGTCACACGCCAGGAGGGAGTTTTCCACTGACGAAAAGACTGCGCTGCTCAGCGTCTGCTTCAGACAAGAGGAACAGCTTCAGCTGCTGCTTCAGTACGCCGAGCGCACAATAGCCACACGAACACAACGGGATCTATACACGCTCGATAAACGCTCGGTCGTGGCTCTTGGATTATTACCGCTTCATATTTTTCTATATTGTGGTATAGCCTACTAATGCTGATCGGACACCTTATTGGTGAGTAGCGGAGGTCCGCGCTGTTATACACTGCACTTGTAATGTGTCTAATAGGCAAAGCTCGGTGCTGGAGTCCAGCCAGATAGTTTCAATGTTCTTTTGTCGGCCGGTGTAAACAGATAAAATGTGTTGTGTAACTATTTCAAGTAGCTAAAGCAGGCGGAATTGTTGTGTGCTGCCATGACATGAAAAAAAAAAACTAACTTAACTTTACATAATTTACCATTGTCTGGCGTTTTCAGTGTTAATAAATGTATACGTTTAATTTCACTAATAAACTCATAAACGATTTATTATTTAAACCCTGATGCTTAATTGTAGGCTATGTTAAATGTGTAGCTACTGTTCGGAGTAAATAGCGTTTTCTCTGTCAGATTTTAAATGGCTGGGTTTGATTAATAGATAACTCTCATAAGCAGCTGTTGGCGGTTCTGATCGTAACCATTGGCAGAATTCCAGCACCGTGTGTGTGTGTGTGTGTGTAGCCTATCCGATAAGCCGTAATCTGTTCATGTGTTGAGTACATTCCCCGTTCACGTTTGTAGTGCTGGTGTGTCTTCTGAAGCGCGAGCGACTCCTTAAGGTGCCACACCGCATCATTTCAATAGTGTGCCTACACAATCATCTGCGCTCAGCCTCATATGCTCTTCCAGTCCTCAGTGACGTCACCGGGGGTGCATGCGAGGCTGAGTGCAGGTCTGAGGGAGACCTTACTTGATCCGAACTAAATTTAAACAAAATTTGACCAATGTAAATAGCTATATTTAATATTTGTTTTTATCACTTTTAGCAAAGATCCATATACACAAATGTAAATAATAATTTCAGTCTTACATTCGGTCACTGTTAAAACCTATATATAGATCAGTCCCCTGGCTTTTTTGTTACTTAAATAATTGAATATTCGGTATGTCAGAAGCTCAAAAAAAAAAAAAAAAAAAAAAAAAAAAAAAAAAAGTCCCAGACGCTTTTCAGTAATTCGCTGATTGACATCAGTCAATCACGAGAGAAGAGCCACAATTACTGACACGTTGTGCACGGCGTGATTGGAATAACTGACGGGAATTAAGGTTCTCATTTCACACGGTTTGTTAGTTGCTAACTTGTTACATAGTTTGTTATTTGCATATTCATTGGATTCTTTTGTGAGATAATTCACAGTCCCTGTCTGTAAGCAGGTTGAATGTTTGAAAAGGGAATTCATTGTGCTTGTATTAGTTCAAGTGTCTCGGTATAGTGTTAAAATACCAGCCAGCAGCATTTATTATCTTTGTGTTTTGTGCCTGTTTCGTAAGTTTGAGGCTGTTTGTTGAGCAAGTCGCGGTCTTTCGCGCGACTTGTAGGCTACACACTTATAGGCTACCAATTTTTTTTCTTGTTTATACATCTCGCCTACATGCTCACTTTTATTCCTTAATTTACCTAATTACTTTTTATTTATTTATTGTGTTTTATGTATATTAATATGTTCGTCACTCAAGGTGGTCCACTGGTCACAAGTAGCCTAGTCTAAGTTGTTTTCTATGGATCAACAGTGTTGGTTTGAATTGGAGTGCACGGTTAACTTTAACTTGACCCATAAAAGATTATTTATTATTTATCATTATTTATACGTAGTCTACTTCTGGGTTGATGAGGTGCGAACTTGCACGTGTACCATGATCTGTGAAATCAGCCAGTGTGTAGATTTTCAGTCTTCAGATGTCCCATTTAAACCAGACCTTTTTTTTTTTTTTTTTTACCGAGATGATGTAGGCATCATTAGTGTATATGTATATCACAACATCTTTTTTATTAAGCTCCCACCCACAGACTGGGTGTTCCTATTTGGGCTAGTTCAGTGTGTGGCTTTTGTGTACTGGTATTGGGGGAGGTGGTGGTCCTGATGTCTCAAAAACAGAGAAGCAGAGGGATCCCATCTGTTTTGTCACTCTCAAGCATTCCTCCCAGCTTGTGAGGAACCAGTGTGCGCCCCAGACATGAGCCGCTGACCCCTGAGCTCCTCCACCCTAGACACACATCTCCCTTGAGAGTCTTAAGAGACTGGTAAAGATGGCTGATATTTGTTTAGCCACCATTAAGTTATTCATGCTGATGACTTCTCAGGGAAGCTAGGCTACACTTTGCACACTCTGTTGGAAGTTTGCATTTCGGATATGGATGCAAATTGGTCCCTGTTCAATGGAAATATCTCCTTTCAGTTTTGGCAATTTCCTGAGCGGTCATATTTTCCACTCATTGACTTAAAACGCGAGGAACGATTAGCTCAGAACTGTTAAATAACTTTCAGAGGGTGTTTTGAGATGACTCTTGTTATTCCTCTTAATAATCTTAGTCAGGGATTTCCAGTGTTTTAGATGACACGAACCCCCAAATATGATCATACTCATGTGAGGAAACCCATTCTAAAATTGAAAAGGGAGCTTTCATGTCTAAAGGCTGAAAAAGTAGTTTAAATATAAATTTGGATTTAAAAATAAAATCTTTCATTAGATTTTATCTTTGAACTAAACTGTACTGTTAGATGTATTTAAATCTTTTATTTATTTTAATTATTTAAAATTATTTAATCAAATGTATTTAAGTTTATTTTTTCAAATTTTTACTTAACTTTTTTCTCTAAGCTTTTCCACGGACCCCAGTTTGAAAGCCACCCGAAAACCAACCAAGTCATAATTATTGTCCATTTTTGTAGTTATTTAGATAAATATCTCTCTGGATATCAGTAAAGTAAACTTGTAATCTCCAGCACAATATGCGGTGTTTTATAAATCTGGTTTTCTCTGCATGTTTCAAATTTGGTAATGGATAGTGAGTCCATTCAGCTATGCTTAAACAAATATTCAATATCTCCACCATAATAACATAATCTTTGATGACTCGTGATGCCCCATCAGGTGTTTTTCTAGATGTCTTTGTCTGTGAGGTGATTCCTCTTGGGCAATCGTGGTCTACACAGACACATCTGGGATAGATAGAATGTGTCACCGTGCCAGAGGAGAATTCCTGTGGGCTGGAGACATTGCATTATTTATATGTTTAAAGTTCTCGCCCGCTACCCTCCTCCCACATCGGTGCACACTCCTATTTGGGATGAATGTGTACTCTGCATGTGTTGAAGCTCAGGAACAGAATGTCTCTGGCGTAGTTGAACATCTAGAGTGATCGGGACAGCACACAGCTCCCTCCTGCCTCTGACTGCAGTTCTTCAGAGCTGGCCAGCAGGGGGAGCCTTTTCTTTTATTCTGGTGAAATTGTGAAATCTGGTTTTGTTTCCAGTTATCTTGCCACTGATTTTACACCATCTTTAGCAGCCAGGTTTTATAGCCAAACTTTTGTATATTTTTAGATCGTTTAGATGAGGTAAATGCTGCTCATTACACTATCTGGATAGAAGCCGTGAACTGCAGGGGCAGTCAACTCTCTTGCGTAACATGAGGATTGGGATACCACTGTTTGCAGTTCAGATAGGCTGCCTCATAGTGTTGACTGTTACGTTTTTTTTTTTGGAAGCAGGGCGGTGAGTTAAATAATTTTTAATTAAGCTTTTTTTGTTTAACTCATGCAATACGTTAAACTGCAGTGAGCCCGCCGACAGCAGACAAAGATTCAGTTTCAGCAATCTGCTGCTTTTGTGGCCATTCTCGCTTTCTGTGCGAGATTTATATCCGCCGTCTGTTGACAACAGCATTGAGAATTCCTCATCAGTGCACTGTCTTTATTGGAATGGCAGTCCTGCATAATTTATGCTCCAGTGCGAACGTCTCACCTGCTCTGAAAGTCTGGGATACCTCTGCGGTGACAGCTTTTGCTTGGATGTGAAAACCAGACTTGCTCTGTGGCGGATTTATGGGTGGATGGTGCGCTTTGACTTCTCGTTTTTTATTTGTGAGATTCTTGCTCGTATTTCTAGTCTCTGCTGATGTTGGAGTGACTGTGCAACAGGACAAGCTCCAGATTGACCTACAGCTGAGCCCCCCACATCCCCTCCTCTCTTGTTCCTGGGATTAGCTCGTCGTCATTGTTTCTGCCTGTTAAGCAAGATTAACAAATCAATGTGTCAGGTAGTCTGCAGTCAAGAGACAATGACCCACTTCTAACACCCAGGTTTTGCACTCTCTCCCCCTCTATCTCCATCTCTCCCATGCCGTCCTCCCCCTCTCCTCACTGTCCAGAGTCCTTCATTAAAACTCCTCTGCTTGGTAGGCATTCATGCCGTCCTCAGGGAATTCTCTTTTTCTCTGGCAATTGAGGAGTAGAGTAGCAATGATGGTTGAATGTGAAGGTAAACGTGCCTGAGACTGATAAGAACGAGGGTGTGTTGAGCGCCAGATACCGTGTTCAGGTGGTTTCTTGTACAAACTAAGAGTGAGTGGATAGCATCTAGAAATGTGATGGCAAATTTACTAGTCAAATGAGCAGATGAGGATGAATTCTTCATTGTTTTGCAGTCTTCTCCACTTGAGTGGTGAGAGTCAAGTTCTCTGCGGTTTATATATAAAAACGAGGAGATTTTCCTGCCAAGGTTTGGGCTTGTTTCAAATCAAGACGTAGCATGTAAGGGTTCACGCTCCCTGCGCTGGCTCTGTTTACATGCAAATGAGGACAGATCTGGACACATACTGTTTGCAATAAAAATAGATTATGTCTTTAGACTGTACTGCCGTTTTCAGACAAGTCAGCTGTTTGCGGTGTCATTTGTCCATTTAAAACCCGTGTCCGAGTGTTAACACGTGGCACAAACTATTGCATAACCTTCCAACTGTTTGGCTTGTAGAGTTCTTCTAGTCAAGGTTCAAGCATTGTTTGCTCTCAGCCGGTGTTGCACGAGCAGATAAGTTTGACTCCTGGCAGATATTGTACGGTTCAGACGCAGATAAGACTCACCTTGTGCTTCCTGGCAGCGACATTTGGCAGCCTAGGAGACGCGGCTGAATGTGCAGACGGCACAGACTCACCCTCGATGTCTGGCACATTCACGACGGCAGCACTAATGTGTGAAGCGCACATGATGCACAGAGAGAGAGAGAAGTTCAGCTTGTAAACAGAGCAACCTGTGGGAAATTGAAATCTACGCAATCTTTTTTGAAGGTTAGGGACGCACCAATATCGATAAATCACCAGTATGTAAAATTCTACAATATTCTGTACTGTGCTTCATATAAATAAAAAATAAAACGCTTAACTAAAATCAAGTGAATTTAGGCATCACATCATTATAATGTGTAAAAAAATAAATAAAAATTTAGCAATTTGCTAAAGATTTATCAGTGTTAAATTAGTGTTATTAAAGAATAACTTAAAATGAGAGTTAGATGATGACAAAGGTAATCTAAATGTAAAAATAGTGAAAATTAGCACGCAATTATTCAATAACTGTCAATATTAAATAAATGCACACTGGATAAATAAATTCAATTTGTAATTACATATTGTAAATAAAATTAAGTTAAAAGTCCAACATATAATGTCTAACATATAATTAGAAAATCTAATGTTGTTTATATTGTGCATCCCGGGGGAAAATTAGCCCAAATGAAACAAAATGAGTCAATTTATTGTTATGTAAATGCATCATTGACTGCTAACACTCAGTCAGTTAAAGTGCTCAATTTGAACTCAAACCAAAAAGTACACTTGTACACTTTAGTAACATTAATTTCCAAGGGTTGATTATTAGACAAATTGCAGACTACTATTGAGTCATATTGTCTTAGTCACACTCTGTATGGCAGGGATGAATCAGTGTCAGTTGGTTCTTTATTTTTTTGTCGATGACACACCATAGGCCAGCATCATGAGCTGTATAATCTGCCAGTCACGACCGTCTGTCACTTTTTCTCTGAAGTGACTGTCTTGTTGGGAACAAGCCTTATTATGAAACACTTATTTACTGCTCATCACTTCTAGGGGAAAAAATGGCCGTGAAAAACTCCAGAACTGACTTATGACGACATCTTAAGTTACATTTTTTTCGCTTAGCTCAAGCAGCAGTAAAAACATCTCTAAATCAAACCTTTTCCTTCCTTCCCCACTTCCTTCCTTCCATTCTGCCTGTTTCAGCACGAATGTGTCTGAGCTGTGGAGTGCAGCGAGAGGCCGAGCCTGAGGTGAAGTAGCTGACCGAGATTTATCTCAGGGCGGAGAAACAAACGAGTCCACAGCCGCCAGTATCAAATGATGGTTTTGTGTAAACGCCGCTGCACTGCACCGGCTTTGACCCTTAAAAGCTGATGGGCACCGGCTAGACTCTTCCTGCCAAAGGATTGATTGCTTTTATTGCCCAATAAGCAACCTCTCAACGGGAGCAGCGACAAATGCAGCCTAGTCTTACATAAACACGTTTACTGTGCCAAGCTGTACACACATTTACTACGGAGTCTCATAAAATGCATTTAGCAGCTGTGTAAAGTGTAATTGCCGCTACTGGCTCAGTGATGTGTGCGTTTTGAGTGGGGTAACCGAAATTTACCCTCCTCACTAATGTGGCTATGTAATCAACCCCCGTCCTAATCAATGTATTTGTCTATGCGATTGGATTTGGAAGTGGGTGAAGGGTCTGGTAATTGTTGACTTGCACCGGAGGGACGTGATTGATTACTTCCTGTTTTCCTGGCCGCTCAGAGGCAGCATAAAGCGCCGTCAGCTGCTTGTTTGGAGTGTAATGCTCATAGCCTGTATTTAAAAACCTCACTGGACATTTAACTGCTATTAGGACAATAAGACCGCTGCACTGGCTGATAACATCTAAGCACTTCTTGTGATATCAATACAATTCATAGCAAAACAAATTAGCTGTTGGTCAAAGCCAGATTGCTTGGAATTGATTTTTGCCCTTTTTGGTTACGTTTACACTAATCCAGATTCTCTTGAAATTGCATCCTTTCTCTGCGTTTTGGCCTTCCATCCACACTGAGATTCACATTGTAGTGTGGAATGTGAAAATGTAAGTATTTGTAAACGATGATGCGTTTAGTCATGTGACATACCTTACCGGTATGTCCTGCTATGTGATTTTCACTTTCACAGTGTTACTAAAGGTAGATGCTATTTTGTACAATCTTTATTTTACATTCCTGCAAAGATGAGAGAATTTATTTGCAATTTCTGTTCTGCGGCAAAACATGAGGGCAATTGATTTTTAGACCAAACATGAAATGCTGATAAGAATAGTGCGAGAACTTTATGATGTCCGGTCTCTTTGTATCATCTTAGTAAGCTTTTATTAGGTGAAACTTGGATTCTTTTGGAATATGCTAGTGTGAATGGAGTTCATTTTTAAATGAAAACACCATTTTCAAATTAGTGTAGACACATCCGTCCTATAATACTTTTCTGTCTTTGCTTGTTCCCCACAGATCACCAAACGCTAGCGCCATGAGCGGGGTTCTCAAGAGGAAGTACGAGGAGGTGGAGGAGGACCCATGCTACTCTTCCTCCTCCCCTTCCTCCCTCTCCTCCTCCGCCTACTCCGAATGGGACTCGGATGGGGAGAGCTGCTACTCCGACACCCTGGATTCAACCCCCAGCAACCCCAGCTCCCCTGCAACGTCCTTAAACAGTGAGTTTCCCCTTGATCGAATCATTTATTCTCTGATTAGGGTGGATGGTCAAACTCCCATTTCCATGGCTATTTATTCATGCATAAGGTCTGCAGGGCTTATCTCAGCCTTTCTGTGTCCTACCTGATAAGGTGTTATTGAGATACAGGATTAATTGCATGGATGCAGCTAATTACACAGGATGTTTTGATGCATGCCACATTCACCAGGTCACCTCCTGCATGCCGTTCATCCAGGTTTTTGGGGTGAGTCAGGGAAGGGAAAGCAAACAGTTGTGAGTTTCCCAGGATGGCTGGGCTGGAAGCCAGAGAGTGTGCCATGAGACGGAGGCAGAATGAACGCAGAGCTTTGTCTGAGCACCGGGCATGAACCCAGAACAGGTGCTGAGAAAGACCGAAGGGGCACGGAGCAGGAAGACAGGCATGAAGAGAAGAGGAAGCGAAACGATATGGCTGTCTGCTTGTGTTGATGAAACAGTCAGACAATAGAGCTCAGTCAGGTTAGACGGCATATTTAATTTAATGTGAATTGAAACTTAGCCGTGAGCTGCAGACATATAATAGCTTTCAAATGGACAGCAAGATTTTTGTTTTGTACAGAACTCTCTTATATCACAAAGCTGCAATTATTTAGTAAAAATACAGGAAAAACAGTAATAATGTGAAATTGTTCAATTACATTTTAATAATAAATAATAATTTTATTCAGAGATAGAAAAGCTGAATTTTCAGCATCATTACTCCAGTCTTCAGAAACCATTCTAATGTTGATTTGATGCTAACAGAATTTTTTTTATTGTTTTTTTTATCATCAATGCTCAAAGCAGTTTTGGGGTGATACATTTTTTCAGGATTCTTTTATGAATAGATAGTTAAAAATCGTACTGACCCTAAACTTTTGAACAGTAGTGTACAGTCTGTTCAGTAGCTTGCGCATGACTAATATTATTCACAACCCATGTTTTTTTGGATGTGTTTTCAGAGTTGCATAATGATTGGCACCAACACACTTAACAGTACAACTCTAAACACACTGTCTATCCCTCACCGCCTACTTTTCATTCACACAAAATAAAACATGCTGTCCACCCTGAATAACATCCATATATTATAAATTTCAGCATATTTTCTGAAGTATCCAGAATCTGACTCCTTGCATAACTGAGAGCTTGTTTACTTTAATTCATAATATCACCAATATCAACTTGATAATGCATAAAGCTGCTTTGTTCTTTAAACAACATGTCATTGTCTTTCTGAGGTGCTGCTGCCTATCAGGTTCATGTAAGACCACATTTTACTTTTAGACTTGTCCATCAGATCTTTGTTAGATGAGCAAAACATATTTGCACAGGCTTCTAGATAGGCTTGTGTGAGTTTGAGTTCCCACCATTGCAAGTTTAATACAAACCAGCTGTGGGGACAGTGAGATCCATCCCCTCCATTCCCTTCAGATAACAATCAGTCAGCTTTTGGCCCCGAGGGAAAATGAGCTTCTCTCTCACAGTTTACTTTTAAATATTCTTGTGCAAAGGATAGGAAATTTACGATTAAAAAAATATGGTGTTCTTGTTTCAAGAAGAAATTCCTCCCTTTGAAATGCTTCGACCACTGACATTGACTGATTTTTGACTGGTTGTAGGAATAATTAGCAAGGAAAGTACCGGTATGGACAGATGGCCTGTCTTATATAAAGATGGAGTGTATTTTTTTTATTTTATTTTTAAAGTGTCTTGAGTGCCCTCTCCACTTCCAGAAACCTCAAACCTCCAGATCATCCAGCCGCTGGGTTGTGATTTTGGACGCTTTGCTCCTGCACATTTCAGCGCCAAGGGGAAATTCCTGGGTGATTGTTTGTCAGACACGAGTGAAGAGGAAGACAGTTGTCTTTGCCTATGACTGGATTTGATCAAACTATTAGCTGAACTATTTGCACATCTGTTCTGATGTTGATTGGTGAAATTAAATATATATGTATAGTGTAGTATGATGGAATGATTGTAGCTCTGGCATTTACAATATGCGGATTTGCTATGCATGGACTGACATCTAGTGGCGATGTCGTGCACTCGCAACAATGTTAATGTGATCTTCATGTTTACACAAGAGACTCCAAGTTTTCCCATTAGGCTTGGCACACTTCCTACTCAAATACTCCCAAATGAGATACTAGGAACAGAACTTTCTTTTTTTCCACCACTCTCTCAGACATGTGCTCTTAATTTTCATTTAAGGAATTTCAAGCATAAAGTCCTGTGAATGTTTCACCCGCTGTTTTCCACTTGATGTTTTCTTTTCAAGTCCACCACAAGCTGGAACGTCATATATATATATATATATATATATATATATATATATATATATATATATATATATATATATATATATATATATATATATATATATATATATATATATATCCTCTTTCTTTCTGTCCTTCTTTTTTCCAGCCACATCTATCCTGAAGAAAGCCAAGCGCCCACGGCGAGGCAACGTGCAGTTTGACCAGGTTACGGTGTTCTTCTTCCCTCGCTGCCAGGGCTTCACCAGCGTGCCCAGCCGGGGAGGTTGCACCCTTGGCATGGTGCAGAGACACAGCGCACAGCGCCGCTACACGTTAGCCGAGTTTGCCATAGCACAGCGCCACCTACGGCGAGAGAAACTCAAAAACCGAATGAGGGAGGAGAAACTGGAAGCTCTTAAGCTGAAGGTAGCTATTTAAATTTTCACACATTTAGGTCAAACAAGATGTATTTATATCCAAACATCATCATAATCATGTAAATATCTTTTTCCTGTGGCAGCTTACCAAAAACGGTACCCAAGTGTCCGAAGAGGCTGAAAGGTTGACTGTCGACGACATCCCAGAGGATGAAATCGACCTCAGCGGAGTGAATTTGGATGATGGCTCCTTCCTTCATCCTTACCCATCTAAGAGAAGGCATGCCATCCTCAAAGCAGCCGGCGTCAAAAAAATCGATAAAGAGGAGAAGCGTCAACTGCATGAGCTGCGTACATCGAGAGAAGACTGCGGATGTGACTGCCAGGGCTTCTGCGAGCCGGAGAGCTGCAGCTGTAGTTTGGCTGGGATCAAATGTCAGGTGAGCGCTTGAGTCCTGACAGACTTCCTTGAGAACACAAGGTTATTTGTAATATTTACGGGTATCATTCCTGTTGCTCCAACTGGAGAGAATGTGCCAATTCTCTAAATTAATTCGAAAAATCTTTTTTCAGCAAGGACACACAAAATGTATTAAATAAATACACTATAAATGTCTACGGTTTCAAATAAATGCTGTTTTTTTAAAATAACTTTCTATTCATCAAATAATCCTGAAAAATTGGTATTACAAGTTTCACTAAATAAAGCAGCGCTAAACTGCATATTAGAATAATTTCTGAAGGATCATGTGACTGAAGATTGGACTACTGGCTGATGAAAATTCAGCCATCACAGAAACATGACATTTTAATACATATTACAATAGTAAAGTTATTTTAAATGGTACAATATTACAATTATTTTAGACCAAATAAATGCTATGCTTTGGGAGGATTATAAGATCTTCTTATAAAATCTAAAAAAATCTTCCCAACCCTAAACTTTTAAATGGTAGTGTGTATATAATACACAAAAAATAAATTGTATTAATTTAATAGTCTATTTAAAAATTGTTTATAATGTTATATGTATTTGTATTCTAAAATATAATTGATATATTCCTTAATACATTAATGTAATGTTTCCTGGCTTTACAGATGGACCATTCATCCTTTCCATGCGGCTGCACTAAAGACGGCTGTGGAAACACGCAGGGCCGCATCGAGTTCAACTCCAGCCGAGTTCAGACCCACTACATCCACACCATCATGAAGCTGGAGCTGGAGAAGCGATTGGAGGAGCACACGCCGGAGACCACAGAGTCACCGCCTGAGAATCAGCCAGACTGCAGTTCCCCGAGCCGTCCAGCAGAGAGCAGCACCGCGCCAGAGACGCCCACGTTTCACTTCAGCTCGGAGCTAGTGTCTGCGGGAGAGAACAGCTGCAGCAGCGACATGACCGATTCATCTAGCTCCTCAGGCCAGAGCGAGGACTCCGAATCCGCCGGGAACGCTCAGGGCGAGCAGTCGCCTCTAGACGTCGACGAAAATGGACTTACGAGAATCCTAAGCTTTAGTGACGCGGACAATGAGGACTGTTCTGTCAGGGAGTGTAACAACAACTGTGACTACCAGCAGAAAAAGAGCGAGTCGATGGGCTACGGCATCTTCAGCGCGGCGGACGACAAGCTCGGCACGTCACAAACAGACAACGGCCGCACGGCCATGTCTGAGCTCTTGGACGAGAACGCGAATCAAGGTATCGCTCTATTCCACAATGGCTCCGTCCCTCACACGCCCTCACCATCCATCGATCACTCTGCCAGCTACATGGACCTGAGCCTGTCGTCCGAGTCGGACCTGGAGTTCTTCGAAGGCTTTCCTTGTCTGGGACCGAGCTCGCTGTACAACTCCCTGAAGGAGTACGAGCACATGGACAACTTCTTTCAGTTCCAGTTGCCTACTTACCCTAGCCTTCCGCAGGCGGCCGACCCGGGAACTTGTCTCCTGGAGTCTCTGATCGGCTTGTCAGATTCTGTCCCAGAACCTCCGGCCACCTTCACGGACAATCAAATGCTAGAAGACGCCATGAAGCTGTCAGTGATGGAGTCTGTAAAAGTCTAATGGGGACCTCTAATGGGGTATGATCACTGTACAAATGAACTATGGGATTGTAAATGAATGCCATTTTGTTTTTTCTTTATTTTATGAACGGATATCAATATTTGCATTATCTGCCTTTATGATGTTAGCGAAGCATTAAGTTATTATAACAATCTTTATTATCATTATTGCCATCGCAGTGGCAGCTAACATTTCAGTTCAAAAACAAGTCTGGCCGACTGATTTTTGAATACTTGTACATATGGCCAGGAAGGTGAAGAACTTCTCACCCACATTGGTGGTATTATCATCATCATTTACCATTATTATTATTATTATTATTGCTAAGGTTATTTATATGAATTGAGAAGGGGCACCAATGGGAGTCATAATGCTGATTATGTATCTCAGGGACTTTTTCTAGCTTTCAGAAGCAATGCATTTTGACCATCGCTGTTGTTATTTGGCGTTTTTCTGAGAATTTCCACCTAAACAAACAGCATTTAAATGGCCTCTTTTGGAGGGCTTTTTCGATCTGAGATGGTGGTCTGTACTTTTGTTTGCAAAGCTAGAGGAAGGACTCCTGTTCCACAAAACGGCTCCTTGGGATTTTCGAACGGTACACAAATCCCCCAGAGGCTCCTCAGTTAGCACTTTATCTGTGAAAAAATGAACCAATCAGAGAGCAGATGGGTCAGTCTCACGCCTGCCCCGTTGACTCTGAGTCTAAGATTGTTTTCATGCCATTTTATGGTGTTGGATCATCAGCACAAGGTGGAGAAGTTAAAGTGAGCGATTTCCTTTTAATTTATTTTATACGCCGCAGATATCGCGTAATATGATCATGGTATCTGTTGACCATTATTTCGAATGGCTTTTATTTATTCTTACCGAGTTATTTATTTAGTTTTTCTCCGAATGCTAGCTGAATATTATCTGAGCCACACTGTGCTCTGGAGAAGTGGAAATAATGCAACTTGTTCACGTTTCCCACCTGCATTAACCTGTGTGAAGCACACCTTTATGTTTCAGCTGTGGAGGAAGGGCACCAACTGCAAAGTATTTAATAATCTATTCTATTACTATGAAGTAACACTTTCAGTTAAATTATTTCACGTTTAGCATTTCAGCATTAGGACTATTTAGTATTTATTCATGGTTTGGGCAATAAAGAGAACAATGTTTAACAAAAGAAAGGTTTAGTGTTTGTGCCTGTTAACACGAGGAGCCACTGTTTCCTGTCTAATGAACTTATATATATATATATACATATATAACCTACCTATTGATTAAAAATCAGAGTTTCCGGCCTGTAATGTGACCGCCGATAACGTTGCCTATCATATAGAGAATTAACATTTTGTAACTATGTAGATTTCAGAGAATTCTAATCTGTTTATTGACAAATTATTTTATTAAGAAATGAAATCCACATTGTTCTTCAAATATTGAAACATTTGTAATATATAAATAGAGCTAAATCTATGCTTGGGAAAAAAAAAGAAAAAAAGTATTCTGGACAGGCATAAAGTTGGTGTTTACTACGATGTAACTACCTAAACGAATTTACCAAGCTCCATTTGATTGTACTCCCGACGGGTTGGTTGAACCCAAACGACAACACGAATTGTGGGTATAAATTTAGTAGTTTCAAAAACGTTTTGTTGATAAATCCTGCATATATTATGCACTATCATATTATGCAAATTTGTGTTGCCCATATTGTTTCCACTTCACAGTGAAGACGTTTAAGTTTGTATGTTTCTGAATGAGCTTTGAGGAAATGAATCGATGTACATATCCGACCATCTAGACTTCAACTGTCGGCACATCATTATTTGACCCGATAGGAGCATTTGCATGCAAGACCCATTCATTTGTCTCAGTACTACATGCTTTTAGAGCAAAAATGCACAATCAGAAATGTACTTGCTTTATTTCTTGCCTTCACGTGCTGTTCTTAAAGCTGAGTAGGATGTGGGCACGGCTTCATTCATTTGAGTCCAGCTTACTATTCCCTTGTAAAGATGTATCACCTCATCGCAATGAAATGGAAATGATTGGTATTTATTAGTCATGATTGATGTATGTTTTGATCTCTGATGCTTTTCAAAGTGTTTCTTACTTCTGCCTTTTTGTTGTATATATTTTCTGCTTCAATGAAACTAAAGACAAAACCAAGCAGTTCTTTTATATGATATATTTTCACGCTTAACAGTTTAAAGCTATTCATTTCATTCAAGTCATTTGACAGTAGTTTGTCCCTACAAAATAAAAGTCCAGCTTTTTCTTAATGCCATTGTTTGTTGTCTTTTGTGCATGGGTGAAAATATTCAAATTGTTTATATACATTTATATATAAAAGAACACGGATGCCTATTATTTTAAAATATATTTTAAATAAGTGAGTAAAATCCCTTAGTGGTCAATCTTTGATTTTTTGCAAGCAAATAACAAATGGTAACACTTTACATTTGTCAACATTAGTTAACTACATTAATCAGCATGAACTAACATTGAAAAACACTTTTTTTTTCATTTTAGGCCATGATCTTTTTAACGTCTATTAATACATTATTAAAACCAAAAGTTGCCTATGTTAATAGCTGACCTGAGTTTTAACATGAACTAAAAATGAAACACATTTTTATTAACAAAGATGAGCAAATACTGTAATTGCTCATTGTTAGTTAATATTAGTAAACTATTAACTAATTGGACCTTCTTGTAAAGTGTTACCATAAATAATACAAAAAAAAAACATTGAAACCAAAACCAAGATTTTCATAAAAACAAATACTCTAATATCATCAGCTAGGAATCCACCCAAATTATAAAAAATTTAGGTTTCCCCCTTATGAGGAAAGGAATAAAATATTTTAGAGATGAAAAATAGCATTTTCATTCAAAATAAAGTCATAAAAAAGAACTACATTAAATTAGATTGAGTAAACATCACATTAGTACCTATATGTATAAACAATGGGATGAGGCCACACTCATGTAGGGTAGACAGTACATTTGTCATTTGGGACATGTGTACAGTTGAAACATTTTAAATAACGTGCTACGTACGTGCACAGGAAGCCTGAGCCGTGATTTATGCTCCGCTCTTTTCCCTTTCTATCTCGCATATGGATACCAGAGATAATAGACGGTGGCATATTACAGGCTAAGAAAACATTGATTTAGTAAAAGTAACAGTCCAAATGGAAAACATCAAAAAGTTCACAACTAAAATCCCAAGATGTCAGGAAAAGATCAAAAAGATGATCTCCATAAAAAGAATCAATTTGATTAAAATAAGATAAAAAACAATATGATTCATGCAATTAATGTGTAATCATTATGATATAGGAGAGTGTTTGATTTTTATGTCGAGTTCTGTTAATCAAATGAAATGGTCATATGTCTGAGGAGTCATTCTGTGAGTATCCAGTAGGGAGAGTCCTGGTCTGGGTAGTAATGACGTGACTCTCCTCACAGGTGCTGCTGTGCGAGTGTGTGCGTTGCGTTTTAGACAAGACAACTCCACGAATTGAGAACAGCACTGGGATTTTGCCTATTTTTCCAGGTATGTAAAGTGAACTATTAGTTGTGATCGTGTATTTGCGAAAGTTTTATTTTTGTGTTTGTATAGCCAATCGGAAAACACAACTAATATAGCCTACAAGGCGACGCTTTTAACTGTGCTAATCGTCATGTCCGACTTATGCTAACCACGAGGAACACTTGGATGAAACTATTCGCAGGCAGTGTTATTGTTAGTTTCTGATTATAATCAAGTGTATCAACTCAATATATTGTTTATAATGGTTAATATTAAGATAAATGCTCGTGTATAGGCTACGATTCATATTGAACTTGCTTTGTGTGTTGTATATTGTCCAATTTCTGATTATTAATAGCAAAATGAAATGGTTTATCAGATGGGAGTTAACTTTCCAAGTGTTTGTTTCATGCATTTTTATGTTAAAGAAATCTACAGTTCATAAAAGGAGACTGTTGAAAGTTATACCAGAGGATAAATTAAAGATACAAAATACAGTCAAATACAGATATAAAATACATTCAAACATATAAAGCTGAACACAAAAGAAGATGCTTAAAAGAATGTTGGTAACCAGACAGTTGATGGACCCCATTAACTTTCATTTGTATTTTATTTATTTATTTTTTGTCCCATTTAGTACCGTCTGGTTACCGACTTAAATATCATCTTTTGTGTTCAACAGAAAAAAGAAATTCATACGGGTTTGAAACAACTTGAGGGTGAGAAAATTGACAGAATTTTTCATTTTTAAGTGAACTATTCCTTTAATTTACCTTTTGTATTTTCTTTACTGATGTAATTAACCTGAATTGATTTAAAAAACGTGGGGTGGGAATTGGCAAAAATTTGACAATTTGATAGTATTGCGATATTTGGGCCACGATTCAATATTATTGCCATTCTTAACATATTGCTATCCAGCAAGTATTGCTATTTTATTCTGAGATATATTGCGATTCATGTCCACCATATAATTCAAAAGCATTACAAAAAATGAGGACAATAAGACTGCTCAACTCACCTCAGATGTCACATTTAATTATGTAAATATTATCTTCTACACATTAACTCTTTAAGTGCACTTAATTAAGTGCAGAAACTTTGTCCTTGAACATTCAGGACATAGGACCTTATTACAGTAGCCTGGGTTTCCTCATGCCGCCTTGCGCGCAGAGCGATTTTATTCACGCTGCTAGGCAGCCTGGACCAGATTTTCGCCTCAGCTAGGGGACCAATTAGCCTGGGAAAACCCAGACAACTTTCGGCAAATTTAGATTTGCTCTGAAAGTTAGTCTGGCAAAGAGCTCATTCAAGCCCATTTCCAATCCGCCGAAATCGTGGCACCAATCAGAAACGTTGTGGCAGGCTTTACACGATGACGACAGCGCTGGGATTTTGAAGCAGATTTTTGTAGCCTACACTACAAAGATGGATGCCGATTGAGGGACGTCCGTTGGTGACGCCCCTTTGGAAATGATTTGTCTATGGAGCTTTGCCAGACCCTAACTGAGAAGGGTCTGGTTTTAACCAGGCTAGGGACCAATCACAGAAAGGGGAGGGAGCAGCAAGACGATGACGACGTCTATGCGACACACCAAAGTATATCTATGGATCCAACATGGCTGCAGATGCGAACTTACTTTCGATGCAGCCTTAGATATTGTTCTAAGTAGTTTAGAACGCAAGTTTATTTTGAAAAAAGAGCAACTTTTCTGTCGCTCTACATACGTCATCTGGTATAACTGAAACGATTGGCTACGAGCTACGTACAGGCGCATTTGATAGACATTCGTAGCACCCAATAAACGGCTCTGTGCATTCGTAAACTATGCCTCAAATACGAGAAAATTAACATGTGGTTCCCAGACCCACGTCTCAATGAGATGAGGTCTGACGTTAGCCAGGCTATTATTAAAGGACAGCACGTAATTATTCTCTGAATAGAAGACCTCTCACATGAACGCTGAGCTCCCAGAACATGACTTAAAAATTATACAATATAAACCTGAGAATAATCATAAAACAGAAATTTACACACACTTTCAATTTGAAAGAAGACGGAGCGTTGTGTTCAACCGGTTGTAATAGTGAAGCCATTTTCATTTGAAACTGCTGTTGAATGCAGGACAACAAAGCACCGCAACAAGCGCCACCTTGTGGATGTAATACACAAATTTAAATGATCAGAGTAAACTCTGAAAACCCAATAGAGAAAACCCGAAAGTAAAACAAATAACTTAATAATTAAATATTGCAATACTTTGTGCTACTTTATCGATATAATTGCGTACGCAAAATATTGCGATACTGAACAGAATTGATTTTCCCCACCACCACTTATTTAAACTAGAAGAATATATGAATAGATGGATGGATGCATGTAAATGGTTTCAATTTGCTGGTATAATGCATAATTCTCTGTTGTGAGATATAATATCAAAGGCAGACAATACAACTTCATGCATTGACAATAGCATTGGGTTTGCATCTTCATATTTTCCCCTTTTTCCAGGGGCGCAACACTGTCCATGTGTAATCTGCTATAGGTGAGTTGCTACTTTGGTGGCTTAAGCCCCGATTGTTAAATTCCCCTGATATCTTTCACTCACGTTATAAAATTCAAATAATAGCCTATAGACTTATAGATATTATAAATTCTTGCACTTAATATAAATTCTTCACCTTAGACTAATGGTGATGGAAAAGTTGTTTTTGATCTAAACACTGATCTCTTTTCCATTTTGTTTGAATTTTTTTAAAGCATAAACGCGGTCCTTCATTTAGCTCCCTGCAGTTTTAAAGCCCTCATTATCTGTTCCGGTCAGTAGGTGGGACTGTCCTAGACATGATAAATACATAAGGCTAGATTTACCAACTGCTTTGCAAACCCCGTTTTGGAGTTACTCATGATTTTCATCATCAAAAATACTCATGATTTACTAAAAGGCATGGACGGTTATTTTGCGGCTGACCTTAGACTACAGCACCTCACTATCATGGCAAAATGTTACTTTATTTAATAATGTATTTAGGCTACTGTTTTTCATACAAATACCATAGAAACCATAATGTAAAATTAGTCCTGTAATACATTACATTTCATTGTAATACAAGGAAAAGCCTTCTGACTGTATCGTTGTATCTTTTAAAATGCAAAGTGTCTGAAAATGTTTTACAGGACTTATCATGTTGTTATTGTTTTCTCAACTCCATGAAGTGAAATTATGCATTTCAATGGAAAAAAACAGCGTTATCCCGCCTGACTTAAATTGTTACTCGGTATGACACCATATGAGTTAACACATGAATTGTCATTTTTACAACACTTACACATAATAATGTTCATAAATAATTAATGTTTATGTTATGCAATGTTTTTCCAAGGAAATTAATTAGGCTCCACTGTAAAGAAATAAGTTACAGAGGTGGTTTTCAGTGTGTAGACTGTTACACACAAACTCAGTGTGGTTTCTTTCAAAACAAATTTACAAAAGCATGTAATTGAACAACATATTTATAAAGAAAAATCGTATTAATGGGTTGAAGTACCTTGAGTCACTACATTTCTGTAGAATTAGAGTGGATGGCCTGTTCTTAAAGGGGCGGATTCCCCAATATGACAGGTTGGACAATAATTCAATGTAATTGTAATTTAATATTATTATGAATTATATAATTTGCTAATATTCAACTAAACAATGTTAAAGATATGTTAATATCACAATTTGAATGGAAATTATACAAATTAAAGCTGAAAACTGTATAATGTCATTATGGGCTAAGAGGAAATAACTGTTATCCTATATGACAATATTGTTATCCGGTATGACAAAACTCAGTTGAAATCTTAATCAGGCAGTATTTGTGGCTACCTATAGAAATCTGCAACCTTTACCTTCAACTTCCAAATATGTCAATTCATGCTAAATAAACATATTTACATCAAATCCACATTATATATGTTATTTTAGCGTTATCCCATATGACACAGGATTTTACTACATAGTGTGCTAGTGAGGAAAAAGGGTAAGTTAAACACATTTTATGAAAGACATACTTATCTTTCACCATTGTTTGGGGGTCCTTCAGGGTCTTCCTGATTGTTTAACATGCTGTCTCACATCGTGTCAAAATAAAATTCACAATAAAATTGCTCCAGTTTGCTTGTTATCCCGTATGACATTGGCTGACTGCCAGTTTTTGGACAGAATGCTCCAAAGTATAACAATCAACTGGATGTCATAATCTTTGTAATATTTAAATATATTGTTGTCAAGACTCATACAATAATGCCTGTGGCAGAGATGTTAGGGTTTATTAGATTTTTTACAGTTTGTTTGGCTTTTTTCTATGCCACTTTAAGGTCCGGACAGTTATCCGGTATGACATTATGTGACTATAACGTAGAATAATTCTTACTCTTTGCAATACCCTCAATATATGTTCATATCATTTGATAAACAGAGATCAATAGATTCAATAAATGTGCTTTTTATTAAACATTTCCTTATTTTGACTTCATAAAGGGGTTTGGACATCAAAATTGCACGTCACGTCATTGGGCCAAAAATTCTGTTCTGGTGGGGTGGGGGGTGCGGTGATGATCCGTTCATGTAACATGTAAGGTTGGCGCTGCCAATAAAGCACCTAAAATCTGTCACAAAGAACCGCCAAAATTAAAGGAGAACTCCAGCGCAAAATGAACCTTTGGTCTAATTACACATTGTTACCTAGTCAACCGTTATCTGAGATTTGTTTTCATGATTATCGAATGTAAATAGTTGTATCTCTAAAAACAGTTTAGCCTATAACGCTAGTATAACGCTAGTAAATAGGGCATAGAGTAATGCCAAATAAAAATCGCTTGTTAATACCACTAACAAGGCTCAAAATAGCCCCACACTAACACGGTAGCATAATAAGGGTCCCTACCTTCAAACCGAAGCATTGAGAACGTTGTCAGTGTCCAGACAGTTTAATAAGAAGATATTTTATACATACAGTCAGCTTCGCGAATACAGGCAGAAGCCATCTTTGAAAAACAGTCTCTACCAGTCGATCTACGAACGCAGATCCAAGTGCGCTGGTGAGATGTGATTAAATTATTTTTATTTATTTATTTTCTCTGTTGCGTTCAGTGCTTCGCTTATGCGCTCAGTGCTTTCTTCCGGAAACAACGGACCATATGAGATTCTACACAATTCAGCGCATTTGGATCGGTGTTCGTAGATCGACTGGTAGAGACTGTTTTTCAAAGATGGCTTCTGCCTGTATTCGCGAAGCTGACTCTATGTATAAAATATCTTCTTATTAAACTGTCTGGACACTGACAAAGTTCTCAATGCTTCGGTTTGAAGGTAGGGACCCTTATTATGCTACCGTGTTAGTGTGGGGCTATTTTGAGCCTTGTTAGTGGTATTAACAAGCGATTTTTATTTGTCATTACTCTGTGCCCTATATACTAGCGTTAAACTAGCGTTATAGTCTAAACTGTTTTTAGAGATAAAAACTATTTACATTCGATAATCATGAAAACAAATCTCAGATAACGGTTGAATAGGTAACAATGTGTAATTAGACCAAAGGTTCATTTTGCGCTGGAGTTCTCCTTTAATGATTATGAATATGAAAAATATATCAAGGATATATTTTAATTCTTTATTAATAAACAAGTGTTTTCTTTGTCAGTGTCTGCTGCAAAGATGTTGACGATGCTGACTCGCGATCTTCGCAGTAGTCAACACGCCAGAGAGAAATTCACATTTCATACGGATTACATAAGCAGAGAGCAGTCTGTAGTCTGTTTTCTTTTGTTTTTAATTGTTCTGTTTAAAAAGTAGACATGTCTGTGAGGCAAGTAGGCTACCTTATAGGCTGATCTCCAGTTCACACGCCGGCGCCTCTGTTTCATGATGATCTATCGTCTGCTATATTTACTTATTTATTAAATCCAGGCAATTGATTGATGAAACATAACCGTTATAGTTGAATCAAGTCTTAAGTGAACGTAAAGAGTTGTGAGAAAATGAGTGTCAGATTCGCATCAGGTCTTAAGTGACAGCAGCCTAATAAACCTACTGCTGTCTATCATTAATGTCAATCAAAGAACAAATGAAAAAGAGAAAATCACTCACTGCTCTTCACTGAATAATATTTGTAGCTTTAATAAGGGTTAGCCTAATCTATATTTAATTTATGAAGAGAAGACTGTGTTGATAATTTCTGATATTTTTTTATCAGATTTCCTGCCTGTTAGACCTACCTAAAAATCTTAAAGCACTGTTTACAAGGTTACATAGATCAAAACAATGAAAACTATAACTTTTTGTGCATTTTGACAGGGCAAGTACAAATCTGAACTGGTCTGACTGGGCCAATAGAACAAATTGAGCTCTGATATTTCAGGACACAGGTGAATGTGGCATTTATTATAATAGGTGAATGTGGCATTTATTAGGGGTGTAAATCGGAGCCTTAATGACGATTCGATACGATACCGATTTCTTAAGCCAACGATTCGATTATTTTCGATACTTCAGAATTTCCCACGATACGATTCGATTCGATTCGATACGATTCAATAATCGATATTTTTTTGTACATGATATCTAGTTTCAAATAAATCAACAAAAAATAATAATAATTAGCCTTTTATTGAGAATACAGAAACAACATTTGTGGCGAGCAGGACGCGGCCGACGTGAGATAACGGCAAAAAATAAATAAAAAAATAATAATTATTAGCCTTTTATTGAGAATACAAAAACAACATTTGTGGCGAGCAGGACGCGGCCGACGTGAGAGTGTTAATGAACGTCACCTGTGAGACGCACCGGTCTCTCGATCTTCAGCTCGTCGCTCCTCTTTTTATGCTTCCGCTCCTCTGTGAGAGATGCGAGACGTTCTGTTAATGAACGTCTCACAGGTGACGTTCATTAACACTCACACCACCGGCCTCGCGCCGTTCTCTCACGTCGGCCGCGTCCTGCTCGCCACAGTATTCTATTCACATAATGTGTATGTTACACTATAGCAGACTTCTTTGCAAACAGCAACATCTCTTACCACTGCTCCATATTTTTTCCTGAAGCCGAAATAATTCCACACCCTTGACTTGACGCCGACGAGTGTGTAACATTTCACTTTCATTGCCAGCTCGCTCTGACGGTTCCATATCGCTCTTGAAAGTCAGACTCAACAATGTGTGTGAAAACAGATAGACTGTGAAACGTAAGTAACGTGTGTGAAGCGTGTGAAGTAGAAGACAATAATGAGGTTAGCGCCACCCGCAGTTTAGGAATAGGTTGTACGCATATGTCGGAGCTGATGCTGAAAATAGACAGGCGGCAAAATAAACACATTAATCGATATTCTTGCGGACGCATCGATGCATCGAATCGTCGGCTGTATAATCGATGGATCGATACGAATCGATTATTATTTACACCCCTAGCATTTATTATAATGGGTTTATGTAAAGACTGTTTTAAGTTCACTTAAATTATAAGTTGTTATTTAAAGCCTAATACATGTTAAAATGCTTGCTGAATGGATATAATTAATGGCTGAAATTGAGAGAAAATCTATTTCATAGTATTAGTATCAGTGATGCTGAAAACAAGTTCTTTCAAAACAAGTAAAAGTGACGTGATGTGTTGCCAAATATGGTGTCCCATGGTGTATGGTGCATTTTACCCATCCAAGTGCACACACACACAGTGTGAACACACCCAGAGCAGCTGGAAGCCATTTTTTTTCTGTGGTGCCCGGGGAGCGATTGGGGGTTAGGTGTCTTGCTCAAGGGCTCAAGTTGTGGGTAATGAGAGTGGAGAGATCTGTTCATTCACTCCCACACCTACATTCCTGCTAGGTACTGAGACTCGAACGGGCAACCTTCGCGTTATAAGTCCAAGTTAGGTGTGATTAATTAGTAAATTTTATATATATATATATCTCAAATTAAAATACACTTATACAAATTTATATAACCTAAATTTATAGTCTGTAAGGTAAAATGGGTAAAAAAAAAAAAAAAAGCAATAAATGCACCATATTGATGTTATTAATGCACCTAAAAACATTTTCTTGGTGAACTGTAGGTGGCACCAATGTCTACTGGAAGACAAAGCCTAGATTATCAAGAAAAAAAAAACATATTTCCTTATACATTCTGTGTACAACAGACAGACATAGATATGGCCACTTCTCTTAAAATCTTTTATTTCAATAAATACATGTCAAAATATTGAAGAAAGACAGAATTAAAGTAACTGTCTAGATGAAGAGTTCACATGTGGGAGTTCAGATCATCTGTGTCCATGAGTATGGAGATAGATAGACAAACACAGCTGGCCTTTACACTGATCTGGAATCAGCCCTGCAGAGACACTAACACATTCAATATTTTTGATTACACAGCAGAAAAAAATTACAGGATACTAAGGGAGTCCTGCAATGTAGTATTTTTTATACTTGATCTCATTCATTGATATTTAGGCTGTCTTGGAGCCACTACATGACCAACTAACACATTACAACAAGGTTGCAGTCAGTCTATTTGTAGAATTACGTATTTCATGTTTGTTGATAATGAGCAGCTCACATTGTACTCTAATGAAGAGCTCCTGATTATTTTAAAGCGCTCAGACTTTCTCTCACCACTGTACACTTATTTCAACATAAAAAGGCAAGCCATTTCAAATTCAAATAATAGCAGGGCTTGATTTAACCACTTAGTTTTAAATGTCACATTCTAACACTGAAGTCAGCATCTGAAATACATTTTTTTTATGAAAAACACTGACAAAAAACATTCTAGAGGTCTCGGAAAAGCATGTACTCGTAATGTGGTTCTGAGATTGTGATCAATGCAGTACAGCTTACAAAATAATTTTAAAGTGGAGATTTGTGAAAGGATGGAATTAATACTAATAGCGTAGTCAAAAGTTTTCGTTGTTTGCATGCTAAGAATTAAGTATTTCGATACCATGTTAGTCACTCATAACCAAACCCAATAATACCTAGCCTATGTAAATCATTGCACATGGCTAAATAATTCATGACTTTTGTACTGTATTGATCTAAATGCTATTTCTAATGAACTGCCAAACTAGCATTATAAACCCATCACAGAGTACTGAAAATCTGAGGTTTGCATATTATTAGGCAGAAGTTGAATTGTATATAATTGGTGCATAAGAATAGCCCGTGCTTGGACCACGCTTCAGCCGGAGCACATGCTCATATAAGTCGGCAGCTCCCATTCTGATTCTGCTATGGCTTTACGAATTTAAAACTGCTCAGATATGCTTAGGTACTTGAACGCAGCAGCGGCATGAGCGGTCGACGGAGTCTTTCTCATTTGAATTTGACTCGCTTTGTTCACACAAATCCGTTTTTTTTCCTTCTAAATCTGACCTTTAGGAATGATGATACGTTTGATTTGTAGTCGAAGTTTGGTGTATCTACATGATGTCAACACAATGCCAAGAAACTCTCCTGATTGCAAAGGGCCGTTCACACCAAAGACGATAACTATAACTTTAATACTGTAACATTTTGATAAGCATTTTAATTCCACACCACAATGGTAATGACAGATCACTTTCAATGGGCTTGAGTTTTTAAAGCGGCAAATACATAATTGCAGTTCACGCTTAGAAAAAACGCTTTAATAAAGTTGTTTTCTATATGGTTGTCGTTCTCGGAGTGTACAGGCCTTAAGAGTGGAATACAACAAATACAACCTAAAAAATTGTCTGTCTGTCATGACATTTATGCTAAAACCACTGAATTGTTCATTAATTCACTACATAGTGAATGTGTCAGTTTCCTACACACTCTTAAAAATTAACATTCCCAAAGGGTGTTTTCTACAGCGATACCATACTAGAACCTTTCAGCAAACAGTTCTTAAAAAGCCCAATTTTTTTTACTTTGTGGGAAGAGAGAATCTTAAGTTAAATTTTTGTAAAATGGATTTTAAAGACAAATTTCCATTGAAAAAGATTTTTTTAGATTATTCTTCATGGAACAATAGATGCCAATAAAGACCCTTTATTTATGAGGGTATTATAAGGGAGGAGAGCAAAAACATACACATTTGATTTGTCATTCCATGTTGATCTAACAGTTTAGATTGTGGAAACCAAATCAGTTTTGAATCAGATTTCAAACTAGATGTAAATGGGGTTTGTAAACATCAAATTTCATGTTTCTTGCTGTTCTCAAAAAAATCCATCAAATTGGTCTCAACAAAGCTTGCCATTTTGGAGGCCTGATATTGGACTACTGAACATGTCTGCTAAATCATGATAACATCTGATCCCACAGTATGCATCAAAACACATATCGCCATTGAGAGTCAATCACTGAACAGACAGAATGATTATGAAGATGAAGAATAAGATGTTTCAGTCCTTCTCCAAATGCATTTGAGCAGTCCACTCAGTGCTCCGCCTGTTATCCAGCAGACCTCACTGCTGACAGGGCAATTTGATGCACTGGATTTGCATACAGTGCTGTGTGATCTGTCTGGAGGAGGCTGAATGTTCCAGTACAGCTCCTTGAATAACACCCAAATCACATAACCAACCCCTCCAAACTAGCCCGAAGGGTGTTAACACCATTGCGATGTGAATTTGTCAGATTTATTCAGAAAGACCATGCGATGTTCTGCTGTTGGGAATGATGATAATACACTGCCTGCAGGCTTTAATGCTATACGGTGTTGCATAGAACTGATTTCTATTTGTGCTTGTGGTACGTGTTTAGATATAATCATCTTGTCATCCAAGATTGGAGACAGAGAAATGTCCTCCCTCTTCCCCATTTAGCACCATGAGATGTCTTCCATAGGCTTCTACAGCAAATACTCAGATTTTTACGTGACGTGTATTTGCTGTGACATTGAGATCGGTAAGCGCAGCAAGCCCCTGAAAGCCGCGCGGGAGGAAAAACAGACGTTGGCCCTGCCTTTTGGAGGAGGAGGACACCTGACAGAAAGGCACATGGAGGCAGATGTCGGGGCACGCGTCCTCAAATGTGATTCATTTCCTGCATTGAGCGGGCGGGTGGGGTTATTGCTTTGAGGCTGTTTCCGGGACAGCTCTGGCTGCAGTGTCCGCGGTTAAGAGCGGGCTGCTCAGGGGGTTCGGGACGGGGTGTGAAAACAGGACAGGAGCGGGTGCGAGCGTGGCTCTTGTGGCCTCCCGCGTGACAGATGAGCTCACTGACGGTGCCCAGAGGAGGCAGATGCTGCTGCCAGCGCTTCAGCCGATCCTCTTTGTATTTAATGGAGTACCAGGTGAGGAAGATGAACACAAAGCCCACAAACTTGAGGCTGGCAGCCAGGCCGAAGTAGACGAAGCGGAAGGAAGTGACGTCATACTCCCAGCAAGAGCCGTGAACGCCGCAGTCCTGCTGCCAGAGCATACAGGTGGTGTCGATCACCGCCCCAAAGTAGATGGGCGTGGGAATGTAGGCTGCAGACATGGAAGAGAATTTGAATTAAATTAGATTTTTCCTTGTGGATTCACTTAAGCTTTCAATTTTATACTGTATTTTTTCTTAACTAATTGAAATATATAATGCTTAGTACTGAGCTGTAATTTAAGAACGTTTATACTAGGAGGCGCTATATCCCTGCAGCAGAGCTGTTCATAAACAAGGCTGATGGATTTCATGACAAAGTTAATATTGAAATTCCTAGAACAAAAATAATTTTTACTTACCCAGAGTTCTTAGCAGCACAAACTGCATTCCTAAAGCAAACGGTCTTTCTTGCTCTTCTACAGACCTGCAACAGAAAATGATTTTATTCTGTCATGTACTGCCATGTTAGTGTTCATCAAATCCCTTACTATAATCTATACATATTAACTACATGTACTTACTATAGATAGGAATGTTATAATGCATTATTTATAGTTAATATTACCTTTAAATAAAATGTATCAGTTTACACTAGTATTATTAAGCAGGACAATCATTTTCAATATTGAACACAAATCAGAATATTAGAAGGATCATGTGATTTAAGTAATTATGCTAAAGGCTTTGACATCCCTGAAATAAATTACAATTTTAAAATTAAAGTAGAAAACCATTTCAAAATATTACTTACTGTGTTTTTGATAAAAAAAAGCCTTGATGTGCATAAGAGACTTGTTTCTCAGACAGATAATATAAATTTAAACATTTCAAAAGGTCCTCAAATAATTTCTTTAGTAATTATATACATTAGTTACTGTTTCCTACCTGAGAGTGACGATAATGGCGGAGGGCTGTGCACAAGCTGTGATGAGCGTAACGATGAAGAGGAAGATGAGGAAGGGGATGAGTGTGTTGCAGGTGCGATCACACTTCCCTGACACAGCGAATCCGTTCTCGTTCAGGTAGGTCTTCACTATGACCAGCTGCAGCTGGGTGCCTTGGCCGCTGGTGGGAGGCGTGATGACCTGTCTGCTCTGCACGCATGCACAGTCCGTGTAGTTTCTGATCTACAGAAGAAAAAAAAAAAAAAACACGCGACACATTGGTGAACGAGATTTAACCAAGTCCTTCATCAACATCTTTAGTTGATTGGAATGTTGTTCCAGGATCAACAATCAGATTTGAGGGACAAGTTTACAGTTTATGTCAAGTTTAGACTTACAACCAGGGTGAGGTGCTTCTGCATCGGTGTTATTCACCACTCTAACTCTCAGAGTGTTAGTAGAGCATTAGTAGATTGGTAGGGTTAGGATTAGAATAAGTTGACATGTACTTGCAAAGTTACTTGTATTCAGTTGAATGTCTGTTGGAGGAGCATCACAATAAAGAGTTAGCAGATATTAAGCAGTGAGTCTACTAATACTCTAATGAGAGTTAAGCCTGGTTCACACGGCAGGATAATTAGGCCGATTTTAGCCCCGATTCACCCCTTCCGACAATCTTAAGGATGCTCCGATTATCATAAAATAATCTGATCAGATATTCCTGCCGTGTGTGGTGTGTTAAGACTGCTCTCGTCTGCTCGGAAGGACGTCGGGACCGCTCCGATCTCAAATCGGGGATATCCAACATGTTGGATTTTTTTGGCCCGATTTCTCCTCGTGTGTGGTGTCTCCGTGGGACAGACGAGCACGCAGCCTGTGGACTGTGGCGTGTAGCCAATCAGAAAGCGAGGTGACGAGGCGCAGACCGGGAAACAAAATCAAAACAGCCGGCGGCATGGCGCACCAGTATGAGGCGCCGGACTGGACAAAAGCGAAGCGAACTGCGCGAGAGAGACCGAGCTGTCGCTCGCGTGCAGACACCCTCGGTCTCTCTCAAGCGCTGTCGCTCGCTCGCGCACTCCGCTTTTGTCCAGTCCAGCGCCTCATACACCTGAAAATCCGGTGGACGTCGGTTAAAAACAAACTACAAACTATCGCCACTGCATCCTCTTCGTCCGCCATGATTGTTTACTCTGAAATCACGTTTGATCTCGAGGGATTTTGCGAGATTTTCCATCTGACCTGGGAATGCTCGGGAGTCAAATCGGCTCGTGTGTGATGTGTTGATTTTGCCGTGTGGCTGCGCACCACACACTGTACGACCAAAGCTGTTAGACCCGTGATTTTTTATCGCCGTGTGTGGGGTCTCTCAGGTTTGGAAAATCGGCCGACAATTTTAAAATCGTCCCGTGTGAACCAGCCTTTAGTTGACATGTAGTTGCAAAGTTACTTGTGGTCAACAGAATGTTCAAAATGGACCAAAGTAAAGCATTATATTACATTTGCATCAAATTTAAAAAAAACAAGCTGCTGTGAGGGTGTTTCTAATACAGCGGCTGTCGGAGTGACGGACAAATTGACGTCTTTCTCTCTTCTGACTGCCGTTATCAATCTCTCTATTTATCCCCTCTTTTTAAAAGTTGTGAAAACACTAATGGAGTTTTTTTTTTTTGCTATTTGAGCAAACACAAAAAAAATTTAATGTAGTCTCTCATTCACCACTATAGAAGTTTAGCCAACTATGAAAAGGGTCCATAAAAGGGACGCTGTATCAATGATCCAGATCAAGAGGCAAGGATAATGAGATAAGATGTTTACATGTTAATAGAAATAGCTGCAATGGAAGACTGTACGGAACATCTGTACAGACAGAAACTAGAATAGATTAATAAGATTTATTATCAATGTTTGTGGTTTTAAATCTTGACCTAAAAAGGTTTGTGCTGTCCTTAAAATACAGACCACCTCCAGAAAGACATGAAGTCTGGCTCACCCCAGTGCTGTCATTGCCAACCGTGCTGCATCCTGCCAGACAGGGGTTGAAATATGTGATGCCATCGGAGCCACAAACAGGAGCATACTCGTTGATCCTACAGCCACAGTTCACATTACAGCCTCCCGTCAGGTTTCTGTGGGTCAGAGTCAGTGTCGGCCTGAAGAAAAACAAGCAGAGGACGGACAGAGCTGTTAGTTTGGGAATAAAATGCATAATATTAGCTGCTGTAGGCAATGTTTGGAATAACATACAACACAACACCTTATGTTCTGAGAAATCACACTTGTCTCTGACAACCCTAGGCACTGTATTCATGCATAAGCCAGTGATAGAATGTATAAACTATGTGTGTGTGTGTGTGTGTGTATAAACTGTCATCTCCCTCAGTGGATAAAAGAGAGTGAGAAGGAAAGAGACAGACAGTTAAATAAATAGAGATACTGTATAAACAGTTATTTTAATGCTGTGGGAATGTCAGGCAAATTCAAACAGCTCTTTCCCACATTAAACACAGCAAAAGCTCTGGTTGACTTTACATTATCCTCACAGATCTACGGCAGAATGAGGGGATGAATCATGGCATAACACAGCCAGCAGGATGGACAGAATGGAATCCAGTCTTTAAACACTAAAAGAGACGGACCTCTCTAAGACAAAACTAGACACCATAATAGTCCGCTCTCATCCGTACAGGATTTAAAGGGATAACATGGTGCTTTTGTTTGTCATTTTAAAGCTTGGCAGCTCAGATCCTCTTTCATTTTATATTAAATGGATAAGTATGGCCAGTTCTTCTACATTTTGTGTTCCATAGAAGAAAGAAAGTCATATGGGTTTAAAATGACATTGGCATAGACATGAGTGAATTAAATATGTGGGGAAATTATTCCTTTAAGCTTCAGTTAATGGAAGCAGTTTTCTCGTCAAGGTCACCCGAGCTGAAGTAGCTGTGATTAATAAATGAATAAAAAATAAATAACTTCTGAATGTGCATGCGAGTCTCCTTTAACCATAGGAAATAATGTCACTTTGAGAAAGGCTAAACTTGAGAAGATTAGCGAAAAGAGACAAACAGTTTGGACCGATGTGGAATGTAATGCTTTGTATTTCTACACCTGTCTCTCACAGGGCGGCTCTATCTGTTGAAAGAGCCTCACACTTTACTGCCATGTGTTCCTCAAACACGCTAGTCAGGGCTGTGCAAACCTACTGCAAACTAGCCCTAGAAATCAACTCGTCAATCAATAGAAGAGCGTTTATAGTTAAAAAAAAAAAACATTTTTTTTTTTTTCAGATGGATATGGTCTAAAAAGTAGTTATAAAAAATAGTATGTGAGACAAACAGACAGAATTGTCCATATTATTTTCAGACCATACGTGTAGACATATGTAAGGGCATTGAAATGTGCAATGATGCAAGAAACTGCCCTTGCACCTGCTGTTCAGCATATGCCTCTTACATTGTTTATAGTATTTTAATGTTAGTAAAACCCCAATATAATGGCAACCACAAGACATAAATAGGATACCCTTATCCATGCAGTATACCTCAAACCTTACACTGAAAGGCTTTAATGCCTGTGCATTCACTTACCCTGTGGTATAAGGGATATTGATGCCACCCAGGTTTATGCTCTCACAGCCCACGATGAAGAGGGTGGAGAAGCACAGAAGAGACACCCCACTGCAGATCATAGCCAGCTTGGCCGACTCGCGAGCTCCAAGCTTAAGTTTCTTTATGATGTAGCCGCCCAGTACAATGCCCACGCCAGCACTGGGCACAATAATGACCCCTGAAAGGAAAAGAAGAGAGATCAGTCGTAATGTTTGTCCAGAAAGCCACATATCACAATAAATATCAGACTTGAATGAGCACATCAATATGTCCACGTTTATCAGAACAAAGTCTTAAAGGCACAGAGTATATACTGTGTATATATATATATATATATATATATATATATATATATATATATATATATATATACACTCACCGGCCATTTTATTAGGTACACCTGTTCAACTGCTCGTTAACACTTAATTTCTAAGCAGCCAATCACATGGTGGCAACTCAGTGCATTTAGGCATGTAGACATGGTCAAGACAATCTCCTGCAGTTCAAACCGAGCATCAGTATGGGGAAGAAAGGTGATTTGAGTGACTTTGAACGTGGCATGATTGTTGGTGCCAGAAGGGCTGGTCTGAGTATTTCAGAAACTGCTAATCTACTGGGATTTTCACGCACAACCATCTCTAGGGTTTACAGAGAATGGTCCGAAAAAGAAAAAACATCCAGTGAGCGGCAGTTCTGTGGGCGGAAATGCCTTGTTGATGCCAGAGGTCAGAGGAGAATGGCCAGACTGGTTCGAGCTGATAGAAGGGCAACAGTGACTCAAATAACCACCCGTTACAACCAAGGTGGGCAGAAGAGCATCTCTGAACGCACAGTACGTCGAACTTTGAGGCAGATGGGCTACAGCAGCAGAAGACCACACCGGGTGCCACTCCTTTCAGCTAAGAACAGGAAACTGAGGCTACAATTTGCACAAGCTCATCGAAATTGGACAATAGAAGATTGGAAAAACGTTGCCTGGTCTGATGAGTCTCGATTTCTGCTGCGACATTCGGATGGTAGGGTCAGAATTTGGCGTCTACAACATGAAAGCATGGATCCATCCTGCCTTGTATCAACGGTTCAGGCTGGTGGTGGTGGTGTCATGGTGTGGGGAATATTTTCTTGGCACTCTTTGGGCCCCTTGGTACCAATTGAGCATCGTTGCAACGCCACAGCCTACCTGAGTATTGTTGCTGACCATGTCCATCCCTTTATGACCACAATGTACCCAACTTCTGATGGCTACTTTCAGCAGGATAATGCGCCATGTCATAAAGCTGGAATCATCTCAGACTGGTTTCTTGAACATGACAATGAGTTCGCTGAACTCAAATGGCCTCAACAGTCACCAGATCACAATCCAATAGAGCATCTTTGGGATGTGGTGGAACGGGAGATTCGCATCATGGATGTGCAGCCGACAAATCTGCGGCAACTGTGTGATGCCATCATGTCAATATGGACCAAACTCCCTGAGGAATGCTTCCAGCACCTTGTTGAATCTATGCCACGAAGAATTGAGGCAGTTCTGAAGGCAAAAGGGGGTCCAACCCGTTACTAGCATGGGGTACCTAATAAAGTGGCCGGTGAGTGTATATATATATAATTGTATAAAATACAATTTTAAAATTTAATTTATTCCGGTGATGGCAAAGCTGAATTTTCAGCATTATTACTCCAGTCACATGATCCTTCAGAGCTCATTCTAATATGCAGATTTGGTGCTCAAGAAATATTTCTTATTATTTCTTATCAATGTTGAAAACAGTTGAGCTGTTTTTTTTTGTGTAAACCATGACATTTTTTTTTTTTACAGGATTCTTTGATGAATAGAATGTTCAAAAAGAATAGCATTTTCTTGTTATATAATTTTTTTCTAACATTATTAAAGTCTTTAATGTCCCTTATGACGTAGTGTGTATATATAATATTTTGGGTGAAATAAACATGGTCTATCATTATAAATGGAGAAGACAAATAAACATCTTCATAAGTAGAGAAGCAAAATGTGACAATGCAACTCAAAAATGTCAATGTCAGGAATGTCAACATTTCTATTGGTGGAAGTTGACACAAAGACCTGAAGGAATGTGAACATCCTGAGCAGGGTTCACAGGACCATCATGAAAAAGAATGAAAATGCTCACAATACTACTACCATGTGGCTGTACATTTTAGACCTAAGACTGAATCAGAAAAAAAAAAAACCCTAGCAAAAAAAGATTGAGTGACTAAGAACCAAAGATAGACATCACGGGCTGGCAGAATAACAGCGAGGCAGAGCAGCTTCCATCAGCGTGGCACATGTGCTGGCATCACAGCTTGGGATTTGAAAGTCAAAGCTGACTGCTGGCAGTCTGAGGTCACTGTGCAAATCCATTGGGTGGGCAAGGCAAGCACATGTCTGCTTTCAGCACAGTCAAGAGTGAGCTCCTCATAAAAGCACTTATTTAATGGCAAAAGGAAGTGTATTTAATCATATTCATGCAGATTTTTTTTTTATTACATATAACAGAAATCAACATTTTAATTTGACCATTTTTAGCTTCTGTAATATAAGTTAACAGCTTAGCTTAAGCTTAGTATAGCGCTACCTGAAAAGTACAACCTAATTAAATATTAGCTATTTATATATTCCTATATCTAACTGTTTAAAGTTGGCGTGAAACGGAAGTTGCGATAGTCTTTCCTTCTCTATTGTGACATATCAGAGTGAAACGGGTTCTCAAACAACAACAAATATAGAACGGGACTTGATTCTGTACATCGGGATTTGATTGGATTGTTGGATCATTGTGGTTTGCTATTGGTCAATCTCATGTGAGTGACAGGTTGACCCGCCCTCGCTCCAGTAAACGCCATCGGAAAAGAAAAGAGATGTCACTCCATGAGGAGGGTAAGTTAGTTTGATTAAAGATTGCGAGGGCACATGAATAAAAAAATAAAAAAAACAATGATGTGCACAGATAAATAATTTATAACAAATTCTGCAATATTCCATAAAAAAAAAGAATTGTCAAATTTGATTTCACTGTGACTTTAATCTACTATTTTAGCATATGAAAACACTACACTGGTAAAAACCTTAAATGGTATATAATGGTATTTATAAAAATGGTCAGAATGCACAGCTACTCTTGAAAGGTTTTCAATGAATACATTTTCCAGATGGTGTAGTTGCGACATCAGGTGCTAACTGGATCGTGCTAACAAGATAAACTTTGACCTCAAAGCTAAACCAGCGGGGCGTACTTGATCAGCCAACTTCTTCAATGTACACCAGCTAACCAGCATAAACAAGCATGAAAATCCATGTCACTCAGCTTCAAGCTGATTAGACCTAACTTCATTACACTCCAACAAATGTTCGTACACCCACGCATGGAAAAACACACATACCCTTCCAACCTGACAAGGTGGTAAAAACACCCATTCAGGAGAAAACCATGGCTGTGTGAAGCCAATACAATGTTCCTTTGGGCTATATTTAGCCAGTAGTGCTTCAGGAACACCACCCTATCATGAGAGAAGAAGAAACAAGCACTATTCACACACACCCTCAAGCAGGGAAAGAGGATGTCCTGGGAGACTGCGTGCACAGCTGGCATAGAGCTGCGTGTGTATGTTGAGGAGGAGGGCAGCGTGGGACATGCACAACAATTCCTGTAGGCCACAAGCTGGGTGTTAATGACCACAGCCTTCTGACAGATCCCTCTTGCACGCACACACACACCGCTGTCATTAGTGCCGTCTGAGGTCATGTGAACTTGAAGACAGGCTGTCCGATATCACCCCATATACTCTTAAATAGGGCACTATTTGAGGGGAGAGCCATTTGTAGTGGAGTCCGAAACCATAGTGGATCGAGTGCACAACCGATATATGCTCAACGGCTAGAAATTACCATAATGCACTATAAGAGGACTCACATGCCGAATTAATTCCTACATGTGACCAGAAGATAGCGCTCACAGCTGAATCAGTCATCCATCCATTTTCTAAACCGCTGGTCTAATGTGGCTTCATAATGTGGCTTACTTTTTAATTGGTAATTAAATTGTTTAATCAATGTTTATACATAGTTTTACATGACAATAAAAGACACTATATATTGTTCGAAGTTCTATGAAAATGATTGGACTGAAAGACAATCCTAGTATTACTCTGAGCAATGCACATTAAATGAGGCAAAACTGATTTTAAGCGCCCCATCTCATGTACTGCTCGTATGACCTCATACTGTCTGGGAGAAGGTACAGAACTCTCCGTTATAAATAGAACAGGTTTAAAAACTCTTTGAACATGAATTAGTTAAGTCTATTTATTTTTATGTGTATGATGTAAATGAATTGAGTCCATTACAAATTTCCCTATCAGGGACAATAAAGTATATTTCATGACAGAGTTAAAAATATATATTTTCATTCCTACTGGAGCCGCCAGTAGTTAAGTTTGAAATTATTATTAAAGAGCAAGCACAACCAGCAGCCTTTCCGGAGCACTCAGTTTCTAAAGTCGTAAGCATGCCAGGCCAGTAGATGGCGATGCCACTTTGAAAATAAAAACTACTCGCCAAAATGCACGTGACGTCACCACTTTCACAAATTCACGTTTTTGTAGTTTAAATGGAGACGATAACGATATAACAACTGTATCGTTTTCAAAAACTTGCACTTTAAAACTCGTATTCGGTTTCGGACCCCCAAAACGCTGTTGTCATGTAAACAAATGGCCAAACGCATCATTTTTTTTTTCCAGTTTTTAGTTGAAAGTAGTGCAAACAACCCCTAAAACTAGACAAAAATGCCCTGACATTTAGTCGACTAAAATTGACTAAACAAAACCAGGAGAAGGTTGACTAAATATGATAAAAACAATTAAAGACCACATTATATCGTTTGATATCGAAGGAGTTTTAAGTGATGGCAGAAACACAAGCTCATTTTCAAGTTGGTCACGTAAATTTGCCAAGTTGACCAATAGAAAATTGCTTGATTTGAAAGGGAATTATGTATGAGCAATGCTTCACACATCTCTGTGCTATTGACAATAAACAGTGGACCTTCTGCAATTCCACTAATGTGTTTGCACCTTTATGGCTAATTAAATAAATGTTAATCACAGGAGATCTAGGAACAGTTGAATCATTCTTTGATTTATAGCACCTTAAATTCCTGTAATTAATTTGTAGGAAAGATGGAGTGTGAATGTAGTTCTGATGCTCCCTGGCCTCAGTTTTCTGTTTTATAGTACACCATCTGTCTTCTGTCCGTCTCTAGTTTCTGCAGCTGCAGTCTTGTAGGGTGAAAGGGATCTTGGCAGCCATAACTGAGGAAACGGCATTAAACGACAAACTGCTTGCATCTATTGATGTGTAAAACATCCAGGCCTTTGTGAAAGCTCTGACTTCAGCAGGCATATCAATCTGCTGTTACTTTCTTCTGTTTGAAGGAGAGACCTTATCCATGAGGGACAGTTGGGATGTCATACATTTCTACCCAGTTTATCAGAGGTTAAGTCCTGACAGCTCTAGCCAACAAGTTGTTTTCCGGTTACAATCTAAGAACACACAAGCATAGTTAAGAGTCAACATAGCAAGCATACCATTAAATCATTTCTCTCCCTGTATCCTGGCAACAAGCTTAGGGTCCACAATAATGACTCGAAATCAGAATTCTGCAAGTTTATATACAGACACTGGTCACAGAGATGTTATTAGGGTTCCTAAGGCAAGGATCATTATTATTATTGCTCATATTTGAACAAAGCCATCATTATTATTATTCATATTTGAACAAAAGCTTAACTTAAGAGTGTTTGTCTGAATATGTTGATATGTTTGGTCGTAGTGGAATAGATCTGCTGCTGTTGTTAATTGTTGCTGCAAAGCAAGTACGGGACTTGCTACTGACAACACACACACACACACACACACACGACACGCTGCTGTGAGCTACTTATTGTCAAAAGTTAAAACACTACAAGAACAACTAGAATTGTGGTGTTGAGTTCGCATTTAATTCTGCTACAGAGCCCTATAAATGACATGTACAGTAGAAGCCAAAAGTGTTGTATGGCCTAGGAAAATGTACATCTTCACCCTTTACTCAAATTATTGCAAATTTATTTAAGCTTTTGTAAGCATATTGGGTAGTTGCGCTTGGAGTAAGTTGTTTTATTTGTAATAACGAAATGAAATCTGGCAAATTCTTTTCAGACATCATTTTTAGCTAGGCTGTCATACTAAGAAATTATCAACACATGCACAAACAGAAGAGAACAAACAAAATATCAGTAACTAATTGTGTTGTAATCAATGTATGCTTTTTCCTGATAGATTTTTGTTTTTCTATGCATTTCTTTAAAGTAAAATTAAACCTGTAGCTGAACTGTGCCTTTTTGGACAATTTTGTCAGATAAATACCTTAACCAAGTTTAATGTTTTGTTCTTCTCTTATTTAAAATATTTAAAACATTTAAATATTGTAATATTTCGATGGTTTAAACAAACTTGTAAGGTCATTAAAAACAAATACCCAAAACCAATTCCCTCCAGACTTATAGAGATTATTTTTCAATTTCAGATTTCTTTCTTTCTTTTTTTTAGTTTACATACTTTGATACTTTAGTATATAATCCTATTGGAATATTCATTAGTATTTATGAAGTAAATAAAACTGGATCACAGTAGCAGTGACCCGTGCTGTTAAGGATCCAGGCTGGTCTCCAGTTACCTTATGAGAGAGCATCTGTGCTGAGATATTTGGACATATGCATGGCTTAATAATGATCTTGAGTCTGAGATGGAGGGCAAGATGTTTTTGAGGGCTTATTTAGATGAGCAAGAACATAAAACAGTGAGAAAGGGATTTTATGGTATCTTGAAACCCAGTGATAAACGCTCAAAGAAGGTTGTACAGCTTTATATAGTAGCTATCAAATATGCCTCTACAAAATAAGTGGGAACAGCAGTGAAAAGAAATATCACGTTTTCACACGTTATTTTTAACACATGTTCTTTAATGTGATGAACTGAGTGTGAATCACGTGAAATGTGTGATATGACAAGAAACCATACGTAAAAGTGTAAGGGAGGAAAAAATAGAATATAGAACGAGAGATTTAATTACTTAAATCCTGAAAACGGGCTAATCGTGTACCTGTGTATATGCTGGCATTGGAGGCAGGGATTCCAAACTGCGACTCGATGAACTTGGGGATGAAGGTGATGAAGGCAGTGACAATGGCGCTCTCAGCCGTGTAAGACAGACTCACAAATAGAAACGTCATGTTGCTGAGGATCCTTATGGCAGCCTTGGGGAGCTCTGTCCAATGAAATAACCAAAAAACAAATACAGCATCAGCAACTATAAATACACTGGCTCACATACCCTGGCTATAGATGACATTCAAGGATTAGTTCACTAAAAAATGTCAATTACCCCAAACCCTTAAGACAATTGTTCATCTTCGAAATGAAGATATTTTCATGTAATCAGTGAGATTTCTGTCCATCCATTGACAGTCTTTGACGTTTCAAAAATTTCATAAAAAGATCATAAATCTAATCCATATGAATTTTCTGAATAGACACGATCGCTTTGATGAGTGTTTATATGTGAATAAAAGCCTGTTCATTATATAATGGACACACCAGATATGGTAAACTGACGTGCAGGAGCCAATGAGGTTTGTTCTCGCAGATCAAGAATGGTTGAGCTTCTGTTTATGTTCACTGATGTTTATATTTTTTTATATGTGAAAAAAAAACTACATTCAATCTGTTCATCATATAAAACGATTGACTGGATTCATATAGATTAATTTTATGATCTCTTTATGAACCTTTTGAAGCGACATGAGGGCGAGTAATTGACAGTTTTTTCATTTTTGTGTAAACCAACCATGCATCGTTATAATAATTCAGGCCAATATCGATAAGATAATTATTTTCATGTTATGGTTGATAACCGTTAAATGGCCAATATTAATAATAATATATTTTAAATATAATTGTTTTTATATTTATATTAAAACATTTCAGATAAAACACTAAAGACTAAAAACAGTTAAGTGAATTTAGAACAATTCATCAAAACAATTTATCATGAAAATGTATATTCATTTAGAGATTTGCTACAGATAACATTTTACAGTGTTATAAAATTAAGTGTTTTAAACAATTACCTTTGTTGTCATGTAATGATAATGTAAAGTTAATCAAATGTAAAAAAACAAGCATGAACAATATATATATATATAGAGAGAGATTTTATCTCTCATAAAAATAAAATAAAAACTACTATAGGCTCCTGATTCACAATATATTGGTTATCTATAAAATTGGTTATCAATAAAAAAAATAGCAGAGAGCAAGGTGATACCCTTATATATATAAAAAAAATCCTTAAAGCTGCCGTCGGCAACTTTTTTTTAATCATATTCAGCGAATTCGACACTATATTCCGACAGAACAACATAAATAAAGTGGTTTTAGAAAAAAAAACGAGCTTCTAACTCCACCTGGAGCGTGTTATTTGTTTTGCAAAAATCCACCGCTCCCGGTTCACTGTGTCCAATCAGCGCAGGGGGGTGTGAGATATGACTGTCAATCACAAGTCGTGCATGCACACGTCAATCACATGCACACGCCTGAAGTTCGCGCAGTAGGGAAGAGTGATGGCGCACTGACGAGCACGAACTCTGTGGGAGGGTATTCGTTGATAGTGGGGGAGGGGCGTGAGAGTTGTAAACATTCAAAATTTTGCCTAAGTCCACTCAATCAGCCAGAGTTGCCGACGGCAGCTTTAAGCTTATCGGTTGACCACTAAACATGGTGTCTCCACAGCTCTTCTGGATCCAATCTGTGTTTAAATCCCATAGGTTTTAGCTAATGCTTCATCATGTCCAACAAAGCCAATTTTTTTAATTAGCAAGTTATCACTGTAGCATTGTTTCCATGGTAACCGACTATAATCAAACTTTAATTTGCTTCTGAATGAACTCTTAACCCCACAAAGCATCTATGGAATTGACAGCAGAGACAGGAGTTGGTACAAAGCAACCATATTAAATGCTTAAATCTCTTAATGAACCTACAGCTTGCCTGTCTCTACATCAGTCTCAGAAACGACTCTACCTACTGTACATTGCAGTTATGTTGAAAGCCTACTTATGCAAACACATGCAGGCCAGGGGGAATGGAAGTGGGTTACAGTGGGTTTATAGAACAGGGCTTGTCTTGATTGTAGTCACTTGTGGGACTTTTTCAAAACAGGACAAAAGTTGCCATTAATCTGGTTCTAGTTTAGACACCAGAACAGCAATGAGATTTATATCACTCAATATACACTACTGTGCAAAAGTTTGGGGTCAGTAAGATTTTTTTTTTAAAGCTTTTGAAAGAAGTGTCTTATGTTCACCAAGGCTGCATTTACTAGATAAAAAAATTTGTGAAATGCTAATACAATTTTAAAAACAATTCTTACAATTAAAATAGTTTTTTATTTGAATTTATTTTAAAATGTAATTCATTCCTGTGATGGCAAAGCTGAATTTTCAGCATCATTACTCCAGTCTTCAGTGTCACATGATATAGAAATCGTTAAAATATGCTTAATGTTAAAAAAGGTCAATATTTTTGTAGAAACTGTGATAACTTTTATATTGATGAATATACAATAAAAAAATAACAGCATTTATTTGAAATAAAAATCTTTTGTAATATTATAAATGTCTTTACTGTCACTTATGATCACTTGAATAGATCCGTGCGGAATAAAAGTATTAATTAACTTGCTAACTTTATTTGCTCTACTTTCGTACAGTCAATATCCTTGTTTCTGAAGCCTTTGGTCATTTGTAATTCTCTATGATGATATTTTGATGTATTGTGCCACTACAATTGCTTGAATCAATGCAAATTCATGGTGTACTGTATATACATTTCTCTTAAATGATTCACAACGTGACTTTAATTCTTATTTTATACATTAATCTCAATTACCCATTTTATTTCTCATTGTAAGGCAGAAACAGCTTGCTATCGTCTCTTAGATAAAGTTTCAGCAATATTTTCTCCTCGGCAGCAGCGTAACTGCGGTTTGGTAATAAAAAAGACCATTTAGTGATGAGCGTGGCAGAATTGTCATTAATGCTTTTCCCAGATGAATAATGAAAGGACACTTCTGCAAGCTTGCACAGTCTTTAGTTATAAAGTCAGGTCATTGGTTATTGGTCAGCAGCGCTGTAAAATTAAATGAGAGAGAGGTTGTAATGATTAAAGATCTGGGCTTATAACTGAAAGACTGCAGGTTCCAATCCTGTCTTTATTATAACTGCACTGTAATGCTTTGGACAAAAGCATCAAGTCGCTACTTTATATAAACACAATTACGCTAAATAAAACAACTAATCTGCAGAAAAGCAGATTTACATTGGCCAAAGGCTTCTCAATATGATGACTGAAGCGCTAATCTCTGCTAATCTGATGTTTCTTAGAATGTGTTGAGAGCTAGAGGGACAAAAATAGCCACATTTTCAAGGTAACACTTTAATATGTAGATGCACGCTTTCTATAGTGTGCATCATCACATGACTTTTATCAAACACACACCTTTGATGTCCTTCCCAAAGCCCAGCGAGGACGCCACGGTCTGGCCTTTGCTGTTGGATTTCTCTTTCAGGACATCGTCATCATTAGAGGGGCTGTCCGCCCCGTGCTTTTTCTTCTTCTTCTTGTGACGAGGGGGCAGTTTTTTCGGGAAAGTGAACATGGGGAATATGACCAACAGCATGGCGAAAGCACAGAGCAGGAAACCACTCCACCTAAGAAAATGGCGATATGCATTAATGATATTACATTACATAGTAGCTACAGACGGCTTATATAAAATTTGACCAAAAACCTAAATAAATGAACTGAAATGGGAATTTCAAGCGTAAATGTGCTAAAAGTGGTACAAATGAATTTTTTTATTCTTTCATAGGTTGGAATGAAGCTACATACACCTAAAATCAGAACAGATCTTACCAGTTGCCAACAAAGCGTGGATCACTTTGATCAATGTTGGCAATTGTTTTGGGATCCACGTAGAAGCCGATCAGAACGCCTCCCAGGAGGTACCCCGCAGCTGGTCCCAGAGCACCCATCACATACATAATAGCTGAAAGACACAAAAACAACCATGTGTTACATAACAACACCCACATAATAACTTTTTTTTCATATCACCGCATGTCTGATTAAGGCAGGTAATATTCTCTCCACTTTTAGTCCGACTCTTGACTAATTGGGCGAATGAGTCAGCCACACTGAGATGACTTTCTAATCATTAATAGTGCGTCATGCCTCCACTCAGTTGAGGAACATCATGTATAATAGCAGTTTTCTAACTGATATACAGCTCTGTTTATACACCAGTATATGGAGAAGACCTGCTGAAAAACGAATAAGAGAAATCCAAATTCTTATGAATCCGGATATTTTTAGTGAATCAAAAACATACAGTGCGACCAGTGTTGTCTGCTTCAAGACAAATGACTCTTAAAAAATAAACTGAATGACCTGTGTAGTCTGATTCCAGAACAAATAACTATTATGTGTTCTTATGAGTTATTTTTAGAAATGAAAAGACATACACAAAATCACACCAGTGTAACTAACCAATTCCAATAAATGTCTTTTTTGGGGAATCAACAACAAACAGCATGATCAGTGTAGTTCGATAACTCTTATAAGCCTTTACTTTTTAGTGAATCAAACACACACAGCACAACCAATGTAATATGACTGACTGAATAAAACAAATAAAGTGTAACCAATGTAAGACAATTTTATTTGACAAATGCAACAAGATAAGGCCAACAGTTTTGGAGATTTCAGCTATCATCCATTTATGTAAACTGAAGCTTTACTCGCATGACTGGAAATAGTCCATGGCTGAGTATATAAATGATTGCCGAGAGCACTGACTTTCTTTAAAAAGGACTTTGTGGCATTTCCTAATCCTCGACAGGTGCATATGCAAGGCTCGATTGCGTTGTGTTGTTGCTTTCGAGACTGGAGGGATGTGTGTACTGTGGGGAGAGCATTATCCCTACAGTCATCCGTTCACAGAAAGCAGCAGTGGACTCTCTCCACTTCCACATGGCCAACGCGGCTGCCAAGCTGGTTCTGATCCAGCCAGAAGTTCACACAGAACCGAGACAGGTGCAGCAACACGACTAGGCCTAATCTCTAATCTGACTCAATATGGGAGAAGGTTTGGCCAAACGCCTGCTAGGTTATATAACAAGTACAAACATGCTGAGGGAGACAGATAAGTCACATTCTATTTGATGTAAACAGGACTACACTAGCTTAGACGCTTGTCTCCTGTCCTTACGTGAGACCACTAAAGCCAGAGCAGAGAGAATGAGCCAAATCTAATATGCATTCACACACACACAGTCACACTGGGCAGAGGCATGACATGTGGGCACAGATATTTCACACTCTGAACCATATTTAGCAATGAGTGATGATCACACTGTGATATGAGACAGGCTGACTTTTGTCTGTTTGATCACATATTATGCTTCCTCGTTCCTCCTAGTTCAGACACCACCAATACAATTGATATTCTTGACAGAATAAAATGGGTGTGTTGGGCGAATAGGTGTCTTCATTTGTCTCGTTCTGTCGAGAACAGAATAATTCAGTTCTGTCTAATAATTGGAATATTTAAAGTAAAGAACATTTAATGCCTCAAACTTTAGCATTAAATTGCAAAAATGCATTTATACATAAAACAATGTGCACTTCAGAAGAACTAACAGCTGGATTCTGTCAAGATATGTACACTGGTTATATGGGGTGCTTCTCAATCGGAAAGCTGTGTCCTAGACTAGTAAGGCCCCATATCTCAGCTGCCACGTCGTGGAGCTCCTTCAAAAGACGTCTGAGTTTGAAGGATCATTTGAAGGCAACCTTCGTTTCGTAAACTTCATTAAGCCTATTTTGAAGGATGCATCAAGTGTCTCCTTCGTGTCCTCCAATCACCCCCCACAATCATTTGCACACATTCTAATTCACAAAAAAGAATTATCAGAAACTGAAATCTGCAGTGAGTTCATTCAGTTTCACTATATAATGCAAGACAAAAAAAATATTTTTAAGATGAAGGCTGTAACAATGCTAAAGGCTCAGGGAAGGAGCAGGTGGAGTAGGTGGGAACCTTAATCACAGTAAAAGTAACTTTAATAATAAAATAAACAAACTACAAAACTAAATTATAGCAGAAGCCCCTCACGGCGACTACCGCATAAACTTGAACAAAACAACAACACAAAGTCTAGGCCTTGTCCTCTCTCATCTTCCACTGTCATCACAGCTTTTATCCTTCCGGAGCTCCTCCGTGGGACTAGAGACCGCACAAGGAATTATATTTTCTTTTGTTTTGTTGTAAATTAATCAAATAATTCAGAGACCACAGATGGTTGTCATTACATGTACTGCTTTAATAGAAAGTCGTTTTTCAATAAAAAAAAGTATTTTCACATCTAAACCACAGGGGCAGTGTACCCCTTATAACGTTGGGTGAACTAAGTTCTAACGTAACCACTTACTAAACGGTCTCATTCTAGATTTTAATTTTGAGGAGTTGTCTAGCCTACAAGCCTCCGATGGACTGGACTAGGAAGGACACAGCTTCACTAGGACGCAGCCTTCCATTTGAGAAGCAAACACTTTCATCCTGCCCTTTGCCTTCAACAAATCCACAATAAATCAGTTTAAAAAGAAAGCTGTGTCAGTGTGAGGTCACTTATAAACTTTAGTGTGCACAGCTGAGAAATAAAATGGCATAGAGTCTGAAACATATCACTCATAATATTCTTGTGGACTTTAAAGTGTGAGCCGAGAAAATAATGCGACAGGCTTTTCCCATTATGCTAATTCGTTTATTCACATGGGTGTCTTTCTTTGCAAACTCTAGAACACCAGGGTCTCATTTAGGTTTGACTTCTTAAACATTCAATAAGCCTTATCTGCAGCCTAATTAAATAACAGGTTCCTTTAAAATACCACAGGAGACTATGGGAGGGGAGAGAAATTATTCCTAAAAAACACAAAAGCTGCTGATAAAATGTTCTTATCAGCCCAAAGCAGAAATGCCCAGCAACACAGAACATCTGTCATTCAACATCTAACAAACAGAGAGAGGAAACATGCACAGCCTTCACCAGACAAAATGTCCAGTCCGATACAAAATAATAAACTTCCTTTGCCTTTGTGTAAGCATTAAAGTCATCAATTAATTCATCATGAATTCATCAACAGTCCAAGCCCTTAGTGCTTCTGTGGGAGCAGGCCTCCTACTACACTGCATGAGCAGATGGAAATGTATTCTATGACAAAATGACACATGAAGAGTGAGTACAAGTCTGTTACGTTCCTATGTATATTGCGTGAATGACGGGTGGTTGGGCAGATATTGTGTTTTGCGGTAGGTGGTACGCCATACGGAACCGTTGCCACTGTAACTGCTTTAACGCACCAGTGGGGCTCGACAGCCTTAGTCAATCGGGTTGGCGCGTATGGTTGGGTTGCGGAGAGATTGTGAGATTGTGGTTAGGTCTCAGCAGCAGGAGGGATGTAGAGGTCAGTAAGCTGGGCTGAGTTGAGTGGGGGACGGAGGGGGGTGACTCTGGGACGCCAGAGTCACTGTCGAGCCCTCTTGAGGTGTCGTGGGCTAGTCGACGAAACACTGAGGACGGAAGGTGCCCACTTGAAGACCCTAGAGATGTCCCCTACTCGGCTCAATCCAGACGGTTGTCGTGCTGGTCCACTAGGGAGACCACACTGTAGTTGCAGCCGTCGTGTGTGCTGACGCGCCAAGTACACTGCAGCCGTTAACGCCGGACAGAAGGGGAGTCACACCCTCATATGGAAAGAAACGTAAATGGATGGAGAAGCATAGTTTACTGTAAAGCTACGTCTTAGTGTTGCTTATCTTGGCGAAAGCCGAGTACAAATCAGCATGAAGTTTTAACATCTACTCTCGTGTAATGGAAATCATGTGTAAAGCATCTGAAATCAGAGTGGCATGCCATTACATTAATGCTTCGCTACTAATCCACTTTAACAATAACAAGTGCTCACACTGAGCACATAATAAATATTGGTAAAGACTAGCAAGAGTCTCACTTAATAAAGTTAAATCTTGATTTCAATGTCAGGTAATTGAGAAACTACACATTTTGTGTAATTTTATCTCCTTACTTAACAGAAGAGACAGAAAACAGAGCTAATGTCCCTGGATAAACATACCGATGAAATCAGTCCAATAATATTCACATTTTTGAGGGGTGAAATGTGGTAAGGAAATGTCAGATATAGCCTTGATATAGAGACGCAAATATGTGGTGTATTTCTATTGCGTAAAAACATACCCAGCATTTCAGTTTATCAGTAGGTGTCGAGTCGAGAGCTTTTGAGGTGAGCCAGTTTTGAATTCTTTGGCATAGCAAACGTCACAGAAATAGTCTTTGCTTGATGCCCTGAATGCTTGAAAGCCAGTTTTAGCCTCAGTGTAAAAAAAAGTGTAAAAAAAAAAAAAAAATATATATATATATATATATATATATAGGTAACAGGTAACAGGCGAGATGAGGTTCAAATAAAGTTGCATTGTGAGATAAAAAGTCACATTTTATAAAGTCTCTACAAGATATTTTGTATATCTCTACAAGATATAAAGCCCCATTGTTAGATATAGTTGCAATCTTTTTTACCCCCCTGGAACATAGAAATATAGTCCTAACCTTATCCTTAACAGCACACTCCAAAAATAGTTAGGCCTAAATTTAAGATGTATGCGTTTGAATTCCATATAAGGTTTCTATTCAAGTGGATTACATAGTTGTTTAGTTTAACAAACTAATAAACAAACTTAATGTGATGCATATTTGTCAGTCATACATAAACAGTTAAGAACAAGCAAAAATGTCTGTAATAGTACAAATAAACTGAATGCGTTTAAAATAAACAATAAACAGGTTTATATATTTATCATCATAAATAAAAAAAATTCAATCTCATTAATTTACTGAATATTGCTTAAAAATCACATGAGAGGCAGTGCCACACATTACTAAAACTGAATGGTCTAATTACCAAGTAAACAACTGACTCACTCTTTTTTTGTCATCACAATAAAAATTGACTTATTTTACACAATATGACCTGTGAGCCAATTATTAACAGGTAAATTCATTTTCTTTTTTGTCACCACCATCAATAAATTTGCAGTGTTTTAATAAAAAAAAAGGTAAAAATATACAAATATTAAAGATATACAAAATATTCTAATAACTTTACTATTTTAAAAAAATTTTTAGGTAACAGTTATCGGTTTTTAAATCAATGTAAAAAATCTATTCTTTTTTAAAGCAACGTAAAGGCGGCAAAAATGTATATGCTTGATACTAATATACATTTTGTAAAAGTAATTTACAATTTCATTAACTCAATCATCTTGACACATACAGAAAAGCAGGATTTGAGCCCACTGAGCCAATCCATAATCATTAACATAAGTCCAACAGCAATTCATCACTTAGTAGTCAACATATATACCAGAATTTATACATCATTACTGGTCTCCGCTCCATAACTGAAAGAGCTCACCTCAAATGTCACAGTTGAGCTTGCACATATTTCATTCCCAATTGTGTAACGGCTTTGTTTGGCTCAATTGATCATGTTAATAATGTTATGGGTGAACAGAGGGTGAAGGAGGGTCGTTTAATTGGAGATACTTCAAGGTTGCCTGTTGCCTGGCAGAATACCAGCATAGATGTGCTTTTTATCCTTCTTCATGAGAAGGACAGAAGAGGTGTTTGCTGAGGAGAAAAACATGCTGGCTATGCAATAGTGTCATAACCAACGTCAACAACTGACGTCACAAAAGCATGCTCCATGAATTTCAAATCAACCTTTGCAATGAAACTTACACAACAGACCTTCTCAGCAGAAATGTCGTAGAGGACACTATCCACCGGTTTCACAGACAAGGCTAAAGCAGTCCCAGACTAATATGCATGTTTGAGCTTAAAGGGCACCTATTAAGGCATTTAAAATGTTCCTAATATTGTTTTGGGAGTCCCCAACAACAGTTTTACAAGCATGCAATGACAAAAAACACTTTTGTTATTTTATAATATGCATTTATTTTGATCTGATTTGCTCAGTGACTCCCATATGAATCGTTCAACGACTCTTATTTCCAAACCCCGCCTTTGCGTGACGCTAATATGCGGTGATTGGTCAGATGACCCAGTCAGTTGGTTAACACGGAGTACAGTGTACAATGATTTTATCAATTACATTGTGTTATAATAATGATTATAGTGCACCGCTTTGTTGTAAAAAAAATCTAAATAAGAAAAGGAATTTAAGTTGAGGTATGTTAGCGACCATAGCCCAAAGTTTAGTGGTAAAAGCACATTCAGTCTTTGTTTGCGTTAGCCCAATGCATAAACATATTGATAGTGCAGTACTACGAGTTATTGCTCTATTCTTTATGACAACTCCAATAACAACGACAAACACTTCACATATTTCAATACAATTGTCAATTGACATTGAAGACTATAGAAGCTGCGACACATTTTTCCACTAAAAAGCAGACAGCTTTTCTTGAGACTTGAAATCTCCCATTTGCCTGCAAGCCAACGAGAACGCACGACCGTGACGACGATACATCATAACAGAGCATAGGCGCCAAAGCTCTTGTGGACCCGCTTACCCGAAACCCTCCGTAACTGGCAGATTTGAATAAAATTACCATTAATTTGGCAAATAAATAAAATGACGGACAGTTATGTACGTATTACCAACATTTTTATCATAAGCTTTATGGTACACCTCAAACAAGTGAATTTATAGTAATTTATAGTGTTATTATTAATTAGCGTGTCCACAAATGGCTTGGGTATTAAGAAAATTTTCATCTTATATGGACTTATAATGGCTTATATGGCCCCTGATATACATTAAAAGATATACAAAATATTCTAGTAACTTTATTATTGTTTTTTTTTGGTAACAATATTGATTAGTTTCTAAGCAATGTAGAAAAAGGTCCAAATGTATATACTTCATACTTTAAATGTTGTATTTTAATAATATTTTAAATTTAATTTATTACATTTATTTATTACATTTATTATGATTTAAGATTTTTATATAAATTAATATATTATTTATGGATTAATATTAATTAATTTAATTTTAATTTAATTTGTGTAAATATTGTCAAAGTATATAAAAGTATGCATAATATATAAATAAACAAAATAAAAATAACTAAAACATTATAATATAATAAATGACTAAATTGACTTTTAAACATCAAATATAAATGAAACATTAATTTATATTAGATTAAAAGATTAAAACAACACCACACACCACTGATCGCTTGAGAGAAGTGCAGCTGTGTGTGTTCTCTTGTCTGATGGATGTTTGATGGATGTAGATATGGCTGGTAACATGGGGCAAGGAACTGCTATTTTTTCACTTTACTTTCTGCATCAGACACTGTACTGCTCACAGAGGTTGACTGAAACACTCCCAACCCCGACTGACTCCTTGAGGATTAGTTATCTCTACAGAAGAAGATGAAGTCTGAAGCGGGCACCTTTCATGCTAAATGAGCTGTGTCCCTAGTGGCAAAAATAATTAGGGAAGATTAATAAATTGATTTCATTACATACTGAAAAATTTAAGTCAGAATGTGCACACTGACTTTGCTGCGAAAGGGAGCAAAAGGTTGCGCAAGGTGAACTCCATAGTGCTAGAAATAATTAATGGCCCTTAACAGCCTTTAAACAACTGAGCATAAAGCATATGATGAAATAAAGCATTGCAACATCCCCCAATGTCACTGATTGTGCCCTATGGGGGATTTATTGCAGGACTTCTGTCCTGTTAAGAGCATGAAGCTGATTAAATATGGGCATGGGTTGTATAATCTCACACTGGGCTCTAATGAAGCCTTGTACCCCGAGAGAATTGTGCTTGAGCACAACAACAGCATAATATGCAGCAATTCATCACACAGTGTTCAATGGGGTGAAGCCAAAAAAATATCTCAGAAGAGGAATTCAGAGAAAGCCTTTCAGCCTTTTTGTTGTCACGATAGGAAGTGATGTAACCAATGAAAAGCAGCATTATGTGTAAAATATAGCGCCATTTAAATGTAGAGGAGGTGGCAGGGAACAATTCCAAGCTACTGTAAGTCCATAGCACTGAATCTCTGTGGTTGATCGACCTTGTAACCTTGTTAGGAGACAGGGGTAAAAGACAATGAAATGGGGAGTGACATTGTTATGGTACCTTGCTGATGCAGCAGTGTCTTCTTACAAGTTCTAACCTTATATATATCTCCCAGAGAGCCCCATTTCAATGGCCTGACACAGCTTTCCCCTCACCGGCCTGTGCTGCCAGTTCAATCCAGTCAGAGCGCTGGATGTGGCTTTGAGAGGAGAACAACACTCATTACCCAGAGAAAGTGTCTAAATAAGAGTTTTGAAGGACAGCTGTGGTTTTACTGTATTAAAGTGCAGAGAGCATATGGGGTAATATGAACTACACCACTGATTTTGCACTGACAGTGTTCCGGTGCGGGTTCCTGGCCTTAGTTCCGAATAGTTCTCGAACTATTCCACGCATTTCCAGTGCCAGAAAGATCAGTTTTCAAACTCCAGACCCTAAAAAACTTGCTGGTTTTGAACGGAGCCAGGGAGCGGAGGGGGGGGGGGGAGAGAACTAAAACCAATCAGATCGATCGTCATCGTATAAAGCCCGCCTCAACGTTTGTGATTGGTACCTCGATTTGGAAAGATTGGAAATGGGCTTGAATGGGCTCTTGGCCAGACTGACTTGCAAATCTAAATTTGCCGGAAGTTCGTCTGGGTTTTCCCAGGCTAGGTTCTGGGTCCAGAACACAAACTATTCTGGTGGAAAAGAGCTATGAATAAAGTGTGAACTTGTGCCAGGTGCTATGATGTTATAAAATGTGAGACGTGCAAATGTGCTATACAGTTAAAACCACATAGTGTGCATATCAATGAGGCTCAAGCAAGAGTGAAGAAGAAACAGAGTAATGAGAAAATACTGTTTTAAGCAATTAACTATTTTACAAAGTCTTTAAATGTCTTTAAATGTATCTCATCCAATCAGATTTTAAAGTTGAAACTATTATTAATTATTTAAATAATTACTACACATTTTTGCATTAATGCCAGAAAAGTATATATGTAGTTTGCATCCAGGGGAATAGATATGGAAATCTTGGGCCCTGGTACAGGTTGTTGCTATGGGGTGGGGTGTGAATGTCTCCCTCGGTCAAAATGGCGTTGGAAATCAATTAACTGAAGCACGAGAGAGCAAAATAAGTGGACAGACAACACCTTTTGTATAAGAAGCTGCACGAATAGGAATGGGCTGACTACAAAGCCTTGAGGTACTCCTAAAATTATGGTCAGAAACTTCACAAGGCATAGTAGCACTTCACTTAGCTGTACCTCAAGCACAAATCTGTGAATGCAGGAAACCACAGTCCTCTCGGAGGGCATTTGCGCCCCTGGGGCAGGTATGACTTTGAGGCTAATGAGGTGCAGAGAGGACACAGGGGCCTCAAAGGCCACAGAGCAGCAATGATCCATCAGACAAAAAGAGCAATGTAGCTGACACAGAGGAGACAGAAAGAGAAAAATGAGAGAGAGAGAAAGAACTCTGTGCTTCATTCAGCAAACAACTAGCAGGACTCCGATGATAAATCTCACAACTTTTCATTGACATTGACCCACTAACAATATCTTAACCATACTGACAGAGCAACTTCCAGGTCTCTAAGAGATCATTTTAGGGAGTAAAGATGTTACTAGTGAAACAATGATGCAATGCTCATGTGCTGTACTTGTTTTGGGCTCTGGGCCTTGACTCTTGACATGGACTAACAAACACTTCCCAGAATGGTCAACAGGAAGGGTATGAGTTTTGGATGTGAGAAATTAGTGATTCTATATTTGAATCCTTCCAAAAATATTTAAGAATATGAATTGTCACTTCTAAATACCAGTCTGTTTCTCATCCAAATCTAAAATATAACCTCATGAGACTCAAAATACAATGCAGTAGTTGTATGGACTAAATTTATAGTACTTTTATTGTGATACATTTTTTGTTAAAGGTTGAGCTTAACAGCGTCCGTCCCCATTCACTTCCACACCGTGAAATGAATGGAAGTGATTTGAATTCGGCTAAACACTTCCTTTTGTGTTCTGCTAATGAAAGAGTCATACAGTAGGTGTCTGGAATGGCATGAGGGTGAGCAAACAATGACAATTAAATTTTTTATCTCCTTCACATAAGCTGATGTATAATCATAGTGACAGCCCTTAATCTTAACTGTCAGTGTTGGTTTTTTTATCATTATTACTATGTCCTTTGAAAACTTCAGAGGGTGTTTGAGGAAAAACTTTGCCTATGTAACAAAGAAAGTAATTTAGGAAAATATAAATGTTGTTCAGACCCCAACATTCTGCAAAAATATCTTCTTTTAAGTTTTGCCAAAGAAAGAAAGTCATACAGGTTTGAAATGACATTAGAGTGAGTACAAGACAACAGAATATTAATTTTTGGGCGAACTACCCCTTTAAAAATGTTTTTGCTACAGCCAGATCTGTGTAAACTGGATAATGTGTCAATACTGAACAGGTTTCCTCATAAGACCAGATCTTATTCTAGAAGCTGTCACCTTCAGCAGACTGTGCCTGAAGATATATTATAACCTTTTCATAGCAAGCTGGTAAAGCTGTCCACCTGTACACATAGGTCAGTCCCTCTGGCTACATCTGATGCCAAACTACACTACCGTTCAAAAGTTTGGGGTCAGTTTTTTTTAAAACAATTCAATACTTTTATTGAGCAAGGATGCATTAAACCTTTAGAAATGTTACAAAACGATTTCTATTTTACATAAATGCTGTTCTGTTAAACTTTTACTTGGGCACGAAATCAGCAGATTTCCGAAGATCATGTCTGAAGACTGGAGTAATGGCTCATGAAAATTCAGCTTTGTCACCAAAGGAATAAATGTAATTTTAAAATGTATTTTAAAAAAAAAGTATTTTAAATTGTAAGTCAAAGTTATGGTTTTCCTGGCCTTATTCAAAATCAAACCGTTATGTTCAAAAAAAGTGATTTCAACTAACAGCATGGTGCATTTCTAAGAGTAAATGAGTTGAGATGTTCGAAAAAGAGGCGTTGTTGTTTCTCCAATGGAAACGCTTATGAATTCTTGTTTAAATATAATAAAATGAGATGACACACATTAGATCAGCTTGATTCATATATTCAATCAGCACCAGAATCAATTTTAAAGGAGAGAATCTATCAAGAGAGTATTACACATTTACACCAACAAGTGTTCTTAATGCACTTCTGCTGCTCAGCTATAAATTAAATTTGTCTGTAGGTTATGACATTATGGCGGTTGTAATATTTATAAGTCAAACTAGAGCCACAATACGCAAGCACAAAACACTTTTATATAATAGCTAATTGAAATAATTGATGCTCTCGTCTGTTATGCATTAGATAAACTTGCACAGGGCATTATCAAAATGAGACCTCAAAGATCGTTCTGGGTTCTTTAATTCCTTCATATAAAAGTCAAAGAAAAAGAATCAGGACAGGGCACACAGCCATGAATATTTCACTCAGACTGAGCATTTTAATTTGCTGAACCGGTGGGTCTCTACAGGGGTTCTGCTGCACATTGCTGACTCCCTTAACGGTTTCTGCTGATTCTGATGCAAACACGTGGAACTCCGACCGATGCTGACAGCAACATTCACTACAAATCTGAAACACTACTGCTGATGTTCCAAGCTCTATCCTAAACTGAAGACCATGGCAGGAATTGCCTTGATTAAAAATGCTTTGGTCTGTTACAGGAATTCCAGACCTGTACCTTTACAAACTAACATTTTCACTGCATTAAGTGGACGTGAAAAAATAAAATATTTAAAAAAATTCAATATAGACAATAAAATAATCATGTCTGTCCTTTTGTTCTGCACAGTTAAGTAGTGACCGATCCAGAAACTGTCCATATTTGAGAGTATCAGCATGATTTCATTCATGCTTTAAAATGTAAAAGCACAAGTAAAAGTGGTCCATACAATTCCAATGATAAAATTTAGCAAAGTATGCTATTTTTACTGAAAGAAGAAAGAGCAAAGCCTTCAACTTAAGACGACGATTTTCCAGTGTAAAGTGGTGTGTGGGTGCAGTGGTCTGCTCCAGATTCCCTCATGCACTCTCCTCCAGCTGGAGATATCACTAGGTAATCTTTCAGGGGACTCCCATCACCCTCCTTAATTCTGAGGTGGGGCTAAAACTGCTGATATGCTCCTCATGGACCTGACCTCTGTTCCACAGACTAATTGCTACCTTAATGTTATTTGCTGCTTTGGTTTTATTGGCTGCCAAGAAATGCACTTGGAACCAGTTTCCAGTAAGGTAAGACAGGACATCAAAGCAAGAGAAAAACTCTTTTGAATGGACATGTTACCTGCTAATTTAACCAAATATAAACGGACTTAATTAAAACAACCCGTAGTAAAACTGGCAATGTTGTATTCAGATTTTGACATCAATGACAGTGCCAAGCTTTTTTTTTTTCACTGCAAAAATTTTCATTTTGGGGTGAACTATTCCTTGAACTATAGCTACATTTATGTGCAGTCAAATAATCCATTGATAATCGTATTGGTGGACTTAAAAACGTTCATGTAAAGCACAACAATCTATGCGATTGAACGGTCAGTGGATGAGACAAAAAAGCTCTGGCATAACATGTCAGCTTTCTTTTTAGATATGTCATCAAGGCAAAAACAGTAATTATAGCATTGCTGCTATAATTGGCTTTCTCCATTTCTGAACGTAGCGACTGGGCATTATACACATGTGCTGAAGTGTTTGGGAGACATGTAGAAATCTAAGAAATCTAATCCTGTCCGAAAGCAAATGTATGTGCGATATTGTATTATACCAACCTTCTCTTCATGTGTTTTTTGACCAACCCGAGCTACCGTTTTAACACCAATCTTTCACATGCTTTTTATTTTATATCAATATGGATTGTGTCGGACGAAATAATTAAATTATAAATGAATAAATAGAGCCAAATTGTGGAAACTGCGAAGAACACTCATTTTAAAATAAGTGTCAGGTAAGATACTTGTCTAGACGTCTCGGTCTCTGTTATAACAGCAACTTCTATAAACTCAACTTCGGTTTTAATAATAAATAAAAGTTATATTAATAAGTAATTAAAAAAACATGTCATACATGATGCACGCAAGCACAACAGATGACCTTCTGTTACGCCCACGACTAGTAAACACACACTCCCACCTCTGTATTAACACAGATGTTAGTCCAGCCCGATTCGGTATGAAATCACAGATGTCGGGAGAAACATAATTTCGAAAACTTGTCCCATCTGAATAGGGGTTTAAATTCTGTGGAAATATGTGATTCTTTTAGTGGAATTCTGTGCACACCGAAAAACAATTACATTTCAGAAGAGACAAATGTATTGCATCAACAGAGCTGATGTCTCATCACATACCCTGACAGCACCTGAGAAAAGGGATGGGTGATCCTAAAGACCGTCCTAGCCCAAAATGGCTCAACACACTCTGGCGAGCACCACCTCCATGTGACCTGCTGATCAAAGGCGTGCAGCACTCATTAAAGGGCTTTAGCGCAGGAATGTTATTATGTGGAACTGCCCAAAAGAAATAGTTGGTAATCCCTTTGTACCTTTCCCCTTGCCAACCACTACGTCAGGTCCTTCACTGTGAGGTCAGATGCTTACTCTGGTTTCATAAATCTGTAATCCCATCCACTCGCTTCGCTTTCTGCATTTCCTTTCCTTTTTCTCGTGTTCACATGACCATTTAATAAAAGAAGACATGTGGTACTAAACTACAGAAAACTTTAATTGGGAAAGTAAAGACAGAACAAGAAACAGCTTGAAATAGCTGACCTACTGTATTTACTGCACAGCATAAATAAAATAAGATAAAATAAAAAACAGACAAAAAAACATAGCATAAAACTATAACATACAATACAACATAATCAGATTAACATAAAAATACAGAATAAAATAAAATGAAAAATAACAAACAGCTTAAGATATTATAGCATACAATAAAATGAAAAATATTAACATATTAAAAAAATACAATAATTAAATAAATAATTAAATACAATGATGCTTTACAATTTGGCCAAGAGGCAATATAATCAGGTTGCCTAAATGTTGATGCATTTTGGTAACTTTTGATGCCACTATTGTAAATGTGCCATACATTATGTCATCTCTATAATAGTTGAGTAGGCTGACAGTGTCACAACCACAGAAGAAGTCTATAATGAAGACAAGCACATGCCATCAGAGTGTATGCCTATGTTTTCCTCCTCGTGCTGGATTACAAACTGGCTTTAAACTGATTGCATGAGCTTTAGAAATGCCTTTGCCATGACCCAGTATTCTGGATAACTGACAGATGATCCCTCGGCACATTCTTTCTAAAAGAGCCATCTGGACCGACTGGCTTGTGCACACTGCATTTATCTGCATAGTGGTCAGAGACAATGAGGGCCCAATGGGGGAAGGGACAGTGAGACGGGTACCCACTCTTTTGTGTGCGTCTGGGCATTGGTGTCAAAGAACGAACTCACATACACCTGCAGCATCAGGTTGGTGTAGTCCGGGTCAGTGGATATTCAGGACTTAGACCAGACATCTGTGGATGTATCTGGGACCATCCTTCATCCTTCAATATAGGTACATTTTGAAATACAAGTTGAAATGTTAAATTTTTCATTATCATTAAATAAATTCAGTAGAAGTGGAGTATGTCCAACTCAAACTCACCCTAAGATCCACTCAAAAGTGCTGCATTTATATTTCTGGATGTATGATAAACATTTTTGACCTTTCTGGCTTTCCATAATGTAGATTTTTTTTGCAAGAGTTGTAAATGTCCATCCTTGTGATTTAAAGTTCTATCTATTAAATTCTTCAGGCACAACAATATAATTATTCAGTCTTTGAAATATCAATCATATTAATAATTTACATATTAATAAGTTTGGGTTTGGTAAGATTTAAATAAGAAAAATAAATAAGATAAATGTTTTTTGAAAGTATCATCTTATGTTCACCATGAAAGGCTGCATTTATTTGATTAAAACTATAGTAAAACTAATTTTGTGAAATATTATTACAATTTAAAATTACCATTTTAAAATGTAATTTATCCCTGTGTAGCAAAGCTGAATTTTCAGCATCATTACTCCAGTCTTTAGTGTCACATGATCCTTTAGAAATCATTCTAATATGATGATTTGCTGCTCAAGAAACGATTATTATCAATGTTGAAAACAGTGCTGCTTAATATTTTTGTCAAAACTGTGATGCATAATTTATTTTTTCAGGACTCTTTGATGAATAGAAAATTCAAAAGAACAGCATTTATTCTAAATGGAAATATTATAACATTATGTCTTTACTGTCACTTTTGATTAATTGAATGAATCATTGCTAAATAAAAGTATCACTTTCTATAATTATAATAATAATCTTACTGACCCCAAACTTTTAAACAGTAGTTTCTCTCTACATTCAATGACTACTGATCGAGATGGAGGGAATTCTGAATAACAAGTTCTGCAAACGGTCTTCAGCTTGTAATACTACAGCTGAATTACAGTAACATAATTGCCCTGATTTTTTTTTTTTTTTTTTTTGTGACATACAGCCCCAATTATGAAAGACGAGGTAATTTAGGGGATTTACTAAAAGTTTAATCCCTGGATGGCCATCTGTACTGGCAGCATGTGGGTGCATGTTACAAACCAAATCTCCAAAGTCCCTAAAACCAGCAATGTGAGGATTCTGAGGAACATAACCCAGTAAATCCCCAGAGTCGTATAGCCAAAAAACATCCATGCAGATCCATCCATGCAAAGAGTAACTAAGCAAGCCATATAAAAAAAATCAATACTCCAGCCAATCTTCAGTAGCAGATGTTACTTCAACATTCAGATGCTGCTCTGAACTGGGGCAAGGTTTTCAAAACGAGATTAGCATAAGAATTGAGAATTTGGGCTAATTAAGTCTTACATAGCAATGACTGCACAACTAAAGTCAACCAGCGAGCCAAAAGTACTGTTACTTTTATATGACTCCGCACACATGGCATAGAGAAATGACCTTTCATGCAAAATTCCTGACTTTGTATTCTAAATAACAAATCAGAATTTCAAATCCCTGTACAGGCAAACTTCATGGATACATAACTAGCAAAGAACCTCAGGAAATATCTTTTTCTGCAGCCTCTGAGCTGGGACTGAGACATGGCGAACATTCTGTGTTTCAGAGAGCCTTATATCCTGAGGGAAGGTCATTAGATAAGAAAGTCACATCCAAAACCCCAGACAGGCCAAAGAGTGATTAAGGGATATAAGCCATGGCAAATGCACCGAGAAGCTGCAAATCATCTCCTTACCATGTATTTATAGCAAAACAACAGGGTTCGGTGAAAAGATGGACAGGGTATGAGGGTTTGCATAACTACTTTTTCCTCTCGTTCAGGTTTAATATGATTTCAACCGCATATCGTACCATTTCAACAAGCAGCAACAAGATGTATTTTGAGAACAGAGTCAGCAGAGACAATAGGTGTCTTTCAGACCAATGATGTAATGAAGAGATTTAAATGTCCACAGTACACACAAAGCTAGAGGCGACTGCACTTCTTAAAGGAACAGTTAAAAAAAGTCCCAAAATTAACCTGTAAGACTTTTTTTCTTCAGGTGGAACACCTGGGTCGTTCTTTTCCATGCGGTTGCATTGAATGGGGACTGGAGCTTTCACATGTGCGCTACTTTCCAAACAGCTTTATGTGAGAAACAGACTTGAACAGAAATTCAAGTCACTATAGTGAGAAAAAGGTACAAAAGAAGTACAAAAGTGTACCTTTTGAAAAGGTACTGCCCCAGTGACAGCTTTTGTACCTTTCAGGGTAAAAAATAAATAAAATAATAATAATAATTTTGATGATCAAAGATGAGTTGAGGATAAAATTATTGACTGCAAGGGAAATAAAAAAAAAATATTTAAAAAGCTGAAATAAAAAATAGAAATGTTAAACAAAATTAGAAATGTCATTAGAACGTTTTATTTAAAAAGTTTAAGATGAAGTACTAAAATGACAAACATGTTCCACAGAAGAAAGAATGTTATAAAGGATTGGAACTGGTGAGTAAATGATAACAGAATTTAGACTTTTAGAATTTAGAACTTTCCCTTTAAAAATTCAACAGTTAGAAAGCAAATTACGTCAGAAACCATCCTTTTAAAAGAGTTTATTCCTTTGTGAGAGGAGTGAATTCTCCTTAAGTAAGTTTGGAATAATCGACTCAATCCTTCGGTCTTCCATTCAAGTGTTTACTCTGATATAACTAGACCTGTATATCAAAGAAAGATACTGTCAGAAGCATTTAAACGTCAAGAATCACACAAGAGCACTTATTTAGGTGTTAAGTAACTGCTTGGCTCATCTTAAAATAAGCTTAAGATAAATACCTGGAATGCAATAATCTCAAAATGCTTTGAGGTAAACATCAACAAGACTACCGGCACACAACAAAGACTAAGATTAAAGGACTCAACAAAATTAAATTTACCTCCTCGCCATATTCTCTTGTAGTTTTAACAGCAATTTAATTTCAAAGGCAGAATGCTTTAACTCTCCAAGGGATAAAGCAATGAATAAAGTGATCTGCAATAATTTAGCTCAACCTGTCATTTAGTAAAAAAAAAAAAAAAAAACGGATCTGCAATTAGGGTTAATTTGCAGAATAAGATTGTTTAATCTGAGTTGTTCAAATTGACATGCATTGTTCGCAACCCCTGCGGACAGGAACCATTTACGATTAATGCCATAACAAGTGCTCTGATCCCATTTGAAACTCTATGTGACATCTGTCAGAGCCAATCTGGCAGCTCACGTGCACATAGGTGTAACGGCCCCATTCGTAATGTTCAAGCCATATAAAATGCCAATGTACAATCATTGTGTCATTCCAGTCATTCGATACTAACACACATTCATACATTATTCACTCAATCCAGAAATAGACTATGTGGATTTTTGAGCAGCACTACTATAAAATGCGTCCCAAAGCAAGCCAACTGTTTCAGATCATACGAAAATTGAATATCACGTTTTCATGTGACCTTTAACGATACCAAACACTGCAATTCGCTCACTCGGACACCCAGAATTAGAATCCATTTCTGCAGAAAATCAATTAAGAGTTTTTATTGAAATAGAAAGACTTTCTAGTTCATGTCCGGTCACGCAAAGCATTTACAAGGACGATGATGTGTTTAGAGGAGTATAGTATATATGGGACAGTAACGGTGGGGAGTAAAAAGCTCACTGGCTACTTGCTGAGTAACCCTTAACGTGTAACTGTGGATGAGTTGGGAAGTGGCTGTTCCGCGGTGTGTGTGCCAATGTTCTGTAAGGCCACACAAGAGCACAAGCACAGCCCTGGGAACATGATCGCACATAATGGATGGAGCGTGTGGAGGAAAATATTAAACTCAGGACTGGAGCAAGAGAGGACAAATCCTTCTGTTTGTGACAAATCCAAATACACACGCATAGATGTGGCTCTGTGTGTGTGTGTGTGTGTGTGTGTGTGTGTCTTAAGAACTGTTCAGCAAATAAAGAGAGGAAACTGCAATGCATTAATATGAAAAAGTAGGTTGTTTCTTCAACTTTGGGCGATTTAACAAAGCAGAAGGTTTTTTGTTAGACCTAAAATACTTCAACTTGAAAAATCACACTACAACAGGCTTGGAAACTTTTTAGCATAATTAAAAAAAAAAAAAGAAAAAGAAAAATTACTTTACAAAGGCTTTTTATGTCTAGATTCTATATTGTTTTACCCTTGTCCAATAATTAAATCTTTCTAATATGATAATTCATCATTAGTTTTAGCAACCTTTCAACCACAACAAACAAAGCATTTTGTCCCAATAAAGACATACAAGACAAAACTTTATTAAATTATTAATTAATTAGAAGAATTATGAGACATAATGTGAAGAAACAATATATTAAATGTGTATACACCAGAATGTTTTCATTACTCATCATTAAGTTGTTATTTTGTTAAATTATGCAAAAAGTATAAGACATTATTTAATTGCTTATATTTAAAATACATCCAATTCTAGCTGTGAAATTAGCCTTAGCAAGACAAAGGAATACATTTATTAAATGTTTACTTCCATCACAGAATGATATTAAATAGTTATGTGTGGTGGGAATTTGTATTACTTTTCTTTAAAAATTAAAAGAAAAAAAAAAGAAAAAAAGTGAGTATGAAAATTGTTTTAAGACAATTTCTTTTTTTTTCTAAACACACGGGACCAAAAGTGTCTGTTGAAGAAACACCCAACAAAGTCAGAGTCTCTCTCTTTCTCACATACACACACACACAACATGTACCCCCTTCTAAATTTACCAGAAGCGGGCTGACAGAGTAGGTGTTTTTACACAGGGCGTCCTGATATTGTGCACACCAATATAACAGAGCCTCGATCCATCTCGCAGTATTCCTCAATTACTACCACAAATAAAACTGCTTACCCACCAGGGAGCCATCAGCGCATTAACTATCTCTGACAAAAAAAAAAAAAAACGCAACAACCAAAACAGAGATATTGCAGGCCCTTAGTTATTATAGTGTCAGAGCTTAAAGTTGCAGAGCTGCCTACTGAAGTAATATTACTTCATTATTCATTTGGCAACACACACTCAAACACACTGAACCAATCCAATCAAAACTGACCCCCTCGGCTGACTGCGGTCTATAAGCAATGATAAGCTGTAAATCAGACAAAGAAACACCTGGGCCCCCACTTCATTAATGAATTGCTACCTAAGAGGAATTGCATGCTGCCAATTGAGGGTCAAAGTTCTGTCCATAGTTCAAATGCGGAACAAGACCATTAAAGGCATAATTTTCTGTAGAGAGGAAAATTTTATATTTTAGATGACTATTCTGGCCTAGATGACTGAATAAAATGCTCAAGTGGTATAAACTGATTTGCTGTTTTGTTTAGTTTTTTTTTTCCATTATTGGAGATTGCCAGTCTTCTTCATTCACTTTAATTATATTAAAAAGTGTAGTCAGGATATTCTTCAAAATTCATCTTTTGTTTAGAGTACATAAATATGTTTTACTACGTATACTATTTATTGTAACTGTAATTGTGTTTAACTATGTAAACTATGAATATTGTTGGCTCTTAGACTAATTGCTTACGTTCTTCTATTTTATTTTGCTTTGCATAAAAGCATCTGCTAAAGGCATAAATGTAAATTATGAAAAAAAAGAAAAAAAAAAATGTTTGGATGAACAACGTCTTTCAGTAAAGAGGTTAGTGTGCGATGCTATTCTCAAGTGTCACTGCCGACTAAACAGGGGTCAGCTTTAGTGTGTGAAAGTGTGTCAGAAAAAGGAGGTGGTGGATTTGGTTCACTTCAGCTCATTAAAATGAATTTGCCTGAGGGATTTTGTGGTATGTAAATGTTTTCATTGGGACTCCATGTTCGTTGAGCGCAACTAACCCAGACACCATTGGTAAAAGAAGGCAGATGAAAGTGTGCAGAGAAAAGAGAATAAACATGTTTTGCAATGATAAGTATAACGGCTCTAAGCGACACTATCCAAATGTGTGCGCAGCTCAAACAAGTGCTGAGGACGAAGCAAACATTCCAATCCAATTCCTCTCAACGTACAGGAGATTTCAATTTGTCTTTTTGCCCCAAGTGCTTTTCACAAATTCTGATGGGGTTTGAAATAATTGGAAAAGTGAGATGCCAGAAAGAAAGTAGGCAAAATCTTGACACAATAATGGTACTTTGTTTTATGATTCATATATTATTGTCAGTTATAGCTGTCAGTTAGTTGCAGTCTCTGAAGTGAGACTACCAAAAGTCTAAAATATGTACATTTTCCTATAATTCAGTCATTTTACTTTATCTAAAATATCCTAAAGAAAAAAAGCACATGGTAAAGCACTCATATAGTAAATCAGGAATGAAAAAAAAAAACATTTAAAAACAAAAACTGCCTTTTTATCATCTTAAACTATTGAATGTTTTATACAAGATCAGGAAGACCAAGACATCAACATAGTAAAAGAAAATTCTCTCAGCCATGAAGCAAAGCTTCACGGGAGAATGAAAACCCCAGGCTGTCAGAATGTAACGTGCAAATACAAAGAAAAGGCAGTTGTTTTGTCTCTCTAGCGCACATCACGCTCACTGGAAAAGCTTCAGGTGATGCAAGCGGTGATCAATACATTGACTTTAAGGCTGCAGCATGTGTACTTTATAATGGGGTGCTCTTTATTCCAAAGACTGTGTGCATGTTCACTGAAGCATTATCCCCATCACAAAGGCCTCATCCTGTTCCTAGATCAGCCCTGTGCTTCTTTAAAAGACACTGAGAAAACACAGTAGGACACGGGAGAAGCCACAGACAGAGGGTCGTCACTGCCCCACTTACTCACCAAACTGTAGATAAAGGGGTCTTCCTATGACATTCAAAATCACTGGTCCGTCCCAATCAATCATACAACTAAAGCAGCTTTGTTGTCAAAACCTGTCACTGTGCACACTCTTTGCATACTTCATTGTTATATCTTAATATGTTGATAATAGCATGATGCTGAATAAAATCAAAACAAGAATATTACTTACATGGATGTCACATTTGTTTTCAAGTATTTCTTCCACAAAAGTCTCCTTAAACACAAAGGAGCTTAAACACCAAAGGGGCTTCATACTAATTAATCAGCATGCTCAAATCACAGGGTGGAAGGAATGGGATTTCGAAAAGATTAAGGATAAAGGTGTATATATATATATATATATAACAGAGGAAAGAACAAGGGTCATGTGATCATGTAAAATACCCCCTTGACTTGCAATTAAATCACTAAAAATCACATATATATACATATATATATATACATATACATATATATATATATATATATATATAAATAATGTACACACACTGTAGAGTCTACACACTCTATACATATTAATTTATTTTTGTTTAAAGAAATTTCATTCAAAAATATTAATAACACATATGAAAAAGGATTGATGGCAATGTTAAAAGATATTAGACGTTAAAGGTCACCCTGTGATCAACAAGTAGTAGCTAGGTAATGTACACAGTAAGTAAGTTATGGCACAAAACTACAAAAAAGTTTCTTACCAAGGTAGAGGGATGCGTTCTCCTTTTTCACGTTATCATCCAGGTACGTTGGGCCCAGCGTGTAGATGGGAGTGGATCCCATGCCCACCAGGATCTGGGCACAGACGAAAAGGGCAACATAAATGGAGTGATCGTTGCCCTCTTGGTCTCGTGGACAGGACGACACGTCCAGACCGTCCCTTCTGCTCCCGTTCCCGTTCAGGCACAGGCCCTCATTCCCCGCAGAGGAGTTGACCTCTTGAACTTGATAGGGTGGAGAGATAAAATGTGGAAGGGAGAAGAGAGCAGCTCCCACAGCAATAAACACCCCACCTACCGCCAACCAGCGTGGCCTCTGGCCTCGACCCCCGAAATAACTGATGAAGACCACTACCAGCAGACTTCCAATGTCAAAGCAGCTAACCAGAAGTCCTGATTCAGAGCTTCTAAGGCTGTATCTCTTCTCTATAGTGGTGATGACACTACTAAGGTAGCCAGAGACCATCAACGACTGGATGAACGTCAGGTAACACATACAGAACAGAAAACACCTAGAGTCTGCCAGAATCATCCTCACATACTTCCTCACAGGAAAGCGGATGAATCTTGCCAATGAAAAGCCAATTTTTTTGCCACCAGCTCGGTTGGTCTCAGTTTTTATAGAGCTACTAAGACCCACCATACTGGACATGGAAGGGGAGAAATCAGTCCTGGTGGGTGAATCCAGTTCACTTGAGTCTCCTTTCTGCCGCAGCTCGCTGAACACCAAGCACTTGTCGGTGTTCACTAAAGTCTGTGTCGTGCTAACCAGCCTCGGTTCCAACGTCTCATTGACTGTCGGACAGCTGCCATTAAGAACAGGCAAGCTTTTGGATTTGTAAGAACCACCCGGATCTCCGTACTGTCCCTCGAATTCACAGACTTCCAGAGACTCTGATATATCACTTCTGGTCCCGTCGTTATACGATGAAGTCATTTTGGCTGCTTCAAGTCAATGCAAATAGAACTATAATTTAATTATAAATTAAGTTAGACTACACAGACACAGAATAAAGAGGTCAAAGACGACTACACTTCCAAGCATGATCCCTCTGTATAGCTGTCCAACTGTTTTTCTACTTATTCTTCATCATAAATCGGAAAGTGGTCGTATCATTTGCTGCCTCACCTATAAGTGTAGCAGCAAAAAGTTAAATTCGTGTCATGTCAATATAAATAGGAGGAACTGATTTCTGGTCATAGTAAATTATTGTTTGTAGTTGAATGATTCAGAAGAGATTGAATCCTGAAACAAAGGGGGAAAAAACTAGTATTAGTATTTGCTTACTAAATGTTCAAGAAGCAACATAAACACCGTTACACAGCCTGTCATTTGTTTTGTGAAGTCGAGCTGCTGTCTGGTAGATTAGTGGTCGAGGAAGACAAAGAATAACAGTAAACGTGCGACAGACCACTGATAGAACATTACAAGAACATTTTAAAACCATGTCAACCTGCCAGAATGATTTGTTTATCTAATATAACTAATTGCCGACCTAACGTTTATGAAGTTACGACTTTATAAATTAATTTAATTTAGAGAAATATATAGTCCAAACACTGATCCTTTCATTGAATTCATTCACAACACATCTCTTTCAGCCCGACTCTAAGCTCTAATTAAAATATCGAGACATAACATTAATGACCAGCATGTAGAGTGAATTGAATGAAGAGTAAGGTACTTACACGAGCTACAGAGACAGACAGAGGTAGTGAGTTGTTGTCCTCGACACGGACAGTGAGTGTGTGATTGCGGATTTGATGAAGGGGGTGACCACGGAGCTGGCCAAGTGCATTCTGGGAAATGTATTTTAGTATTGTTTCTAAAACAAAGTCATCAATCGAGATTTTTCACGAATATTTCTCATTTTTATATGAAAAAGTTAATTAAATATAAAGTTAATATTTGTATTTTAGTGAGAAAATATATTTTAGCTTGTCTTGTATATTTTTTATTTTATTAGATCAGATAGCATTTTATCTGTTAGCTGTCATATGGTGATGTTACAATGTGCACCCTCACATGTTATAATGTATCCCACCTATGGGGTATGTTGTCACATTTCACTTCCATTCTTTCGGGGTATATCAAAAAAAAAAAAAAAAAAAAACCCTAAGTAGATTTACACAAACTGAGAAGAAAGGCAAAAGTGTTAGGTTGTGACCCGCTCTCCCATTGTGGAATAATTACAGTATCACCTCCTGGTGGGCAGATTTATTTACTACATCGACATTCCTAAAGATCGTCGTAATATTATTCAATATGATAATAATTAATTTTTCAACATCGTTATGTTATTAAAATGGCTTTTTTTGTAGCCTGTTTTAAAATTAAAAAAAAAAAACATACCATCCCACTTCCTATATACCTTCAGCAAAGCGATACTTTGAAAAAATGAGCAATGAAAACCAAATCAAGATAATTTCCAAGTTTAAAAATAGGCTACTATGCCCCCTAACGGTAGATTACTATTACTAGACTCCAACTATTGAAAACGCTTCAGCAACAACACGAATTTAAATAATAAAAGAACAAACAACATAGCTCGTTAAAAAAGCTCAATGCAGGAAGGCCTAATGTCTGATATTTGAAAAAAACTCAAATTAGGCCTAGGGTGAGAGCAAAACTTGATTTGACCAGCAATGTCCCTGGATCATCATCTCTGTTGCTCCTGGAACAACACTCCAGTCAACCAAGAAAAGCTTACAATTTGTATCAAGTTTAGGCTTAGAATCAGGATGAGGTGCTTCTATGTCAGTGTTATATCATTTCCCTCTGATAGGGATAACCTATGGATAGAGTTGTGTTTTGGGGTACGACTAAATCAGAAAGGATTCCTGGGCAAAATATGTTTGTGTCTGACTCAGGACGTGCTTGAAATTAAGCAGACTGAATCATCTCTACTTCAGTCTTAATTAACACAATTTAAAAGCAATATAAAAATGTACAAATGATCATTGCAACTGTTTAAATTGTATATTGCCAGAGTATACGGTTAAATAAAAATGAAATAAATACTGCTTTCTGATGCCATTCTGGAGTGTAATTATTTATAGGGCAAATTTATAAAACTAATAAGTCGTCCACAAGCATGACACACATGAAAGAACAAGGAAAAAAAGTCATCATATATGATGAAAATGCACTTTTTTTCTTTGGACATACCTTTGTACTTAATTTCCTTATTATTGTAGGATTCTGGAAGGGAGAAACGCACCTTCTACACCCAAATTACACTAGATAGGAACATTCACTATACAATTGTTTATTTTTTGTTATTTATTTTTTATTGCATTGTAAATTATAATTTATAAAAAAATGTCAAATAAGTTAACCCTTAAACGCATACCTCGGGTCTTTTTTGACCCGGGACATCAATCACTACCCTCCTCGCTCATTTTTTAAAGTTAGACTTCTTAGTATTCTTCAATCAATTCATTACATATAATATGACAAGAAAAATAAATAAAATAAATATATATATATTTTAATATATATATACATATACACACACACACTCACCTAAAGGATTATTAGGAACACCTGTTCAATTTCTCATTAATGCAATTATCTAATCAACCACAACCATTTCTAGAGTTTACAAAGAATGGTGTGAAAAGGGAAAAACATCCAGTATGCGGCAGTCCTGTGGGCGAAAATGCCTTGTTGATGCTAGAGGTCAGAGGAGAATGGGCAGACTGATTCAAGCTGATAGAAGAGCAACTTTGACTGAAATAACCACTCGTTACAACCGAGGTATGCAGCACGGCATTTGTGAAGCCACAACACGCAGAACCTTGAGGCGGATGGGCTACAACAGCAGAAGACCCCACCGGGTACCACTCATCTCCACTACAAATAGGAAAAAGAGGCTACAATTTGCAAGAGCTCACCAAAATTGGACAGTTGAAGACTGGAAAAATGTTGCCTGGTCTGATGAGTCTCGATTTCTGTTGAGACATTCAGATGGTAGAGTCAGAATTTGCCGTGAACAGAATGAGAACATGGATCCAACATGCCTTGTTACCACTGTGCAGGCTGGTCGTGGTGGTGTAATGGTGTGGGGGATGTTTTCTTGACACACTTTAGGCCCCTTAGTGCCAATTGGGCATCGTTTAAATGCCACGGCCTACCTGAGCATTGTTTCTGACCATGTCCATTCCTTTATGGCCACCATGTACCCATCCTCTGATGGCTACTTCCAGCAGGATAATGCACCATGTCACAAAGCTCGAATCATTTCAAATTGGTTTCTTGACCATGACAATGAGTTCACTGTACTAAAATGGCCCCCACAGTCACCAGATCTCAACCCAATAGAGCATATTTGGGATGTGGTGGACCGGGAGCTTCGTGCCCTGGATGTGCATCCCACAAATCTCCATCAACTGCAAGATGCTATCCTATCAATATGGGCCAACATTTCTAAAGAAATGCTTTCAGCACCTTGTTGAATCAATGCCACGTAGAATTAAAGCAGCACTATGCAGCTTTTTTAGCTTAACAGAACAGCTTCAGAGTTATTGCAATGGTTATATGACTATTTTCGGGTTGAATGGTGGGCGTCTCGCCCCCAAAATCGGAAATCCTGCATAGTGCTGCTTTAAGCCAATTCTAAAGGCGAAAGGGGTCAAACACAGTATTAGTATGGTGTTCCTAATAATCCTTTAGGTGAGTGTATATATATATATATATATAAAAAGAATGCCTGTTTTCCCATTCATTTTTTGTTAAAGTTGTATAGGGTCGCAAACGACCCAAGGTGTGTAATAGTGGAAGCTATTTATTTTTATTTCACAAGGTGGCACTGTCTGATACACAATGATGAAGTGATGTCTAACTCATAGTTATGGCAGGCAGGAAAAAAAGAATAGGAAGTATCATCATTAAAACCTATTTCCTCAGCAAAAAAAAAGAGAAAAAAGAGAAAAAAAATGACTCAGATTTAACGCAATCAAATATTAGCGTCACTTGATGGTGGATCTGTTGAAGAAGCTGTCAGCGATTAAAATATTTTGAAGATGTTGAAAATGATAGATTTGAGAATATGTTTGAGATCGTGAATATGAACCAGATGCTGAATGTACTGGGAAATGAGCTCTGATGAGGACAGTGATGATGGTATAAAACATCTGCTCAAACTGAACTCTTCCAAGCTCCAAAAGGTGACAAATATGGTTTATTCTTGTTCTTCTGTAATTGTTATTCTAATATCAGGAGAGTTTTATATTATTGTGACAGGCAGAGATCCAGATCCACATACAGATCCAGGTCGCTAAAGACCTTATTATGTAATAATGATTGGCGAAACTTTCATGCATTTAAGGGTTAAAAGCACAAGGTAGGTGAAACAAATGTTTGGAAGATTTTTATTTCAAAACAGCTTCTTGGCTTTCCAGAAGCCAGAATTGTTCCAACACCATTGGTTAAAAAGTAACGTAATATTTGCAAATTTGTAAGGTCAACTCATATTCAAACAATTTCTTCAAAAATGAGTTTAGACATTGTAATTCTAAAAGACTCCTGTGGTCATCACATTCTGAATAAAGGCCCATCTCACATTCTTCACAAATGAAACAAGCTAAAAGTAATTACTGTGGGTTAGTGAAAACATTAGAGCCATCCATGATAAAAGCACTTATACAGTGAATGCCCTTCTTACATTATATGGACCAAACTATACAACATTTGTGAGAAAAACATTTAGCCAAGAAGTCAAACCATTAAACCCACAATCCAAGTGTATAAAACATGTTCAAGCTGTTTTATAGTGTAAACCAAATAAGCTGAAGTAAAAACAGAAGAGGAAAACAACAATACTCATTATCGAACGTGCATCCAACAAATAATGACTTGTGTTAGTGTCAACATGGAGTCGTTTATGTCTAAATGAGACTGAAGAATGCGTTGAAGTCGAGAAACATGAAACAAAAGTGCATCAAATATCTTGGGGAAACAATCTGCACGTGGTTAATTCAAAATTGAATGCAATGGTTTCACCATTTTAACCTCTTTCTTTCTTTTTGATTAAAAATATATTAAAACCTTACTTTGATGGCATTTTCCCACTTCAGATTTGAAACCAAACCCAACATTTAAGATGCATCCAATACTTTACCTCTAAATTTTTATATTTATATATATATTTTTTTTTTTACAAAATACATAACACTGAATTCTAATAAATGGAAGCACCTGTAAAAAATAAAATAATTCATTGGATTATACAGGAGATCAGTCCATGCTCCGTGGGGTTAGTGTCTCTGAGTTGGCTGGCTTCACAGTGCATGGCAGCAGTCCTTTCTCAATGGGATGGGCCCGCGGCACTGCCCTCCTGAACGTCCCTGGGCTTGTGGGTAAAAGGTTTGGAGCTTCCGTTCCACCTCTCCTGTAAAGTTTCACTCCATGCTGGACGAGTTTCCCGAGCAGGCTCTGGAGGTCTGGCTGGCTGTGGTGAGAGGGGAAGGTAACCCTGGGCCTGAAAAATGTCCTCCTCTTCTTCCTGCAGGTGGAGATCCACAATTTTTGAGCTGCGCAACAGAAAGTCATGGCGGGTCTCCAGTTCGGTGACTCCGTTGCCACTAAACGTCATTCCGTCATTGTCCAACTCGTTTTCCAGCTGATGAACCCAGGTGTCTCCTCTTGGAAGAGCGCTCGGTTTGGTCGGGCGGCCCTCTGGGAGTTCATTAAGAGACTTTAAGAGACTCTCTTGAAGTGTTTTGGGGCTCAGGCCTCTTGGGGGACCTGTGGTGACGGGGCTCGGGGGCCGTTCCTCCTGGATGGGGGAACCAGCACCGCTGGTCTCCTCCGGGACCCCGGAGCCAAGCTCAGCCAGGGGGTCAAGCTTATCGGTTTGGTTGAGTGTCTTTAAATTTCTCAGCAGTGCAAACATACTATCTACATCCTTCCAAAAGTTCATCCAGTCATCCAGAACGGGACTGTAGTTGTGCCTGTGTTCGTACAGACTCTCATTCACGCTGTACAAATCTGCCAGTCCTTGCCAGATGAAGTCCTCTGTGAAATTGGGCAGCTTAACCTTTGTGGACATCCCAGGCTGGTTGTGTTCTGGGAAACGGGAAAGGGGGGGGGGGAGTGAGAAAAGTCAGTAAGGGCTGGCGATAGCTGCGCAGAAAAGCTTTGCTTTGGAATGCGTCTAAAACATGCAGTTATTCCCGGCCTACTCCTGCCGAGGGGTCTTGAATTAGTGCCCCACACACCGCTGCTTTATTTAAGCCTTAGACCAATAGAAAAGCTCTATTTTGAAGCAGCAAAGCTGTGTGAATGCAGATCAAGACAACAAATGTCCTCCAAACGGACACCCAAAACCAATACATCATAAATAAAGGGTGAGCAGACAGACTGAAAATCTGTGCAATGAGGTTCAAATCAAAGTAAAACATCCAACAAGAGACTGAAAAGATGGAAAATCCTGGAACCAAGAAATCAGCAACCGAAAAAAGAAATAAATATGAGGCTGAAAGGGTGGGTGAGAGGTACAGGAAATGAAAATCTGCAAAAACAAAAGCGTGTTAAAGGAGGGTGAGAGAATGAAATGAGCATTCCCCAAGTGGGTCAGGCAGTAACTGATGGCCTAGGAGACACGGCCCGCGCTGAACCAGAACTGCCACTCAACGTCTATGGAGATATGGTATGCGGTGTGGAGAACTACTTGAAAGTGGAATGAGAACAGAAATGGATTCGTATGGTCTCAAAGACTCACAGGAATGAAAGGCTTGGCCTCCTCAACTTTGACCATTTTCGATGCTGCTGTTGCCTGGTAAGCAGGTAAGCCATAAAACAGAGATGTCAAGACAGGCGTGAACGAGAAAAATGTCATTAAAAAGTCTCAAATATTGATGATCTGTGCACTGAGAGGTCTATGAGATGCTATTCCCCACTAAATGATGTGTATGAAGAGTCAAAAGTCTTGGATTTTAAATGTCAAAACATTTTATAAATCATGTATATGATTTTGGTTTAAATGACATCTAGGCATACATAAATTGCAACAAACTGTTCAAGAGCTAAAATAAACTTGTAATTGGGCCTTAAAATACTAATATTAAGTGTGATTTTTAAATGTACTTAAATTGTTAGCTCAACCCAGCATGCAACCACACATTTAGCTCAATGAAACATGGCGTATTAGTGGAAACAAGCTGCCCATGCAGTTATTTCAAAAGCCAATGAGGGATTCAAAAATGTGGATACCTGTGTTGATCATAGCTTCCTCCATCTTTACTTCCTGATCAGGAAAATAAAAGCATTTAACATGTTAAATGTCTATTGTAATTAAAAAAGATTAAGTAAATCACATTGCAGATCTTCATGCATAACCCTTAGCTCCTGAGGAGAGGTAGTGTTAAAGACACAATGAAGGAATGATGATTTAAAGGATAAATGAGGAAAATCCTCTGATGGTCCTGAAGAAAAAGATGGTAAGGAAGTGTGGTGTTAAGAATGGAATGACTGTTAACAGCGATGAATGACATAAGGTCACAAATAACATGAGAATATGCCAACATGCAGACTAATATGTATAAACATGCATCTGTTTTTGTGATATTTTGTTACATGACTAAGTTGTAAATCCTTTTTTTTTGCCTCTCTTTTGTTTTTTAATGGAACAGAGTCATACAGATCTGAAACAACATGCGTATGAGTACATGCTGACAATTTATTTTTGGGCAAATTATTGATTTTAGATTATGCGTGTACTACAAATCAATGCCATTGTTTTTGCCCCCCAAAACACGGGCGCTGACCGCATTATTAATTTAGTTGTTGAAAAGCTATGACTTGCATAAATCAAAAATATTCAATATTGCAAATCATCTCAGTAGTATGTATAACTGGTCTTTATGACGTCATTATGATGAGTCAGTCTCTCCTCATAGGAAATTCGAAACTGTTTTCAGAATATTAAAAATTTTAGTGGTTATGATGGTAGCAAGTTTTATACAGCCAATTACCCAATGTTATAGAGACCTCTTCCTTCCCAGTAATGAATATTCCTGCTAGAATTTTTAAACCACAATTCCATGTATAAAAAAAAAAACACTCAGAGAGGAATGTGTGTCAGTATGTTTATAGTTTTAGATTTTCAAATTTACAGAGCACATAAACAGGTTCTTACACCTATAAATATATAAATATAAATAAACCATCTCTATTGGTACAAAACTTTCACAGGAGCCATTCATATTCACCAGGAATGGGAAAAAATGCAAAACTATCAGATGATGTTATTGCTAGACTGCTGAAACCACTGTCCCCTGTTGAGGGAATAAAATGGAAAATATTAAAGGGAAATAAAGAGATGAGCAGCCTCAGTGACCAATCCATCATCCACCATTTAGAGATCCAACACATGGTTCATCCCATTCAGATTGTGCCAAAACATGCTAGACCACGTGTTGCTAAACATTCAGCACTTTCTTCTCAACAAAGAAATCTTGGCTAAAAAAAATGAGCCAGCATGCATCATTGTGTATACCTGCTAGAATAAAAAAACAACAAATTAGCCCAAGTTGATTTGCTGGTTGGTTTTAAATGGGGCTTCAGGTAGTCAGGCTGGAAGACCGGTTTAAAAAAAAAAAAAAATCAGCTAAACATCAAGCTTAGACATGCTGGGAAACCATCTTATACCAGAGTTTCTCACCAGGGATGCAACTGGATTTTTCAGATTTGGACATTGAAAGCATCTTAGAATCAAAAATAAAAGGTGTGCTAGCATGTTTTTCCCCCCATTTCACATGGCTGAATGTGGTGCAGAGACTGGACAGGAGTGTTACCTGCATCTGAGCTTTTGGGTCTGGGGTTGCACTGCTTGTGGCCTTGACAGCTCCTCATTTCCATCAGCTGTAAATGCAATTGGCTCAGAATGTCCCTCTCCACTGTGTAAACGGCGTTGGTTAGCTACAAAACATCATATGTATTATTGAGTCAGTTATTGTACGTGCTGTAATGTAGATAAAGGATAATAGCATGTCTTTACAGGAAGAGTCATTATCCTTAGAGTTCTTTTTTAAATTATGGGCTTTTAAAGCTTTTATTTAACAGTGCACTGCATACAAAGAAAGTAGTGAGGCAGAAGGATCATATTCAAACCTGCATCCCCACAGCAGCGCTAAAGCACTACTGATGTGCATAATCTCAGACTCAATAGAGCAATTTATTCTACTCAAATGCAACTGAAAACATGTCACATCCTCACCTGATACGGGTCACTGTTTAGGTCAAAATACTCCAGGAAGCCAGTTGCAAATTCACAGAAGAGCGTGTTGTGAGTGTCATTAATAGTTCTCAGACACCAGTATGTGTTGTTGTTAGAGCTTGTGCAGGCACAGAAGCCACCCACTGTGAAAAAAAGAGAAATAGTTTTGTCAATGAACACTCTCAAATAATGGTACAAAATCTGTCACTGGGGCAGTGCTCTTTCAAAAGGTAGGCTATAATTATTCAGTGTACTTGTCGGGATTTAGATTCATATTTGTGATTAAATTAATCATTCAGACCTCTTGGTGAACCAGTTTTAAAGATTCAAAGGAATTGAATTAAATCAGAAGATTCATAATAGAACTGGATATTTCAGTGACCAATCTGCATAGTGCATAGCTTTTCTTTTTTTGTGCCTTGCATTTGAAAATAGAACGAAAGTGTCTGGTAAAATATCAGAGAATAAGTATAAATTTTCACTTTAAAATGTAGAGGATGTAGAGATATCCAAAAAAACTGTACTTCAGTACAGTAACAATATATGTGTATTACACATTTGACTAATGCGTACACTTTAGGTACTAATATGCACCCTTTAGGGGTAAATAAGGTACAAGGGTGTATCTTTTGTCCCTTGTTTAAGAGCGCAGCAAAAACAATGAGCATTTCCTTACAGTTCCAGAAGGGGGCGGTCTGCCAGTGCTCATTATTATGTGTGAAGCAGGTGAGACCAGGAAGACTGCAGTCATCACCCTTCTTCTGCCTCTTCCTCTCCTTCCTCTCTTTCTTCTTGCGGCGGATCTCGTTGAAGAGTTGAGCCTTGCTGTCCACATCCTGCGTGGCCTCTCTGGTGGCATAAATGAATAAGACATTAGAGCCAGAGCAAAAGGGAACGCCATCCCAGGTGAGTTACACAATGGTAGGGGGAGGTAGACTAGCCAGCTCCACACATAGATGGGGTCAGAGGTCGTGAGAAAGTGGAAGAATCGTGCACACACCACCATCCCCCAATACCACAAGGTTCTTGTCCTATTTTCAGATCAGGGCGTTTCATAATCTCACTTTGCAATTGTAGTGATTTGTTTACACTTGAAATGCTAATGTTTATAGGTAGAGACTGCTGCTGGGATTGTATGGTATAAAACAGTGACGCATGGACTGAAAATAAGTCAATATACATGCATGCATGCAAGATTACACATGCAACAGGACCAACTGAGAACTCTTAGATTCCATGATTTATATAGGCTCACCAACATTTCCACCAAACCGATTGTAAACATGATACACATGTCCATTCACTATGACACAACAATCGTTGAATTTAGAAGAGACATTATCGGCGTGAATTGTGTGTTGTGTAAAGTGTGTTAGAGACGCACACTTTAACAAAGAGACTACAGAGTACAGACAAACTGACGAGGCACAAACACACACACACACACACATGAAAATAACTCACTTAAAGGGATGGAGGTGGTCATTCCTATTCTTCAATCTTTTGGGTTTGTTTTTCTGCTCTCTCTCTTTGCTATAGTAACTGGTTGTAATAAGGAGAGAACAGCACTAAATTCAGCTGGAATTTCTAAAAAGGCCTTTGGCTAACTCAGATTGATTTGCTAAATATTGCTGTTCAGATTTAAATTAAGGAATTTAATCAGGATTGAAGAATTCAGATATTCAATATCCAAACTACAGTTACATTATCATTCAGAAGTTTGGGGATGGTAAGATTTATTACTGTTTTTAAAAACAACGTGAGTTTATTAAGTGAGTTTAAATTCAAAATGAGAAAATAAACTTAACTCAAAGGGAAAACAAGATTATTTTTAAGATTAAGAAAGAAATAATTTCTTGCAGTAATAAACAACTGTTTTCAATTTGAATATATTTTAAAATGTAGTTTATTCCAGCAATTACTCCAGTCTTCAGTGTCACACGATCCTTTAGAAATCATTCTATTATGATAATTTGGTGCTCCAGAATTATTTTTTTATCATCAATGTTATCAATAGAACATCCAAAAGAACAGGATTTATTTTAAATATATATTTTTTGTAATAATGTAAAAGTCTTTGCTGTTGATTAATTTAATGTGCCCTCACTTAATAAAAGTATGAATTGCTTAAAGCAATCTTACTGACCCCAAACGTTTGAACAGTAGTTTATCTAAAGAAGTAAAATACAAGAGAGATGATGAGTGGAACGATGACCAGTCATGTTTCCATTGTTCGCTCAGAGTTGCCTCAAAATCATCCAGTTCACATTGCCTAGACAAATGTCAAAACTGACCTCTTCTTTCCACAGTCACACTCATCTGGTTTCCTCCTCTTCAAATGACCTCTAACCTCACGCAGTTTCTTCATTTTATCTTGGAGAAGTTCAATCTATGGGACAAGAGTATGAAAAACATCATTCACATGGTTTAAACAGCAGTAAACTTAAAGTTAATATGGGACAGTGGGGTCTCACCTCTTGGTCTACAAAATTCTTGTGGTCTTTCCATGCTCTGGAAGACTGGTAAATCTCTCTTTCACAGCGCACAGTGTCGTTCATTAATATGAAACACCTGTGAGCCAAGTCAAAATTAACAATAAATGAGCAAAACACACTTCGCAGCCTAAACTACAATAATACTGAATGTCCAAAGGCTTGCAGCTCTTACTTGTGTGTGACTTTGAGAGAATTGGGGTATCCCACAGCATTAGTGTCATCCGACTGCATCTCCTCCGATCCATCATCAGACTCCAGCCCAAAGTCAGAATCAATACCTCCCTCAGGCTCATAGTGCCGTTTGCTGATTGGTCGAGGCTCAGGAGGGGTTTTGTCATCAGCCTGCAGGTCCACATCATAGATTTGGCCCTCAAACTCCACTGACAGAGATCTGGCAGGCCGTGTGTGCACAAAGCGAGGTCTGTAGCCTTAGGGAGGACATCAGCATAAGCTACACATACTTAAATACTCACATTTCATAGTTAAATATTTAGAAACATTACTGGACCTCCTTAAATTTCCACTTCCACAAAAATATGCCACTTCAGCTCCTAACCAATAGATGGCACCAAAAATATGATTCAGAGTTCTCTCACTTTTATGGGAGTGACACTGAAGACTGGAGAAACAGCTGCTGAAAATTCAGCTTTGCCATCCCAGACATAAATTGCATCTTAAAAAAATATAAAAATTTGAGCTGTAATAGTATTTCACAATATTACTGATTTTACTGTATCAAGTGCCTTGGTGAACATAAGGGACTTCTTTCAAAAACTTTCAAAATGTATATTACATCTATCCATCCATCCATCCTCCAAACCACTTATCCTCTGTAGGGGCGCATGTATATTCTTACAGTTATAGATTACTTTTATAGCTTATATATAGCTTTTTATGTAGTTTTAGTGTAGCTAACTAGTTAAATGTTAATGCTTTACAATAAGGTTTCATTAGTTAACATGAACTAAGAATGAACAATACTTCTACAGAATGTATTAACCTTAAATGTTAATTTCAGCATTTGCTAATGCATTATTAAAATCTAAATTTGCATTTGTTAACATTAGTTAATGCACTGTGAACTAACATGAACAAACAATGAACAGCTGTATTTTTATTAACTAACATTAACAAAGAATAAATACAGTAACAAATGCATTTCTCATTGTTAGTTAATACATTAACTAATTTTAACAGTTTGTATCTTAGGAAGATACAGTTTCAGAGTTGAACAAGATTAGTCCATTAGTAGTGAGGACTTTGATTCTTCCCAGTGATTCAAAACTTTTGAATCAGTTCACTCCTTACCAATTTGATAAGTGACTCTTCCTGTAGGCTACATTGTTAAACCAGTAGGTGGCGACTTGCGAGTGACTAAAAGGTCTAAAAGGTCCAGTGTTTTTCTACACAGTCTTGAACAGCTAGCAGACCCACTCCATGAACTCAATCTCTCCACCTCATTAGAGCGCACATACTTACGTGGATTACTGCTGTGGGCAAACTGTCGGTGTGCCCGCCGTGCTGCCTTGGCCGTTTTGTAAACTCGTTCTCCACAGTGGCAGTCTTTCTCCCGGCTCTCGTAGCTTCGAGGCCGAAGACTTCTCGCTCTTTTCTTGGATCCCTCCTTCAGAGAGCTCTTACACTTGTGTAAACGCCACTTCCCACTGACCTCCTCCACACAGTGCCATTTCTGTAACAAAAAGGGAAGGAATTCAGCTTGAGGACAGACATTTTTATCTGGCTAACCACTTATTGTGCTAGAGCCGCCTCATTTGCATAACCACAGCTGTTTTTATGAATTAAACTAATCTTCTGTCTGTGAACGGTGAGCTTAGTGGTCAAACATGTGCATTTGTAATCACATTAATTCACAATCATACGGCACAAGACCCACCTCGCAATTCTTTCCCATAAAGAAGCAATCAGAAGCCAATTTAGACTTAATCTCCTAATTTCGCAGAGCTGTTTGCTTTGCAAACTGACCACAACTCAGACATGTGCTCACGACTATGGGAAACCATATCCAAACAATGGCCACAACCCTACTCTGATTCCCTGTGAAAGCGTTTATTTATCTGCAGATGATGCTGTATCTGTTTGCAGCAAGTATGTTTGTTTGAAGGGCGGCAAACCAAAAAGGAGTTAGCCAAGGCTAGCTTAAGCATTTCACTCATTTAGTTCCTCCAAACGCAACACACACACACACACACACACTCTTGTACCTCACATCCACAGACAGAGACTGGCTCCAAATAGCCAGAAGTCAAACAGACATAAGCAAACAGCACCACAGCCAACTATGTAAGGCCTCGCTTCTTGAATGACGGAGACACAACTCAGACTCAGGAAGAAACCGGCATAAACTTTCACACAGGCTCAATCTCTCACACACACACTGCCCTCCTTGACCCCACTGCAGGCAGTAAGACTGCGTTAACGCCACCTTTGCTAGGCTTTTTCAACAACATTCCTAGTCAAAAAGAAAGAGGGAGACTTTATTGGAAAAACAGATACTGATACTCTACTCAAGCTAAGACTTGAGCTGGAAGTAGCAGACCATAACAACTTCAAGCTTTGTCTGTGCTCAACACCTAAACCATGTCAGTCTTCTTAGAGTGTGCATTTCACACAAAAATCGACAATGTCAATGTCAGTTTAGTGGTGAGGGGGAAGACAATATACATTATACATTGTGCATGTATTTTTTTGTTTAAAGTGAACACAAAAGCACATGCAATACATTTAACTTAAAGCTGCATTTAAACTATAAGTCAAGGGACTTGTATTAAGGCAAATGACGTCTAATCTAATTTCACGATGACTTTAAATATGTAAATAATGAAATGAGGTCTATTCATAAAAGATATGTTCAAATCTTTCTCCAACACTTCTTCAGCTTTGTTCTGGCAGGTGACTGGACTAAAATATGAAATACGGAAACCTGTGTGTTATTCCAGGCGCACACAAACGACCTTTCTGCATTCAATCAAATTTCCAGACAAAGTGTTGCAGGCAAACACTTAACTTGACCATAAAACGAATCTGGTTTGCATTAGCGTAGTCCTTGAAATACTGTCTGCATTTACACTACCTGCAATTGTACCAATTTGTAATGTTCAGCTGTCTCTGATTCATTGCCACGCCACAGGTTCTGGTGCAGAAAGCACACACTGTGCTGATGAAAGAAAACTACGACCAATCTCCAATTATCCTTCATTTGTTGTAAATATCGGTTTCAATTACAATGGCACCACTCACAGGACATCGGCCATGTGCTGCACACGCCAATCTCCGGCTTCATGTTGAAGGTGCAAATGAATGTATTCAATCATTATAAGCTTCGTTATAACTCAGTTCATTTCTTAGCACATAGCAGAGGAAACCAGGACCAGGTTGAGACTATGTGAATGTTTGAGGTCAAACATTGCGCATAAGTGGGCAAGTTCACATATACAGATATATATGTACAGAGTGGGTGAGAACAACAGTGATGCATGTGCGTATTTGAGTTTATACCTGTCCTGGTTGTTCGCAGGGCGTCTGAAACTCAGCCTGCTGACACACTTCTTTCAGCTTCTTGTACTTGGGTAAGCTGTTGGAGTGTTGTGTGTTCAGGTTGCCTCCTGAGTCATCTTTCTTGCGCAGGATTTTACTAGAATGACAAATGTGCCTGGGTGAGTTGCTAGGCCACGTTTTGAACTTGGCAGCCTCACTGAAGTTTCGGAAACCTGGAAACCATGGTCGTCGCTTCCAAGTCTGCATCTCATAATTGTTGTGATAAGTGCATACAGCTTTCACAGCACATAGAACACTGTAAAAAGTGATCAGTTGACTTGCCTTAAAAAAGTGAAAATCTGTTGCCTTAAAGTTTGAAGTTTTACATAAAGTTTACATTTTAAGTCAACTGATCACTTTTTACATTGAAACAATGGGACCAAATTTTGCTTTTTAATCTGTAAATAAAACATGGAGTAAGTTTTACAAGAAAATATTTCATGTTTTTATGTGTTACTTGCAGTTTTCCTGTAAATATTTGTGAAATTTACTAGCAATTTCTGAGTAAACTTGTTTCTAGAACAATTTCTGTGTATTAGATTGTACATAAGACATGTGTTAAGCCCAGCCACCCATAACAATAAAGCAGTAAAAAGGTAGAATAAGGATTTGAAGTGGAGCGAACCCAAAAATGTGATGATTCTGATTTAAAATATGAATGAAGTCCCCCCAAAAGCATGAATTAAAAAATATTTTATGGAATTCAATAATATATTGGTTACACGTTATTTTAAGGTGACGAGTAATATTAATTAACTACTAATGTTACGATTAGGGTTTGGTTTAGGGTTAGTTACTTGTAATTATGCATAATTTACTGTTATTACTATAGTAAGTACATGTAGTAACGTGTAACTACGTCACCTTAAAATAAAGTTTTACCTACATACAAATTTTCATTTAGCCTATTTTTACATTTAAAAATGACCTTCGCCATCATCTACAATCATTTAAAACTTTTAAAAAATATAAAGCAATTCCGAATCATTCCGGCCTCCGCCAGTAGCGGAAATGAAGTGCTCTGCATGATTTCCCCATGGCTGATAAATGAAGTACTCACTAATCTGACTTCTCACAAAATGGGAGCTGTCGTGACCGTGCAAAACAGGTTGAATTAATGGCATTTTGGTATAAACATGCTTCGAGTCCGCGGTCTGGCTTTATACACAACAGTTACTGAGTCACGGAAGCAACAGCCGGCACTGATCAACGATGTGCTTTACGATTGCGCCATCTCTGGAAAGCCTTCTTTTACTTAGCCTTAAGGAGAAACTAAGCACGGGCTGACTGTGGGAGCGATAATGTGCCATTATGTAGACTGACAGCTCCATGTAAGTGACAAGGAATGTTAGACCGAAATAGCTGCGTGGTTGAGCCCACGGCCACAGTTACAATATATAGAGATTGCAAAGGCAACGTGAGTTAAACAGGGTAACCTCAATACCATATACCCACATTCCTAACATCAGTCACAGAAATCAAGGGAAACACTACACACACATATCAAGTTTGAGTCTGATACCACAGGTAATATCATATATTTCCCCTGGGGAAGGATTTTTTTTCCTGTCGCGAGTAGGTTACTGAAACATATCCGATAATGAGAGTCTAAATCTGCCATGTGAATAGTTGAGCTCCTGAGAACACATTTGATCAAAGAATGTAAAAGTCTGATCTTACTTGTGATGCTGTATTGATTTTTAATGGTAATTTGGAAAAATAAGAATATTTTTTGCTTTATTTTTAGGTGAACTTGAACCAAGACACGTCAAGGAAGAAGGATGTTTGTGCAATGGAATCCTAAAATCATAACAAGTACTTCTGATCTTATCTTTTGGCGATTTTACAACGAAATCCTGGAATGGTTTGAATTGTATGCGGTGAGCCTCCTTTACAAAATAAATCAATTCAAATTTATTTTGCACATTCTGCAGTGATTTTATAGTATGATTGAGAAGAGAGGGAATATTGTTTGTCTTACCCTCGCTCCACAAGGAATGTGTCCCTCCAGACTTTGGGTTTCCGGTTGGGTTTGAATCTGCAACATGAAAACGCAAATATTTTATTTCACTCAATCTTCGTGTCATTTGCATACCATAAGAAGATGTTTAACTTGGCCTGAATTATGACACCTTAATCTGCTCAACATCTCTTGCCATCGTGAGTGGCAGTGACCCCAGAACATTTCCAGCGTTCTTTACTCGCCAGAAACCCTTTATAAATTAACTCCAAATGTTCACGAACCATTAAACTCGAGATAATTAAATTAAAAGCAATAAACAGATACTACCCAACCATATATTACACTGGGAATGTGTTTATGGAGAGGATTTTGCTCACCTATTGCCAGTCTTTTCCTGCTCCAAAAGCTTCAGGATAGATTTGCCATCCATATCGGGTGGAGTGTCCAGGCCAGCTATATCCAGGATTGTGGGTGCTAGATCGATGTTTAGCACAAGATGGTTGTTCCTGTGGAGTATTATATTATATTACTAATGGCAACACTTTAGTTTAGGGTCCAATTCTCACTATTAACTTTTCTTATTAGCGTGCATATTACTAGGATATTGGCTGTTTAATATAAAGCACATATTAATTACTTATTCTGCTCAACCAGAATAACAACTACCTTAATAAACTCATAGCTAGTAGTTAATAGTGAGAATAGGATCCTAAGCTCAATTATGACCTTAATAACTATTAATTCCAGAATATATAATTGAATTCATCTCTAAAGGGTATATATTAATATATAAAGTAATTGAAATAAATGATATTGTGCAAAATGTGTATTATACTATATTGCTAAAAACTATTAACAATAATTCCTAAAATAAATGTAGATCATTTATTATCACATTTAATTTCGATGAATTATATAAATAAAGCGTGGAAGAAATTATATTGGGCAAAAGGTGCATTTAAAATTGTGAAGTTTACCTTGCACCTTGCTCCACATTAGGACCTCTGACAAAAAATGGCACTCTGATGTCAAAATCGTATGGCATAGACTTCCCTTTGACTAGGCCAAACTGGCCAATATGGTAACCATGATCAGCTGTGTAAATGATATAGGTATTATCCAGCTCCCCAGTGTCAACCAGAGCATTATATATCTGTAACGCAGAGCAAACACACATTTCCTTTCAATTCACATACAAAGCCAATTGAATATCCAGAAATTCAGAGCAAGAAAGCCTAAACCACTGACCTTTTCCACCGAGTCATCTACAGACATCAGCGTCTGGAGCCTCTTCCTGTGCAGGTAGTTGGTGAACTCCATGTGAATTGGCTTCATCGGGCCGGTGTACTGCATGATCCAGTGCTTATCCATGTTTGGTGCGTAGTTATAGCTTGGAGTTCTGTGCGAATAAACACAACATGCTACTGTGAGAAAAACATGCACCTGTCTGCTATTTCACAACCACTTGTGCTTAAAGTTGACTGTTGTGTAACACACTTGACAAGCATCAATAACAGAGCAGTCGCCCTTCCCCCTCCATGGAAACACTAATTCTCCTCGCTAGGTGTTTTTCTTGGGTTCGCTCTCCATCTCTCCTCACACCATGCTGAGAGTCTCAGGGTTTCTTGGCAGCATTTAATCGTTTGAGGGTTGGCACATGCATAAGAAAAATAATAGCTTCCCCAGCCTTCAGGCCCAAAATAAAGTTTGTAATAAGTCCAGCAACGACAGGGCTATAACTCATTTGCATTTGAAGTGGAGAATAAAAAGCTGGGTAAACAGGAGGCTGCGGACTTGTTTGTGGAGCTTAGGCTACGAGATGGCCACCTGTTGACTGCAGTTGGCCTCCCTCCACAGCTGAAAGACATGCTCTTCCTTTGCTTTTCTGACCATACTCTTGTGCCTGGTGTCATAATGAATGATGGCCATAGGAAAGCTCCATTCTGTCTTGAGTGGATGGCTTCTGCCCTTTCCTCCTCAGTTCGTCTTTGTCCGCTCACTGAACTCTTCACCCGGCTAGTGAGGCACACTAATATACCACACAAAAGGAACCTGTCTCTTCACATAGGTAGAGCAAATTTGGAATTTGGAGGTCAAAGGATAGAATTAGTCTGACTTTCACACCTGCCACAAGGCAGGGTGAAGAACATTTGTCTTTGAGATTAAATCCTCCTTTGTAGTTTCTGCTATAACATTGAAAGCATTACTTTTCACGAATCGTTCGCAAAACTCACACACTGTGAAAATCTGTTTGAAAACTAATACTGAAAAAACGTTGTCAAATCAATTTCATGAGCACAAAAATGATCTGTGGATTTATTTACCCTTTACATGATGACGTTAGCAGGGCCACCTACTATGATATTCTATTATGAAAATGAATGATATAGGCAAAATATTACCTATAAAGATGAATAATTCAATAAATAAATAAATGAATTGTATTATTCAAATTGTACTTACATTATTTAGACATTTATATATGCATAAAACATAAATAAATGTGTAAATAAATAAGTGTGTAAATAAATGCACATATATAAAAAATTTTTTATGTGTGTAAACACATATGAATAAATACATACATAAATATTTGTGGAGCCATAACTTTTTTAGATTTACCTTTCTATTTTTGCTTGAGCACCTTATTTCTTTTGTTTGGATGTGCATGCTATTGTTCACTTTCACTCAGATGATAAATAAACCCCCAAAAGTGTCTGAAACCATGCTGCATCATTCCAAAATGAAACCTGCGCCTGCCATCTGTTTCCCTGTTCTTTTGGTACAACTTGCCAGGCAACCCTTTCGGCAATAGAGCGACTTGCCTGCCGATGTAAACCTCGGGGTATCCAAGTGTGATCTATTCAGAGCCCATGCACTTAAAAACATATTAATAACACAAAAGGCTCTTCTAAGACAATGCATTCCTCAAACCTATATAGTGAAAGGCATGATTGATATGAGAGAAGCCAGAAAGTTGTGTAGGAAGACAAGCTGAAAGAATTGTGAGAAAGAAATGGATAGGCCTGAGGGACAAAAGTGTGATGTCGCCCTGACCAGGATACTGACATGCTTGGGATGTTAAGGACTTGGAGATGGATGGCCTGTTGCCACAGCACAGTGTGTGGAATAGGAGTCTAGCCACAAAACTGATGATAGTGCAGTGAAGCCATCAAGGTCTTGGCACCAAAGAGAGGACCATAAAAATCTCATCCCCCCATCATCTTACTTGGCATGTGCCAGAACTTTACTTGGATGATAAATCACTTCAGTTTCATGGTGGTAGTGTCATGTGTGAAGTGCATTTCAGTGCACTGTCATCTCTTAAGAGTCAAAATTTAATGGCATATCCAAATATATGAGGCCACAAAAATTCCTAAAGCTACAAACTTGTATTTACCTGCAAGCCAAATTATAATGGTTTAAAATTTATAGGAAAATGATCTGCTTGGAATGCTACTGTTCTTCTGAAATATGTGTCCCTTGGAATATCATATTATAAATACATACAGGACAATAAAAATATCTAGACTCAATTCAAACTCCAGGGCATATTCCAGCAGGGCTTGGCTCTTGGACAGGATACACTGGGTTCAGTGGAGTTCAGCATTGTTGCTCTAGCAGAGTGTAACTGAATGTTCTGGGAGTCACTCACATGTGCTGGGAAGCGTTTGGGAAGAGCTCGGAGAACTGGGGTGCTGAATCCTCTGGGCCATGAGGCGCTGCATGACTGATCACCATCATCACCGGCCGATGCGGGTACATGCGCTTGGACATTCGGAAGTAGTTGATGCTGTCATTGGTAATCAAATCAGTGAAGTAGTCCTGGAAAAGGGCAGAATAAATTCAGGCATACATAAACTGAATGCGGGATATGCTTTCTTTCAAGGCTTGAACGATAAAAACAAAATCTATTTATTGGCATTTATGAATTTATTCAATTTATTCATTCATCTATTTTATACACTGTAAAAAAAGTTGCTGCCTTAAACATCCAAGTTGATTGTACCAAAAAATGTAAGTAATTGTAAACTTAAATCACATTAAACTGACTTGAAAAATTGCTTAACTTATTTTGAAGAGTTAAAGCAATGTAAAAACCTATGTTGACAACTTATTGATCATATAACTTTTTACAATGTATACGTATTTATGCATTTATGAATTTATCTGAATTACATTTTTCTATATGTATTTGAAAATAGATATTAGAATATTATATTCATAACCAAAAAGGTAACACTTTGTTTTGATGCTAACATCAAACATGCGAACATAACATGCCAAAAACTGTCAATTTATACTAACCCTAACCTAACAATCTACTTATATTCTAATGAGAGTTAATTGACACAAATGCAAAGTTACTCATAGTTATAATATCTAAAGTGGACCATCAAAATAAACTAACCAAAAAACCCTAAAGTAGTTTGACACTATTATTATTTCTTAAAAGGAAAAAACATAACATAAAAAACCTATAGTCAGCCAAATCATTCATGTGATGAAACCAACATGCAGGAGAAAAAAATAATATATAAACATTTTGGACAATCATGCTCAGGATGCGTCAAGAATATTGAAAGTACATTATTCATTTTTACTTGGTTACACTTCATGACATTTTAGAGTCATTACATTTCAAGTTCTCTTGAAAATAGTATAGACGTTTTTCAAAACCAACCATTATTTATGATTATTCTTTATCATGGACACTATTATTTGTTATTGACCACATCAACAGAACTAATGCCCTGATGCTCACAACTCGGTATTGAGCATGACAAGGGTGTTGACTGCATCACTCAATGGTAATAGAGGTTTGTAGCCCTCCATGGGTCTGGTGTTTTGACAACACTAAGGTCTCAATCTTACTGCTATGAGGCAGCAGTAGGAATGCACACAACGGCTTGGGGGTAAAAATCACGTGATACTGAAGCCATAAGCCCTTTGATGGCAGTGCTCCTGGTCTGGGCTGGTTGTGGGAAAGTCTCCATCCCCCCCTTCTACCCTCCCCATTGCTAAAACGTGCAGCTATACCGGCATCTATGTGAGTAAAAATCTTGTGGAAGTTATTGTTTAGAGACGTGCTCAGTGGACATTGTTCCTCAGCATTACAGCAAAACACATCTAGGTCACTTCGGTCTCTGTTGTACCACTAATTGAACCAGCATGTTTGTTTATTTTGGAAAACTATTCAGAATCATATTGAATGTTTGAGTGAAATAGCATCCGAATGTACCTAACCGGTCCAATTCATCAAACAATATTTTGCCTGGACTGAATTAAGGCACAAACTGTGCCTTTGCAGCAAATTCTTAATGATTCACTTGACTAAACAGGACTAACAGGTGATTTCTTCAACAATAAGAATCATAGTGCATTCATTTTTGATGCGAAATTTGGGGAAACATTTCTGCTCAAGATGTTCTTCTATACATTTATAGCTCTGCCTACCCATTTAATCCCTTTAAGCATGATTCTTAACCCTTGAACAGGAACTTTAGTGTTCCTAAGGGTTTCCAGGAACCACTTGAACACCTAGCCACAAAATTCCTCCAGACCTAATAGAGAAACCTCCAGCCTCTCGTGCCTCTCCGCATGTGGGTAACTTAACACCTTCATCCAATTCAACAAGCAGGTTATTGACATCCAAGTAACAGTCCAAACATTTATTTGCTCATCCCTTAGACTGCCTCCAACTCAATTTATGCCCAAACCATGAAACCTCAGCACAAATTCCACGTTCCCCCAAAACTTGCTACCTGAGAAAGGTAGCAGCAGCTTCAAAACACTCTAGAGATGGAAGGTGGCCATAACAAATTAAACTTTAAACTCAGATTTTATCACTTCGCTCATATTGTAGGTCTTGCAGAAGGATGGTAAAAGTCTTGGATGACTTGCAAAGGCTGTTTGAAATGGAATACTAGATTAAAACTGAATAGTATATACTCTGTTCACTGCTTGCTAAAGAAATGTAAAAGCAGTATGTGAAACAAAATGCTGTACTAGAGAAGCATGCCATTCTTAACAGCCTAAATGTCCACCCCTTTCAAATCAGCAGCACAACAACAGTGGTTGTTTCCAAAAGAAACTTTACCCCAAGGACATCATCTCTTTGCCTACCAAGTCTTATTCAACATACCCACCTGATGATACACAAGACACTGGTGTAACTCCCCATGCCCCCTTTAATCTAACCACATTCCATGTGGAGTCAACCAACCCAAATTTTATATGTAATTAGAGGCCTGAAATTAGTTGAGAACAGAACATACAATTGAGCATAAACTGAAAATTGAATTTAAAAAAAGCCTTTGGCACGCTGACAGGGCTGTGAACTTATGTGACCAGGCGCACATACCTTGGCATAATCTGCGCCGTGCTTCTCCTTGTTCCCATTCCGACAGACTGTGTAATTATAGAAACGGGAATTTTTGATCAGCCCCACCCATTCACGCCACCCAGGTGGGATGTAGGTGCCGTTATACTCATTGAGGTACTTCCCAAAGAAAGCTGTGGGAAAAAAAATAAAGACAACATATAAACTTGAGTATGTTCAGTGAGGTCGACACAAAGACTAAAATTATCATTTTATGACAACCGTCTCAACACACTGCCTTTGAACAGTACCTGTAAATATCTGTCTCTACATTGTATTCATGTCTTCTCTACCCTTTCCCCTCAAAGCCAAGCCTAAACCTCTTCCAAAAGAGCAGGGCATGCAGCCAGTCTGCCCTGGAGAGTTAATTGTAGACTAACACATCAGCTGGAAACCACAAGCAGTGGTAAGGCCTGAACCCCTGTATTCAAGGTCAGAACTTGCTGCCACTCAAGACACACAGCACTGGGTTACCAGAATGTTTAGCTTCCACGAACCAGACAAATTAAAAATTCCTGTAAAACTTTTTTTGACTTTGAGAAACAAATGTGAAGCAAAAATGCCGTGAAATTGCAGACAACAAAAATTCCTAGTACATATTCAGAATAGTGCTAATGACAAATGATAGATGAGATATGATAATGTAAACTAATCATATTATTAATAATAAACTTTCATGAAGACCTTCAGGTAAAAAAAAAAAAAAAAAAACAATAAATATCTGTTGACTGATAATGCTCAAATTATGCTTTATGTAAACTTTTCAGTTAATGTAAAACTGGAATGTCTGTTATTTTTATTATTTAGATAAAAAAATTAACACACACAAAAACAATAATGTACACTACCATTCAAAAGTTTGCAGACAGTTATATTTGTTTAGTATTATATTTTATAAACTAATACTTTTATTTAGCAAGGATGCATTAATTTGATCAAAATTGGTAGACTTTTACTATCATAAACTTTTATACATTTAAAAAAGTTCTTTTAAATTGTAATAGAATGTTACAATATTAAGTTTTTTACTGTATTTTGATCAAACATGCAGTCTTTTTTGACTTTTCAATATAATATATATTTATATTAGTGCTGTCAATAAAAAAAATAAAAAAAAAGAAATCACACGATTAATTGCGGCAACAAAGACAGTGCAGTTTTGAATTCTTTTTTGCGTCTAATCGCACTTAAATGCTTTAAAAGCACTTGAATGAATGATAGCGTGATCATATACTGTAATGCTAGCCAAAGGATATCAAAAAAAATGAATTGCATAAATTGCGTTATTTAGAAAAAAGAAAAAAATTAGAAAAAAATTATACCGTAAAATTAGCGTATTAATTTTGACAGCTATATTATACCGTAAAATTAGCGTATTCATTTTGACAGCTATATTAAATTAAAACATTTTATTTATAGGCTTTTTGCCTTTATTTTATAGGGAAGTGAACATCATTTATGAAACAGGACAAGATGCAAACTGGATTCAACCCTGTTTTGAATCAAGCAGGTTAGAATGAGTCATCGGTCTCATTTGGTTTCTCACCTGTTCGGTATCCAGTGTTGTTGAGATAAACGGCAAAGGAGCGTGGCTCATGCTGAGCTTGCCATGAAGGCGAGGAACAGTTCTCGTTGTTGGTGTACGTGTTGTGGTTGTGGACATACTTCCCAGTCAGCATGGAAGAGCGTGATGGACAGCACATGGGTGTAGTTACAAACGCATTTGTGAATGAGGTTCCACCGTCCTCCATGATCTTGCGAGTTTTGTTCATCACCTGTAATGAACCTGACACACAAAGCCAGACATATGCAAGTTCAGTTATGCATGTTTGAGAAGTTCAAACCTTTTACACGTCTTAATATTCACTATGCTGTCAAAAGTAGCCCCTGAAAGTGTTAGATGTGGAAAAGGATCCCTGCAGTTCTGTGGCAATGCAATGACTGGTTGTGGTTCCAGGACTAAGGCCCTTATCCTCTCAAATGTCTGAGGGAAGCCATTAAATATTGAAATAGGAAATAAGTCAAACCTGTGATGACAGTCTGAGATTGAGACCCATTGGATGTAATGCTCTGAGAGGAAGGAACTTGATCCAGTTACAACATGTTTACAATATGGGACAGTTACCAAGAGAGGGACTTGGGTGGCAGATCAAGTAGACTAACAACAAGCAAGGAAATGTTTCCAGGACTGAAGTCCGAGAAGGCTAAAGTCTTTTTCTTTCCAAGGCTGAGTTAATAATGAACAACTTAAACTAAACAGAGCTTCTACAAAAGAGGACTGACAATCCTCCTGAATAAGACCAGCATAAATGGTCACCAGCACGTTTTGAATGCTGGTGTTCTCATAAGGCTTTTTAACTAGTTTAACCAGCATGACTGCCTTGGTTTAGCTCAAACATAAATAAACAATGTAAATAAACACTCCTGAAACTATTCAAGGTCTTTAAGATTACAAGGCAGATGTGTTGGAAGAAATTCTGAAGGAACATGACCCTCCAGGATCAAGACATGATATTTCTAGTGATAACAGCTGACAGAGGTCTAAAATTTCAGTTGGTCAACCTGCATTACTAGCTATGACTGCCTGTACTGGTCCACCAGCTAGACCAACACTAACTTAAACCAGCATAAACTTAATTTTCTTAACCCATTGGAAGATATTTTTCTTGTTTCATAGAGAAATATATTAATTTTCATTTAATTTTCAAAAGAGAAAACTGATTTTCTCAAGTAAATGTACCTTGGTTTAAGAATGTTTAGATATTTGTACTAGAAAACTAGAAAATAAACTACAACTTGAAATACAAACTAAAAATGAATTAATTCAAATGTCTCCAAATATTGAAGTGGAGTCTGCAAATTCAAACATCTAAATCATTGAGGTAAAAAAAAAAAAATCTGTTTCATCTGAAGTTCCATTCCCATGTTTCTCCAAGTATCATTATGGTATTTGAAGATCTCTACACTAACTTTCCAGACGACTTGCTTATTCATAACTGATGCGTACCGAGTGCTGACAAAGCCTCAAGAGAGTCGTATGAGGTCTCCACCTCATTCGTCTGCAGAACAGATGGGTCATTAATGATGAATTGCATCTGGTATACTCACCCAACTCCACATCCTGGTCATCTGTCATGATGAGTATGATGTTGGGTCTGATGTTTCGGCGGTCACCTTGAACCCGCCCTCGCAGGCCCTGACCACGGGTGGTGAAACCAAAGCAGACCAGTGGGGCGGCCAGGACCATCATCCAAGCCAGGTTCACCAGCTGCATCATGGGACTGCGTACCGGGCTTGCGAACACCATTTCAAAGGCTGGAATCCTCACAAGGTATTCTGTTTTGGAAAAATAGCAAAGAGATGATTTCCAAAGAGGTCAAAACAAATGTTACTTTGATTAACAGAAATTGGAGAGACTAAAAAGTACCACTTTTCCTTCCTTCACAAGACAAACGACAATTCCAGATCATTGTCTGCGAATTCATTCACATCTGTTTTAAGCTTGATGCCATCTATTTTCACATCTATCCACAAGCACAGGAACAGACCATAGAAAATCTCAACCTTTGCACTTGAAAATAAACATAGCACACCCTCTTAAAGGAGTGAACACATTTTAAACTCTAACGTGCTTCCAGGATGTGCATGCACCAAAATCAACATGAAAGAAAATAAATTAAAAAAACACTATCTGAATCTTTTACAGAAAATTTGCTACTTAACGAACAGTAAAACACAAAAACTCTAAACCCTACCTTTACAGTTCTTAGCTTAGCAGCATCACATGTGGCAACATACACCCAATATCTTTACTTCAGTTCTGCACTCATATTTACAGACACTTTCTTCAAGTCAGAAAGGCCTGAGTGTCTCTCTCCGTGTGTGCAGACAAGCCAGTTCTTTCTTTCTAATCAGTCACACTACTTCAGTACTATTGAGGCATTGCTATTGGCTATTAGGGGCTGCTCTGGCCCAAACCCAGCCAATCACATTTTATGGCAGAGCTGTCAGTCAGACGGCCCAGAGCTTGTGACCCCTAGCGGACACCCGGTGGGAATTACGAAGCCAGTACAGGGGGTAGAGGGTTCCGCTACATTAACCCCTGTGCTGTGGTCGCCAGTCACAGATTTACACACTGGACCCCTTTACACAGCACTACATTCGCTCTATGCCAGCAAAGATTACTCAATGAAATCTTTCATATTCCACAGACATGCTCAATTTCCTAAAAAGCCATGTCTTGAGTTTTTGAACTTATGCATGAGTTGATTTTTCACATTTGAATTTACCTGACGACTAGCATGCGCAAAAGTAGGTTTGATTGATATACCGTCAAATTTCTCTCTGAGTTTATTGTATAAACCTTATGGAGGACCATATTGCCTGTGGCCTCAAGCTGATCTTTGTCTCCAATCAGTGAGCTGTTAAACAATATGGGCATTTATGCACCTGAGGCTTGTCGCATGGCATTCATTTGGCTTGATAATTTTGCTTGCAATGAAAATGGCTTAAGTCATTTATGCAACAATAAAGACCAGTGAGAGAAGAAATAAATTAGTAAATTAGAGTCCGCACTGGTGTTACAGTATCAACTCAAGGCCAATGTGTCCACATATTCAAACGAACAATACTCCAATACTTTAAAATGAAAAGAATTTAATGGAATAAATAAAAACAAAAGACAAAGATGGAAAAAAGTAGAATTTACTGCAAACGATATACCAGATGATATTTAAAATATGCACACTTTTCACTCTTAATCATAAGCCTAACAAGACTAAAACAGTTCTGTTTAACTCTCTCAAACATGAATTGTTTAGCTTCTTATTTTATATCTTACCTAACACTCTTTTAACATTAAACCAAAGCCTCATGCTTGGCTTCTGTACAGTCGACTGGTCATATCACAAAAATTGACATTGACAAGCGCTGGTAAACCTACTGAGAACACCTTCGAAATTTTACTTTTTAAGCTTTTTATCATCTCAACACAGAGAGCGGTGTGTAATGGAGTGCAGCAGAGCAGCATTAAGAATATTGATATCTGATCAATGGGAGGCATTTTTCATTCACTCACTCATGACATTTCTAGAAACATTTATGCTGTTATCATATATACATATATCAAATGAAATATAGGAAGCATAAAAGTAGTCAATATTGAGCTAGGTTCAATCTTTTGAGGTCATGTAATATTTTACAACTATTTTTACATAGTGTACACATTTTTACTTTGTATTGCTTTTTTGTAACTTAACAGATTTGATCACTATGAACTGTGACTATTGATTGATACCATGATAAAAAAATAAATAAAAAAAATGTCACATGGATTTAGAATGGCATTAGGGTGAGTAAATAATCTCCATTTTAATGTTTAGGTTTAGTCCCTTTAAGTTTCACTCTTTGAGTAGGCCTACATCTAATGCGACATCCGATAAGGAGGAGCCGTTGAATAGAAAACCATGTGCTTCTCCTTCATCAGATGATGGTCTGCCTCTTCGATGGGTCTCTAAGTGCTTTTTTGGACAGAGTGGATTTCAGGCAGGCAGCATGAGGGATAGTCAGTCCAGTCACCCTGACAGCACTGTACAAACACTGGCGCTGTTTAGACAAACAGCAGGGAATGGCAGGGTCCAGTCAGACCAGAGTGCGTGCACACACACACACAGTGTGACTTCCAGATCTCATGAAAACCTCCTAAGGCCCAGAAAATCTATGGAGAACGTATAAAGTTCATTTAAAAGTTAATTTAGACGTGTGCTTCCTTTCTGTCATTTGTTTCATGTCTACACTGTGCAAATTAGATGGACTTTTCTCACCAGTATTCAATTAAAAGTGCTAAATCCTTTCATTGACCTACAGGATGAACTATTGTGTGATGTGCTTCTAGCAATTTGAAACTAACATTATTAACTTCAGCCAAAATAATATATAAAATAATATACATAACTCCAGATTTGAGCCAATACTGTGCTGTTTAGCTAAATCACGTGTTCCTCAAGCAACCATGAATTAAACTGTCTCTGCCCTCAATGATGACACATTCACCCTCATTCCAGCACTGTAATTTTAGAATACAGTCAACCCAAAATAGCTCTTCCATTTTCTTCCCCGGAGGGAAAAGGGTCGTAAATTATAATTTTGTTTTAATTACCCTTATTACTGTGAAAATGTGTTCCAGTTGATGGCAAGAACATAAACCCCTACTTTGCTTTTCTTTGACGCTCTGACCCTTTGCCTGCGAAAAACAGACCTGCTATCCTCCATTTCCTTGAATAATGGGAAACAAAGCTTCCACACTCCCATAGCTCCATGACACTGAATCAGCACTGGGCTGGTTTGCAAAAAAGATGTGATGTTTGTGTCTGAAGCCTTCAGTGGAAAACCTGGTGACTTCCTCTGGCTTTAGTCGAATGGTTATTCAGATTAATGTTCTTGTAATGTGCATAACAAAAAGTACTTCCAACTCACTCGCTTTAAATATATGTCTTATGCAACCATTTGTTATACATTTGTTACAGTTATATTGCAGTACGGTCACCGTGACTTTGCAAAGACAGACATGTTCCTGGATCAACATATTTTGTTGATCCCTGGAACAACGTTCCTGTCAGAAAATTTAGTCTTAACTATATTGATAGCCCTAAACCAAACCATTCCCATAACTTATCCCTAAAATCAGAGGGATGATTGGTAAATAACACTGATGCAGAAGCACATAAACCCTGGTTGTAAGCCTAAGCTTGACATAAACTGTAAACTTGTCCCTCAAATCTGATTAGTTGATTGGAATGTTGTTCCACTATCAACAAAGACGATCCAGGAACATGTTGTACTTGGTGAAAATCACATTCACCATTGAAGTACAGTTTATATCTGGAGATGGCGTGTCCAGATCTCTGCAATAAACTCTGGAGAGATTATAAAGAAGTGTCAAATTCCTAAAAATACATTCAGAAAAATTAGGGATGCACTGATATAAAAATTTTGGCAAATATTGATGAGCTATTCTAAGTTCAAAACAATAAAAATATAAAAATCCACAGTTTTAAGTATGGAAGACAAATGTTAATTTGAGATCTTTTAAAGATTACATTTGTGTGTTAGTGAAAAAAACCTAGTGAGCACTAGATGACGGCAAATTACTCTAAAAAGGAACATTATTTATAAATACATTTATAACAATTTCATAACTTAAAATCATTTTAAATTGTATAGTTCATGGTCTTCATTCACCCCAATCGGCTGTGCACATTTGCCAAGCTCTATGCCTTTGTAGACCTGCATTGCTGAGGAACACAAGAAAGCTTTCTTCTGGGTCACAGACGAGCACCAGAGCAAGCATCATCTCAGCTCCTTATTGTTTTTAGGGATTAGAGGAAATGACCCAGTAAATTAGCCTCTACTGTACTAATCAGGGCTAAGCTGGTCGAATAATATTTGGGATTTATTAAGGAAAAAAAAAGGTCTCAAAGGTTCAAAGGAGCAAAACAAAAAGGCTACTATAGGACTTTTCAAGCCTGACACACAGCTGCCAAAAAATAACCCCTTATGAAAGAGGTGCAATTTTCAGATTAATGGATGACAGGACCAGGGTCCTTCAATGCGATCCAAATTCTGTACTTTATGATTTCACTATGCTTTCTTCCCCCCTCCATGTATACTAAAGCATTCAGCCTTTATGCCTCCCAGCCTCCCACCTTCCTACCCACATAGCGGTGTTTTCTACCATGTAGTGCTATCAGAGACAGCGACTCAGAGGTTCTTGGCAAGCAAGAAACCGCCACTGCTGCTTGTGGTAAAAGCCCAGACCACGTACTTTCATGCGCCCTGAACCCCCTTTGACCCACGTGGTAATGTGGGGTGGTTAACCCAAACCTCAAACACCTGGACTCTCAGAAGACTCTCCAAAACGAGGTCTGCCGAATTCACAGGTAAGGAAAGATGAGTTCCTGAGGAAGAGGCCACATGATTAAGATCAGAATGTCATGACCCGGCACATTCTTTCCAACCGCGCCGGGTTTAATAACTTCTAGACTGCATCACGAATAGTCTGGTTTCTGTCAATCCCTCGTCCAGGAAGACGAAAATGGCAAGGCCGCATTCGTAACATGTGCGATCAGCTTCTAAAAATCTGAAAACCCTGATCCCTGTCAGCTTGAAATAATTCCTTTTAAAGCAAAGCACCATGCAAGAACTCGTCCTTCACCATGGCAAAGTTGTTTGTGCATCTTCATTGCAAATGAAGTCCCTTGTGAGCCAAGAACGAGTATAAATCAAACCAGATGGCACAGCTAAATAGCGAGTCAGCCATTCATAAATGCAAGGTTTCCATAGACAAACACAGTCTCGAGGGCTAATCCCCCTTTCCATTCCCTCACTATAGAGACTTCGCTCGCTCCCTGTAAAGAAGCCAAATCACTGGAGAACAATCAGCAGTAAGAACACTTCACAGTTTATTCGTTGTGACAGTTGCATTTTAATTATCAAAGAGTCCAAGACAAGATTTGTTTTAACTTTAATGGCACTGTTAAAGCGATTTTTGCGGGATGACGATCAAAATATCCCATTACAGATATCGCTGAATTGACATGAGTAATGAAATAAAAATTCTCATTTTTGGGTGAACTGTTTCTTGTGGATCATCTGGTGAGTTTTACAAGCTGTTTAAAGACAGATTGTATAGGGACAGGCACATAAATGACTATTTCGGCATATTTCTGTATGCTGATTATTCCCATTGGGGAAAAATGATTACTTAGCCACAGAATTTTGAGGTTTGGATTTTGCAACGTTTCTTTTTTTAGGAATCAGCCAGGACTTCGCTGCTCCATCCACAGCGTCAAACCCTACGGTGTCGTGGAGGACTGCGGCCAGGGCACACCGCACGAGCCTCCATCAACAAGAGCCATCCACCCACATGGGAGAGAGTAAGGCCAACAAAACTAGTGTGATGTGACCAGTTTTAGAGTGTGTAGCTCCTCTTTGCTCAATCACTTTCAGGGCACATTTTGTTCTCACTGATGGAACAGACGACTGATTATGCGGTTAGAACAAGTATGTGGAATCCGACTGAAGTGGCTTCAGTTTGTTCTCACGCCACTGGTCCATTCTGCTTAATCACTGTAGAGTGAATGGATACACTGCAGTCGCATGAACGACAGCCATGCCAACCGACTCGCACGCAAACACCTTTTCTAAATGGGAAAAGCACATGCAGCTTTGCTTCTCTGCCTGAAAGCTCAAAAGAAACTTTTTCAGATTAGTCACTAAACTTGCTTTAGCTGATGATGTTCTAGTACATTGCAGTCCTATCTGTACTAATTGTTATAAAGATTTTGAATTAGTCTAAAATAAAATAAACTTTTTTTAAACAGAACATGAGAAATTAATTAAAAAAAATTCTCCAATATCTAATACTAATAAAACGTGCATCCCTTAAATGAGATTATGATGGTTTTTTGAAGCTCTCATTACTTAAAAACAAAGTAATGAGTAAATAATGACTTTAGCAAAATGCTCATGTCTACAGCAAGATGATTATAGCATTTCTGCATGAAAAAACAAAACAAAAAGCCCAATTTCTACATTTGAATGACTACAGAAGATCCATGACAAAAGCCACCTTTACAAGCCAGAGCTTTGCCCTGGTAGTTACACAACCCCAATGGGAGAAGGTCTTTCAAAAAAAGTTATTTCAAATGCAAGCCGTATGCTTGAAACATCCAGTTGCTTTTCGTATGCATGTAGCTTTTCTCTTTGGCACATGCCATGTTTGTGAGCGCATCTATGACTTGACTTGTGCCGAGGGAACAGAAGATTTTCTATCTTTTAACAGCTGAGCAAACCTCCAAAAATCAAATCAAATCAGGAGCGCCAGCAGTTGTCAACCGTGTGATGCCAGCCAGCATAAAAATGCCAATGTCCAAATAGGAGAACATGGCTTATGGATGCCTGTAGACTAAAGATCTCCATCCTGACCACAGTATCTGGTGGTTTTTGAAGAAATGGACTAAAACAACCAAATTCTAGTGGTTGTGTATTTAAAAAAATGCAATAAGCTTAGGACTTTACAAGATACACATGAACTACTATGAACCATTACCTCATGATTTCTGTTTATTTTTAGAATCTTTTATAAAAACTCATTTCAACAGGCACTGGACTATATTTAGTAGAGAACTGTTAGTGTTTAACCACCACATTAAATGACATAAATGCTTTGACAGTGTGGTTTTAAAGCAAATGGCACTGACTATCATCGAAAACAGGTCTTACGCTAGTCTCCAACCCCAAAGAGGGGGACTTTGTGGTCCTGTTACCTGAGGGCTCCATCTCATTAATTATAAATGTATGTAAATATAATTAAAATAATCTGCCTCCCACAGACTTCAAAGTCTTAAAGTTTTGTCTTAAAGAGGCTCTTTGTAGGGAGCAGGAATCTCGGTCATTGAGAATTGGGGCTACCCAGCATGACGCAAAAAATAAAAACCTGGAAACGGACAAAATTATCCTGTGGCAGCTGGTTAGGACAAAAACCCAGATTTAAGGCACTGATATACTCATGGCAAAGTTATTTTTTGTTCTTCACTCAGGGTAAAAAGATGTGTGAAATACCTTTGCAGTGGTAAACATCTCAAGTGTCAGTCAGAGAGTAAACAACAAAAATGACAGTGGTGACAAAACCACAGTTGACAAAGCATGATGTGGATATGTTTCTGCATTTCAGAATTCCAAATAAATCACGTCACGTTCATTTATAAAGCAATGGATTGCTTTAAAGAAAGCTTTAGAGTATTATAGTGTCACTTAAATTTTTACAAATTAATTTCCACATCAAAGAAGGGCGTTCCAGAGCACACATACTTATTACGTAATCGCCACGGACCAATGGTGGTTTGAAAGTGGCAAGTAAAAACTACAGAAGCCAAATTTAAACAAACTTTGTTTTGATCTTATTTTGTTCAAAAAGACGTCAATTCGTTCTTTGATTTGCTTGAAAGATGGCAGAAAGAAAACATTTGGAGAACAGATTAAGTAATTTATTCTTCTGTGAACTGTTTAAAAGTTTGAGATCTAATACTTTTAAACATTGATGCCGTGGCCACTTTAGTTCCCCCAGGCTGCCACGCTGCTTTGTTATGCCAGCTCACATTAACATGTTCTCCAGTGACACTAGCTTTGCACACACCCTCACCCAGCTGCAGCTGATGGCAGTCGACCGTGCCATCGCACAAGAACCCCAGCCACTGGGCCTCACTCACACCTTAAAGCCCACCCAAAACCCCTCTCTAATCTCCAAACTAAGTACACTACCCTTTATTTCTACATACCAAGGCAGGGGGGCTGGAGCCACCTTTGAGAGTTTTATGATTTTTCCATAATCCAATATACTAGCACCAGAGAGGCCCCTGAAGTCACACTGTCTGAGAGAGACGGTGGAGCTATAGGTGAACTGTACTGTGGCATACATGACTCAGGAGTGCCGGTGGGTGCCGTACAGCATCTCAATGACTGTGGGAGAGAAAGAGAGAGCAGCTCACAGGCTTAAACATACAGGGCGCAGAATTCAGAGCTAAGCAAATTCCATTCAGCTCCTCCTCGGCTTGGCTTTGGGAGAGATTAGCTTTCTCTTATGAAGGCCCAACTCATTAGCCACCTGCAAAGTCGGCACAGCATAAACCAGTCAAAGCTTCAGACCTCCTCGACATTCTCCGGCTACTTACCCTGCTGTTTAAACGCAAGTACAATCGACTGAGATTGCCAGGTAGGACTGAAATCAGCTCTGACCAAATTTGGCAGAGTTCTAGCGAAGCCTAACAGAGATTCTTCCTGGCGTTTTTGCTCGAGTTGGAGCAGCCGAAGCAAGCCATCCTCGCCTCTCTCGGTCAGCTGGGAGGTCTCGCTGGAGAGGTTTTCAGGCCATTCCTTTAAGTATGTGGTTAATGAAAGAAGCAAAAAAGCAGATCTCCATAGACAGCATAATGGAGGAGGGGCAATGTCAAACATTTGGCCTTTGATCAACTCAGTATATGACAAATAACAGAGAAACAGACACAGTAAAAGCATTTTATGGGTCTTTGGTGGGAGGGGGAGAAAAATTAATTACAGCTGCAACCAGCCATACCATAATAAATGTCCTTCTTTGTCTTGAGAAACGCTCCTCTTTCAGAGCCTTTGACGTATAGTTCATATTCTCCACAAAACATACATCACAAGTAGAAAAAAAAAGACTCCAGAATGCAGTATAAAACCAGTTAAAGAGAACCTCCCAAAGAATATGTTTCATCTTAATTTCATTTTTAAAGAAATATTCCTCTCTACCACAGTGGCAAATACACCAAACACATTAAAATGCCACAAAAAAAATATTCAAATTGCTTCAGTGAGTTTCCACTGACGTAACTGTCTTGCATAAATAAATCAATGTCTTTTCCATGAAATCAGTGGCCAGCTCCCACATGAAGAACGTAGGGAGCCAAGCAAATCTGTTTGAGCTGGAGTATCCTTGCCGCTTAAGTGATCCTAATATTATGTGCAGTTCGCTGACTGAAGACGCGTGGCACCATTACAAGCCTGAATACATAAATCCCTCACTATTATAGAAGAGGTGCCACCAGGCCATATCTATACCATGGGGGTTCTGTGTCTTGGAGAGCAGGTTAGTCATTGAGACCTGGCCACAGATGTATACAGATTAAATGACCCATGAAGATCTGTTAAGGATTGATGAATATTCCTACTGGAACACTTGTCAAAACAAATTAGTACTTTTTAACACGATTCTTCAACAAGGAAGAAGGTCAATTCATAATCAGTCACAGAAGAACACAAGTAAAAGGAGGAGAGAAAAAGCCAGGTAAAAACAGAATTAGACTGTGATTCCCTTGAATGATTACCCTTATTGCTACAACAATGAGCCAAACTGAAATGCGTTTAAACCCCAAATATAAATACTTGGTTTACCAGCAAGCGCACACGGCAGGCCTCACCACTGGACCATATGGCCTGTCTGAAAGTGGAGAGATTGAGACTGTGTTTCTCCATTTAATGCCAGGATCAGCTTTCAACTCGCACTTAGTAACTCCAAAGAAAGGGACTTAGGCCCTGTTTACACCTGGTATTATGACGCGTTTTGGTCAAACGAATCATAAATAGATGAGGGAGACACGTACTTGTTTCCACCTGGTATTTCAATGTCTCTTTTGTCCACTTTCAAACATTTCTGTCCTGATTTATTTGATGGGAGGGTGTATGGCGGGGGTAAGTGAATGAGCTTTTCCCGATCTTTCAATCTAATGGATAAAACAAGCTTACGCAATTTACATATAAATGGACCCAGAGAAGACGGAACATACGAAGATCTGCTCTGATAGCCGCAAGGTCCTGCCGAGCGCTGTGAGTGCGTTAGAAATCAGAAATGGTGAGAGAACATTATGCTTGGTACGTTTTTCGTCTTCAAACCAAATTTTGGGTCTTCAGCTGACAAAGTTTAAATATGGGTTGCGCGGTTCATCCAATGTTTAAACATTAGGTCAGTAGGCAGAGAATAGATGGTGTTTTGTGGCTGTTCGAACGCAATCCTGCCGAATGCGTTTTCGACTACCTCTGAAAGTGGTCGAAAGCTCAAAACGTTTTAGACCGTTTTTAGTGTTGCCCACTTGTGATCTGATCGCCCAAAATGCATTTTAATATCAGGTGTAAACAAGGTCTTAGTTGCTGCACCTCAAATGAGAAAGTGTGATCACATGGCTTTACATGTTGTCAAATGGGCTGGAAATCACAAACTTGATGCAAAGCCACCAGCACTGTCCACTGCATGTTAATTTGAGACTACCTATTCTAGCGAAGACTGTGGCTACCTGATAATGTACTAGGGGCGCTTAGGAACCGAATTCCAGACTGTTTTTGGGCGGGGTAAGTGGGTGCATAGAGGGCTCTGTCAGCAGGCCCCAGTCAGAGCATTTCTGTCCTAGTGTGAAATGGTACACTTCCAGAATGTGGGGCATGTACAGACAGAATCTATGCAGAAAAACCAGCAATGAGAATACCCATCCCTGACCCTATCTGTCACTATGCTATAGATACGAGTGGGATGTTACTCCTAAAAAAAAAAAAAAAAAACTATTTGTTATCCATCCCTTCAGCCACACAGACACACGCAGAAATGCAACCTGTAATTTGGTCTCTGATGCTCACTTCGCCAGCGCTTGAGGCGTGAATGCGTGTGGCTTTTTTTTTTTTTTTTTTTTAAGCGTGCGATCACATCATTTGTAACGTAATTAACCCTCGAGTGTACTGCCATTTTTCTGACACCTGTACTTACAGGTCACGCCCCATCCACCGACTGTATGATCTTTTCAAAATCACAGGATTCATTTTCAAAAGCTGTGCAGCCAAATATTCACATGCATTTATGAATCCACAGTCAGCAGGCCAAACCTAAAACGTGGAGTGCCAGAGACAAACATGCCATGTGTAAATTAGCCTGAGCAGAATTCTGCAATGCCCTCTGGGAACCTCAGCTGCCCAGTCTTTTTCCTAATGAAAGGCTGTTTCAACCTAAGAGTAAAAAAAATCTAGTATTATGTATATAAATGTATATACAATAATATTTGAAATAAGAAAGTTACATTGTGAGATAATCAAAGTCACATAAGAAAATAAGTTAATTGTGAGACTGTTGAAAGTCGCAATAAAAACAAGGTCACAACTATGTCCATTGTAATTACGGAAAAAGTCTTAATTTTGAAGTTGAAATCGTGAGATGTAAAGACGCAATAGTGAGAAAGTAGCAATAATGAACAAGTAATATTTTGAGATTGTCACGAGTCATTTGCAATTACAGAAAAAAGTCAAATCTAAAATTGCAATTAAGCGGTTAAGTCAATATTTTCCTTTATTTTTTACTTTGAGATAGAAACAGGTATTCATACTGGTCCTGGAACAGTTAATAAATAAAATGGAAGCTGGCGTTTTTTTTTATATCCTAAAAAAAGTGTCACTCAACTAAAAATAACATTTTGGCTAAAATTAATTAAAAGAGGAGAAAACCAAATGCAATTTCCCTACCCTTGATCTACGTCTAATTTCTTCACTGCCACATCGATCACACCATGGCAACCAAACAGGAAAACCACAGAACCACTTCATTTGGATGGTACGACTCTCCAGTGGCTTGCCTGTTGGGCTCTGGCGAGACAAACCCAAAGCAATGAAAGGTTTATAGGCATTCCACTCAAGAGCAAGCCACAGCAGAGGTCAGACTCATATCCCCATGGTAAAGACGAGAAAGAGACATGAAAGCAAATCAAAGTCGTTCAGCAACAGAGTACGTTTGAGTCTTGATACATTGCATGCTTAGCTGTCATGTCAAAAGAGGTCTTTATGGACCCACTCAATTCCTTCTTGCAGAAGTTGAATAAAAATATTAAAGCAAGAAGGGTGGGAGGTTACATTTTAGAAAGCATTGCATGCTGTCTTTTATTAGGTGAGCTGTCGGCAAAGCTGCCTGCCTTTTCTTGCAAAAGGTCAATAATGACTGGATGAGTTACCTAAATTATGACCCCAAGGGATTCAAGTAGTCAGCGCCTAACTCTAGAATGACTCTCTGAATTAAGGAGGGCATTATTGTAAAAAAACTAAATATGTGGAGATACCATTGCCAGAACCATTGAGAACCTCTAGATACTGTCTGAAGTTGCCTCAAAATCATTTAAAGTGCCTTAAAACCTTTCCTTTATGGTGGAGTTATTAGAGGAACCACTACTCGCCACATGTTTTTGAAAGAACAGCCATATTTGCCTAGAGATTCTCCTAATGGTTCTTACAATGTGGCAATCTGAGGAACTCAAGTGTTATCTCAAGTATCTTTGCATTTTATAGTTGATTCGCCTACCGTGACCCTGATGCAATAGAGTGACGCTCTTCAAACACTTGGGGGCGCTATTGAGAGCACCATTTGTGGCAGTGTTTCCCATGAGTCTGTTGTTCCTAGATCAGAAAGCATCATCCAAACATCACAACCTCCCCCCTCCTCTATGAAGAGACATCAATAACATTCACAGTGAAATAATAAATCATACACCCAAAGCATAGGACTAAGAGCCACAGATAAGTGAGACAACATCATACCGAAGCATTGTCAACTCTCAATTACAGCCTTGATGTCACACACCCTTCCCTTTTAAATTACCACCTCACTTCCTGCAGGAACACTATTATTAAGCAAAGATAAACAGATACTACACAGTGTGGCTCAATTTCCTCTATCACTGCCTATCTAAACAAGACTTTTAATGTCCATGTGGTGGGAATGGCTGGTCAACTAACACAATGGTGCTCCTCAGAGTATCCTGGGAACAGCTGACACCAGTGGCCACCTCCACATGCTGCCATTTTTCCAGCACTTGACAGAAAGGATCGTACATATGGGCTGTTAAATGTCCAGCACCCTGGCAACTGTGATTTGTTTGACAGAACAGCAGTGAATATATGCAACTAGTTAAAGGCAAAGAGGCATTTTATAAACGGCACAAGAGCCATGCGGCACAGTAGCACATGGGTTCCCGCTGCTTTTGATTTGAATTGGTAAGTGAACACGAATGGCAGGGGGTCAAAAACTTAACATATGTCCAAAGCTACAGGAAAACTGAGAAGACTTCCAGGATATTAGACCATATAGGCCTAGTTTGAATGGTTATTGACAGTTAGACAAAGATTCTCTCTCTCATTCTCACACAAACATATGCAAACACACACTAGAGTTCATGCTCTCTCGTGGTCCCACTCTCACGGTACAGCTGATCCCCGGTCTAACTCTCCAAAAGACCGAACAGCTACTGAAACAATATTAGTGTTGGCAGACCCAAATCTAGAACTGCAAATTATTCACAACAGCTGCCGCAACTGTTTAGACTGACACAAAACCACAACAATCTCTCAAAGATGCTGGGATCAAGATCATATATCCGTTTAGCCAAATCTGAAAATGATGTCATTATTTACGGTTTTATACATTATTTGTGTCATTCCAAACATGTAAGCATCTGCTTATATGAAAAAAAAGAAATATTTCTCCTTTTGTGTTCCAATGAAGAAAGTAATTAGGGATCCCGGCTGTCAAGTGAATCCGTTCACTACACAAAGCTATCATACAGAGTCTATAATTCAGAAGAGCAATATTTTATGGTGTTGTTTTGTGATTTTGAAGCTCAACACCCCAGATCTTTCACTTTAATTAAGATAAAGAGGGGCTAGGACATTCAACATTTCCTTTCACATTCCACAAAAGATATTCATACACGTTTGAAATCACATTGGAGTAATTGACATTTTTCTTTTTGACAATACCATTCATTTAAAAACAGTGCACAAAAATGAGAAGCAGGCCTGTATCCTTAAAATGAATTGTACTTAGAGAAAGTGATTGATGAAGAAGTGTAACTGACAAGTTTACGGCATGGCTCTGTTCGCAGAGAACGAACAGGTCAATGGTATTGTCTGCTTTCAAACTTAACCAAGGGTTTGAGACCCTAAACAGTCTTTAGTTCAGATCTCCTCAAAGACCTCAGAACTAAAACACCTAACTACATATGGCTCATGTTAAAGAAATGTAATGAAAAGCAGTTTTTGGCAACTAATGCAACCCATCAAGATTAATTTAGCAAGGTCATTTTTAACCTCACATTAAATCAAATCCACTTGTGCATTAAATTGGTTCAACGAAAGGTAATGTCTGCATAAGCTTCATCTCTCAAATGATTTTTCAAACACTAATGAAGTCACAGCCAAAAAAAAAATCAGCTTAATAAGGCATAACTGTACATCTACAGAAACGAAAACACACTGAACGAAAAGAAACAAGTTTCTCAAATCACGTCCCTTCATAATCCTGCAGTCGTCACTGGTAATGACTGCCCTCATTGTAAAATCTCAACACTAGTGCTGATGTATTTGTGGTTTTCTCAAATGAATTTCAGTGTGAGTGAGTGAGTGATGTTGACATGGCTGATTAATGTGTGTAAATAAACATCATTCACACAACTCTGTCTTTGTGGCATTCCTGGCATCATTCTTCTGCCCCCCTTGCCCTTACAGCTGTACAGTCCCCTCAGCAAACACCTCACGCTGTATACATGCCCGGCAGCAACATATTAATGCTAGACATCTAGTTCTTCATTGGCAGTTCAGCCTTTTTTGCTTTACTGAAGTTGAGTGAAACTTGTGGCATGATTTCTTTAGAGGCATCCCGCCATTTGCATATGTTGCAACCTGGTCCAGGGGATGTTCTTAACACCACATTTCTTCAGTATGAAGACAGCGTCAGCTTAATGCAGGACACAAGTTTTAAACAACTGATGCAAAATTGAACGGATTAAACTTATTTGTGGGCAACATGCGCAGGGATCAGTCTGAAAAATAGTTTGTGCAGCAAGGTTTAGCTTTCACTTCAAATCAAATTTATGTGAATGCATAACTGGCACAGTCTAAAGGTCATGATCTATAGTGAGATGTTCCCTTCAACCTTTTAGCATGACAGAAACGGCAATTAAATCAAGGTTCGGAAAAGGGGATGTCATTTTCATGTAGTGAAAATCCAATTACACGGTTCATTAAAACTTGCATAACATGCAAAAAGACGTCACGTCAGTCAGAACCAATCTCTCATTTGAAATACCCCTCTTTAAATCCCAAGCCTGACAGCACTTCAGCTTCACACAAGAGAACAACCTGAGACACCCAAAAACATTACTAAAAATGAACTAAAAAATCCAGACCCTCCAAGGAAAAACAAACTAGTTGGAGAGAGTGAGAATCAGAAGTGTTAGTACCTGGATATCAATCTTGCTCATGGAGTTGATCTTTCTCTCGCTGTGGGTTGTTCGCTCTGGAGCTCCTCAGAGTGTTTGTGGGGACCACACTGCTCCTGGAAGACAACCTTCCTCCTCTAATCCGTTCTCCAATGTGATGACACACACTAACCCCAACCATCTGTTGAAACACGTCCTCCAGCACTCAGCACAGTGGTGCGTCAAGACAAACTACCCAGTCCAATCAGAGAGGGTACTGGGTGGCTCTTCCCAGGCTGGAGGCAGGGACAAGGACATAAGGGAAACACTAGTCAGAGATGTCTAAAAACTCCAGCCACGGTAACCTGAGATTTAGAGAGAGAGAGGGAGGAGAGGAGAAGAGGAGGGAGGGGATTGAGAATGCGAGTGAGGGAGGGCAGCATGTCTATGAACATTTATGTTGCCACTTGTAGCTCACAGGAATCCCATAGAAGCAGCCTGGGGTTCCTCAAATCTCACTCACACATATAGTTGAAATGCAGTACCTCTAAAGCATAGATGGGGTAAACAAATAACTCCACAAAAGAGTATGGTCAGATAAAGAAAGAACAACTTGTATAGACCACAACACTGTTTGTACTACACTGTTACATCTGCCCAACTCACACCTCCCTGTTATAAATCTTCAGCTGTCTCGGCAGCATTCCTGTCCTTCGCAATCTACTGCCTCAAGTTAAGCAAGAAAGAGATTTTCCAGAGATAAGAGACTGAGCCAGGATCATTAGCGCCATTTAGTTTCATTTAATTTAGCTACTGTCATTTCTAATGCTGTGTGGGATTTAAATAGCTTCACTGTAATTTATTTGAAGACAGGCTAAATATTCAATGTCAATAGCATACTTTCCTTTGAATTGTACTTTTAGTGAAGCATTTGCTTTACGGTCAATGGCAGAGGAATGTCCAAGAAAAGAAAAGAAAAAATACAATGTACCACATTCGTAAAAATTAACCAAAATTTAACCAAAGTCTTAAAGATTTAAATGTAACAGACTCTAAAAATGTTGTGTTGGTGTAACCAAGAAAAAGGTATAACACTTTGTATACACATCTTAACCAATATATTAAAAAGAAAGCTTCAGAAAGTTTTTAATTCATAATAATTGTATGGATTACATTGACATTGTAAAACTTGACCTTGTCATGAAAAAAATCTTATAAATAAAGCTTTTTTTTCTTTATTATATCAGGACAGTAAGGCAACCCTGACTTTTTTTTTTTTTTTTACTTTTTAAAAATTTCTTTTTTATAAAGTAAATTAATTCCAAAATGACAAGTCCTTGTATGCATGCATTGCAATTTTAATACCTTGTGAATATTTATTGAAAAAAGTAAAGACAATTCTGACCTTTTAGCCACCAAGACTCAAGAAAAACAGTTGGTGTGAATGTTGGTGTGCTGACAATTGAAAGCCAATCATTTCTCATTCTCATGTTAGAAGGTCAATAGAAAGTGGCTTTTCTTTCATGAAACTTCAGCTCAATAAACATGCTAACCCTGGTTCTGTGCTATCTTAGCAACTGAGTTCATCAGTTGAGGAAATGAAAACAAAGGCTGCTAAGTGACCTATTAGCATTCTTTAAAGCTGCTTTCACACCTGGTAAAAGTTTCAGTTATCCCAGACCAAACTCAAACACTGATCAATCTTCACTTGTGACAAACCCCTCAAAAGCCCCAAATCAAACAAACACTGTCAGCACGTCATCACGTACCCTACTCAGGTAGCCAAAGAGAAGACTAGCACGTCTTATAGTTTAATTCTACATTTGTTTCATCTTTCATGTGCTAATGGGTGTCAATCTGGGAGAGATACTTGACTGGTGACAGTTTCAGGAGAGGCTGTAAGGGAAGATAAGATCCAGCGGATGACAAAACATGAGTTTTAACATAGCATATCTAATGGAAAGAACAGAGTGACTCAGGTTTGATACCACCACACAAGTTTTTTCCTTCTACACAACCAGCGTGTACTCAAAGGGTCTCGTTTTTAAAGGGTTTCCAATGCAACAGGACACAAAATTCCAGCAAATGCATACAACACATCTTAATTTAATTTGCATGCTGTTGTGTGACTCGCTCTGATCCATTTTCCGGCCAGCGTGTTCAGCGGAACTACTGGGTGAAAACAGATACTTCCAACATTTTAGCAGGATTCTCATTTTCACTGCTGTTTAAATGCACAGGATATTAGATTAAGGAGCAACAAAGGCTATTTTCATCAGGGGCATGAAAACCCCCGGTCTTGGTTCACATGAGGCTTGGAAAAAGGGGAATGAGATGAGGGCTTCAGGGGAAGAGCTCAAATTAGATTGACTGAATTCACAAAGTGTGACCCCACCCCCTTACAACTACACACTTAGTACATGCCGCACCTCAAACCCCAAAGCCAGCCCCCAACCCCCACTATTTCTAAAAGCCTTTGAGGGAGAGAAGTGGCAAACAATCCTATTCTTTAGTGGACTCACTGATCACTGACAAGAAATGTCTCTTATTGTACCAGTAGGTATGGTCTTTTGTTAATCCAAAACAAGGTTTCCCACATTTTTGTCAGCTAAAACCCCTCCGTTCCAAGACTAAAATAAACCCATCTTAGATCAAGGGAATTGCAAGTATCTTTCAAAATGAAAATGTATGAAAATTTTTGAATATTGTACTATTTGAAACTTTTGAAAATTAATTTAATTAATTTGTCAGAGAACAAGTTCTCTGAAATACAGTGAAGCAGTGCTTCGAAAGTAATGAGTTTGAGTACTCTCTGCTCCCCCCCCCCCCCCAAATTCTTTCTACCCTTGCAGTCATCGAAATAAAGACAAAGACATTTAATTTATTTCCGTCTAAAAAAAACCTGCAGTTTCTTTGCAATCCTATAGGTATTAAATGGGATCTGCGTCAGGTTTTGCAGGGGTTTTGTGACATATAATTTGACAATGTAGAAGTATTTTTTTTATTCTAAGATCAATACGTTATGCAACATACGTTTTTAGATTGCTTTAACTCTTCAAAATTAAAAATATTCAAAGTCATTTTCAACTTTTATCATAAGTTGTACAAGATTTTGCTAATTTTTTAAGTCAGTTCAATGCAATTTAAGCCCAAGACTTAAAAAAAAAAGGTTGCTGCCTTAAATTAAGAAACATTATTCAAGTAAATCATTTAACAAAACATTGTCTAAGAAAAAAGAAAAGGTTGGTACATGAATCCATAGACTAAAAAATCCTTAAGGATCTTTGAGCCTATGGTTTTGAGGCCTCTAGAATAGGACACTATGAACTGTTCTTGTGTCAGTTAAGCCTAAAGACCCTGCAGGAGGTCACTTAGGCTGTGCAGAGCAAAACCAAAAAAAGTCCCCCTCCCAACACACAAAAGAGGGACACAGAATTAACCCCTGCAAGGGCACTCTCCCATCTACAAGCCTAAATGAGCCTCACAGGTGCAGCGAGAAACTTGTGCATGTGTATATCAGCTAGAGGGGGCCTACTTGGTTCATTTATCTCATTCATTATGCTTGGATGAGATTTGGTGTCTTTGGGCCAAGGGGAGAGAGAGAGCGTGAACAGGCTCTAAACATAAATGACATTTGTGGTGTAGTCTTCCACGGTCTCGAGTGCCAAAAGCACGCGTGCAATGCAGTCACACTCTGGATCAAAGACTTTATAGAGTCAGCTGCCTAATGCTTTGACCTCAAGCATGCTCTGATCTCAGCAAATAAGCCCATCACTATCCTGAAATATTCACATCTTTATCGCCAACGTATATGAAACGGCTAAGCTTAGGTGTCAAACACAGAACACATCCCAAAGGGAAGACCGTTTTCACTTTGGATGCACCAAAATTCAAAAGCTATTCAGAAACATCATTGAATGCCATTCATCAGACAAGGACATCACTCAGATCAAACGGTAAACCAGTAGGCTAATTGCAAACTAATTGCACCACTTTGATTTCCCAGACAACTGTCACCATTGTCAGCACCGTTCTTTGAGATTCAACATCAAAGCCGGTTGCTAGTTAACGTAATTATCAGTATACAGACAAATGTCATGTGTCACTGGCTCTAATCAACCAATAACTATGGGGTGGAACCTCAATTATTGAAACTTAAATCAAAGTAATTTCACCCTATTACTACAAAAGTGTGTTTACACACTGTCAAAATGACATTAAACCACTATTTGCATATAGTTCTCAATTATTATTTTTTTTTTTTACAGAGAGCGGAGGGGGATTCATGCTTCACTGGAACCAAATAATTACCAATAACAGACCTGCTAATGTAAGAAACTTCTCCAGAGAGCTATCACATGTAATGGCAGTTAAACTGCTTAGCCAAGACTCAACACACTTTTATTTCTTGACAAAACATGTCTGTGCTTCAGATCAGGGGAAGCTAACTTCAAGCTAATTGCCCACACATGTCCTAGATTGACCGCTCCGCGGATGGTTCCTTTTGCCAGAAAAATTAAGAGTGTTGTCAAGTACTTTCTTGGACGAAAGTAACTATAAATGCGTCCAGATCTCAAGCAATAACCATTTTCAGCTTTAAGCTGAAACAACTGTCGGAAGAGAGTGTTACTTTAGCTGTTAGGCTACATGGCTGCCATGTGCAATCAGGGAACGAGCGCACGGGCTACTTATTGATTAACACTTCAAACGGTGTATTGGTTTCATAGGCCCCCATTGCCCGTCGAGCTTGAAACTGAATATAGAAGTAATTTCCTCTGTAGTCTTTATCAGAACCATCATCTAGATCCACAATATGGGCCCCTCAGTCACGTTGGGCCAGAAAACGTGTGCATGGTTAAGTACATAAGCATTTCTGAAACCTATCATTGCAGCCAAGACATGTACAAAAGTTTATAACATGATTTAACTCAAATCACATTGGAAATACATTAAACTAAATTACCTATTGAGGTTATTTTCTATAGAAATATGGCTATATGTTTGAAATTCCAAACCATGACGTACTTTATTATGAAGTTAAGGTAATTAACTTTTATCTGTGCAACATTCTCACTACCACGTTGCTGTTGGTTTCTGTCAGGTTGATGCACTTCCAAACCCAGGTTGTCTTGACCATTGTTTTGACGGACGACGACATTGATGTATTGGGTGAAAGGAACAGGCTATTGTCCAGACTGTCCTGGGGTTTGTATGCCCCTAGCATGCTTAGTGGCACTCAAGAATCCCAAGATCTCTTGAATCCCTCAGGCTCTGTCACTGCTAAGCGCTCAAGAAACAGTAAAGCACAGTGTGGCATGACAGCATGTGTAAATTATTAGCCCATGGGAGCCCCACATGTAAGAATAAAGCGATACTAATCTTGCATACATAGCAGATGGGAAGCAGCTGCAAGAGAGACAGAAAGATTCTGTAACATTCTTCCAAGGCAGAAAAGGCACCTCAAGCAAGGGTCACTAGTGTGAACCACTATCTCCAAAGGAACAGACTTTGAATTGGTGCATTGTCAGATTGAAGGGCAGAATACAGAAAGGTATTCCTCCAGGACAAGAAAAGGTAACACTTTATTTCGATAGTCCACTTTAGACATTCTACTAACTATAAGTAACTTTTCAACTACATGTCAACTAACTGTCATTAGAGTATTAGTAGACTGTCATCTCAATATCTGCTGACACTTTATTTTGTTGGTCCCCCAACAGACATTCAACTGACTATTAGTAACTTGGCGACTACAAGTCAACTTATTCTCCTAACCCGAACCCTAACACCTAACCATAACCTACCAGTCTACTGACAGTTTACTATAATATACTAATACTCTAATGAGAGTTAGTTGACATGTAGTTGAAACGTTACTTATAATTAGTAGAACGTCTAAAGTGACTATAGAAATAAAGTGTAACCCAAGAAAACTCCCATCCTCTAAGAATGAGACAACATAAAAACTAGGTAAAATACATTAAACAGTTTTATTTGTCACTATAAACAACAATGAACAGTCACAAAATCAATGTCATCAGATTCAAAGGCCAGTGATATAGATACCAAGGAATCTATAAAAAAAAATGCTTGCAAGATAAAGTACATTACTTGGTATAATTTAATTGCAGCCCTTAAGTGGTTGACAGAGTCATTCTAATTAAGCTCACATGAATGTAAAAAATTTGAAATCAGCACAAACTGAGCATTTATGACTCTAAAAATAATTGAGAGACAAGGGGAAAGCTTTTTTGTAATTTCTGCAGCTTCTTTTTTTCTTTTTATGAAATCATACATTAGCAGATTATCAGGCCTGACACCAGGCTAATGGAATTTCCTTTATTATTATTTTTTCTTTCTTCATTTTCCTGTCCTGCCAACCTTCCTCCACAGGAAAATAATTTTGGCACCTCATGAAAAGTAGGAGTTGCAGACCTTCATGCCCATTTTTCTGTCTCAATTTATAGAAATGTATTCATATAATATATACAGTATTATGTAGCATAATACATGTAATGCATTTGCTTACAATGTAAATTTATACTCAGAGTACACATTTTGCTTTAGAAAAAAGCTAAAAGGCACACATGCAAAAATGACAGTAACCTGACAGTTAAAAAAAAAAAAACAGCTACATTAACTCTTAACAACATCCCATTCCCAGAGTCTCTGTTGCTAACTCTACCAACTTCAAGTACACTCTCTCCATTTAAAATTGTGGATTCATATGAAAAAGGGTTTAGAAAAAGTTCACAAGCATTTGCACATGTTCTGGCAACGCAGTCTCATGAAAGTGCGTATCAATAGCACGAATGTTATTTCTCGTGTCATTTATACGCCAAAAATGGTTTTTGCGTGTAAATGCTACGCACTGAAAACCGCTTGGGTAGGGTTAGGGGGAGGGGGGAAGGGTGTTGCGTGCGTATTACACGCCAAAAACTGCGTATCATATGCACGCGAAAACTGCGTATCATATACACGCAAAAACTATTTTTGGCGTATAAATGGCACGAGAAATAACATTCGTGGTATTGATACGCACTTTCATGAGATCGGGCTCGTTCTGGATATTTTTGCACGAGAGCCTTTTGCAAACACTTATGCAAATAATAGAGAATGAGACGCAATTAATTCAATTCCACATTCACCCAAAACATAAGTGCCTTCTGGGTTTATTTGGTGAACTTAATTTGAACTTTTACTCACCCTACACAGAAACTACACTAAACTTTTAAAGTTTCCAACACTGTATTAATTCTGATATTTCTATCTTTAGGGATCACTAGATCCCGGCTACTTCCTCTAGCTTTCTCATCCCAGGCAAATAATGCCCTGCGTCTGGAAGCATGGTTTAATCCTCTCAGACCCAGAAGTGAAAAGAAGGAACAAGACAGAAAAGGCAAATCCTCATGTGAGGAGGCCCTGTCCGCACTTCAACATCCTCAAATGGCTGGTTGAGTATAATCCCTAAAAGCATGCCGCAAGCAGGTCATTGACAGAGAGAATTAATGTTTGGTGTGTGTGTGTGAGGTGGGTAGTTATCTAGATAACGGTCACCCCCCGCACAACCTTAGAGGTTGCTTAGGGCAGTGATAAGAAGATTGGAAAAGGACTGCTAAATGCACCAGGATAGCTGAAGAGCAAAAGGACAGTTCAGGACTAAAGATGAGATAAAAGGTGAAACGTTTGATGAAACCAAAACAAACGTTTTCATTTTCCAATTAAAGGGCATATTATTTAGTTAAATAGTTACTGTAAAAAATGCACAAAAAATAACTTTAAATTATCTATTATTTTTTATTTATTTAAATGCACAATTTAACTTATAAATGACTTTTATTGTAATTCTTAAATTTTTTGACTGGCTTTTCATTTACTTGGTTATACTCTATTTTACTTTAAAAAAAAATGATTGACTTTAGCTTAATAAATATTTAAAGTATGTATTTAATTTAAGTTAAATAAATAGTAAAATAAACAAACTTAATAAAATGCTAGTCAATCTGTTTTAATTAAAAAAATTATTTAACCATAAATAAAATACATTAAAAAAAAGTGCATTTCTTCAATAGTCTGTCTAGACAAACCGTCTGCATCAAATATCATCAAGTTTGTTTGGACATGTGAAGACAAATGAAGGTCAAGCTACATTGGATATTCTGAATAAGGTCTTTACATGACCAAAAATTTCTTTTTTTTATGCATAATTACAGAAGCTTATCAGTATATGGGCTAAAAATAAGTGATTCACAATGCTATAAGTCTTGACATGTAATATATTATGCAGACTTGAACCTCACACACATACAATGCACAAACAATACATTGTCATACAAGTGCATTGCTCTTTGTGCAGAACCATGAGTGGTGGGAAAAGACGGCAGTGGCTGTGGCTTTTTAATTCTAATTTCAGCCTTCGAGTAGAGGAAGCGACAAGGGTCCGGCGAATTGTGATTGGCATGAGAGTAGGAAGGGCTTTAATTTAGCCTTTTTATAGAGGAGGAAATAATTACCACGGAGCATTGCCGCTGAACAACAACAGCTCAAGCACTGGGCTTTATCACATCAGTTATTTATAATGTTTATGAATCCTCTCTTCTTATGAACATGAGGGAGCATTCGTATGAAAATAGATGTGGTGAGTGCCAGCAAAGCCCTCCAGCGTTCTGCCTCCCTCCCCTCTCACAGCGCTCACACCTGGCTGTTTATGAAGGGGCAGTTGAAAGGGGACATTATGGCCCTGTGCTACAATAGAGGACGTCTGCGCACAGGCCTCTCAGAGAATGGACGCAGCTGCCACGCTGAGAATGACCACGTTTAAAGGTCCTCGTCACAGTGTGTGTGCGTGCCTGTGTGTGAGATGGCATTAAATGATGGTGAGGGGGGTTGCTCAACTCAAAGACTCATGGATAAATGTGTGATTTAGTTAAGAAAATGAAATACTGGGAACTTCTGATGTCATTCTTATGGTCTAGAAGCATCAGGCCTTATTCAAAATAAGGGGGCATGTTGATTTGAAATGCTATTTCCAAACAAATAAATCAGAAATCTCAAAGATATATAAATTATATATATAAAAAAAGATTTTTTTTAAATCTTTATCAATCTTTGATATTTAACTTGCATGTTGTAAGTAAATGTCAATAGTGTAAATAAAAATTTAACAAATAGATTGAAAATAAAAATTAAGAAACAAACAAACTTTGGTATATTACTTTATTAATTTAATTTATTTGTAGCATGCAAGTTAAAAAGCAAAGACACCAAAGTTTAGGCTATCTATTCATTTAATGTTATTGATTTATTAATTTACTTTGATTAATTTGTTAAATCTATTACATTTTTTATTTCTTTAAAACATGTTAAATGTCAAATTTTATATTTAATTGTCTTGCATGTTTTAAAGAGATACAATTTCATTAAATGTAAATTAAAACAAATTTTAAACAAATAGTTAAATAATTAATATAGAACAGAAAAATAAAAAGGAATAAATAGATAAGATAAACATACAAAAACTTTGGTATTTGATATTTAACTTGCATGTTTTAAATGTTTTAACAAACATCTTTATTCATTAATTTGTTTATTTAAAACTGCATTGAAGTTGAAAATAAATCAGTATATAAATATAAAATCAATTTAAAAACTAAAAATGTGTTTTAACGTGTATTTTTTATATAAATAAAAATGTTTTAAAAAGGTCTAAAAAAAAACTAAAACTAAAAAGTAAAGCCACAAAGATCACCACAGAACATGGTCCATTTTCTTTTCTACTCGTCACTTTTACTACCAAATGTGATCTGCAATGCTGTGGCCAGCAGCGGTCATCTTTTAGGACATTGAAACAGATCACATGGGCTTGCCCTGCAACAGGTGCAAATTCCAGTAATACCTCAGTGTTTGGGCGTATTGTGCTTTTATCGGAGCCATTCCAGTTGCACATGCGGATAACCGGCCTTGATTCAGAACCGGTATAACTCTCTGTTTAGTTTCAAAAACACACAAGATTTGTCTGTTTCCCCCATAATAATTCACAGCCTGATGTTAGGACTGTGAGGCCAGGGCTATATTTAGCCTTTGTGCATGTGTGTCCATCTACGACCAGGAACCCCACTACATCTGAAAAGGTACTGGTGGGGCTCTTCTGTCATCTCGGTGCTAATTGGGTGCCCATTTAAACAAAAGGCAATAAACAATGACCAGAGAGGAACCTCTTGACAGCCATAAAAAAGCCAGTTTGTGAGAGGAAGAAGAGATCCTATTCTAACCCCTATTGACAGCCACTTCCCCAACAAGCTAAGAAAAGTCCTCCATTTAAGGAACGGAGCTTGACATGGATCAGGTTCATCTCAGCAGGAGGACTAACTGTTCATAGAGCTTCCTCTGAAATCAACCATGAATTCATGCAGATTTGGGGGTTGCAACATATGACGTACAACCTGAAAAAAATTTTATGCAACCGGAACCAGAAATGCATAATGCATCCATAAATCGCATCCCAAAAAAAAATAAAAATAAATAAATAAATCTTTTATAGTTGTCATAACCATCCGGTATTCTTGTCTGGACTTTAATTTACTCAACGGCACCCCTCCAAATTTCTCAAAATAATGCACTGTTATTTTAGTATCTTTAAAATACTATTAAAGTTTGTTAATATTTAGAATTTTTTATATTTTGCGTTTTCATTTTAATTTTTAGTTATGTTTGTCACATTTATCAGGTTCTTTTTTCTTTTTAAAAATACATTAAATAATGTTTTTTTTTTTTTTTTTAATTGTAAATGTACATTTTGATGGTTTTAGTTTTAGTTAATGATAATAACCTTAATTAGCACAGCATGCAAAAACAGTGAATGGCAGTGTGACTCTTCCAGCCAGATGGGCAGTCAAAGAAAAACCTCCCGCTAGTGGGTGATCTGGCTTTCGCACCACTGGTGTGAGAGCATTCTTTGGAACTAAACAACTAATAATCCCATTAGGCCACATCATTTCCTCTGGTACACATTCTTTGACCAAATGGCAGAATACAACTTGCAGAGTCAAAAGAGAAAGAAAAGGGAAGGACAGTGGAAGTATAAGCTAAAAAAAAGAAGAGGTTATACTTTTCAGCTGTGCAAGTGAATGAAATGTAAACAGTGCTTTAGGGAAGAGCTTTAGATCTTAGCAAACATTGCTGAGGCTCTCTGTTCCACTTTGTAACCCTACTGGCTGGCAGGGAGCTCAGCCTCTTGTCAAGCACCAATCTTTTGTAGTGCTCCCCTGACACTCAGCCAAGCTTCTTTCTCAGGATGTGCTTGCATATGCATGAAGGAAGGACCGGCCGGCTGGCCTCACCCCCGCCAGAAGCCAAAACTCTGCACTCTATCCTGGACGGAAGTACGTTTCATTGCCTTATTAGCAGTTCTTGACCACATCACATGATAATTTGAAGAATAGTTCTCAACATCAAACCCAGAACTATCCCCATCTGTTTTTGAATGCCTACCAACATTTCAGACCAGAAAACAAGTAAATAAAAGAATACTTTTTATACAAGCCCATGTACTTCCTCCTAAAAGAGATCTTGATTGCCTGTTTTTTTAAGGCAAAACGGTGAAAATAGATAAATCCAGATAAATCCCCCCCCCCTTCCTCTCCTGCTGACTGTCATCCTTGTTTACTTTCATACTCCGTTGTAGATAGCAGCCAGCCAGAACTCTTGCTTTCCAGGTGATTTCCTCCAGCCGATGTGGAAGGCTGATTCAGATCCTGCATGTTTAGACAGTGCTGAGGACTGAATGGAGGCTGGGGATATAGTGCAGACCTAAATTGGCAATGGTTTCCTCCATGACAAAAACTAAAATTCCCCTTCTCTCCATACTGGACATTGATACACCACAGAATTAGTTAGAAAAATTATCATGTCATCATTTACTCACCCTCATTTTGATCCAAACCTGTATGACTTTCTTTTTTCCTGTGGAACCCGAAAGAAAAACATCTTTGTCCAAACAGTTTTTTGACCTCATTGATTTTCATTGTACAGACAAAAACAGCGGAAATATTCATCTTAACATCTTTTGTGATCCACAGAAGAAAGGTTCAGAAAAAAAAAAATTGGGCAAACTATTCCTTTAGTCTAAAAGCAGGATGGCCATCATCTGCAATTCTTGGTCAATCCCAACATGGGATCTCAGAGCACTGAGGTCACCGATCCAAAGAGACTTTACACATTAAACAATTACAACGAGCTACAACAAGTCTCTTTCATTCATATACTTGGAGAGAAGATTTGCTGTGCCGTCTTATCCTTTTCTAATCATTCAACAGTCATTTGGTGAACTTTAACTTACTGAAGAGTGTCTGTGTTGGGTAAGTTTCCAGGGACACAATGCCAATTTAGGCCTTGTACTGTCTTCCATGCTTTCATTCAGGCCTAGGTAATGGTTTCTTCCATGACAAAATAATAAAATTCCCCTTCTCTCCACATTGGACATTGATACACCACAGAATTAAGAGAGAAACATTTTGAAATCCATCAACTGCGGCTTGTTGTCCATCCCAGATGAACCTGAGATGTGTGTTTATGTTGTGCTCTGCTAAGGATGGAAAAAGGGCATCAGTATTCATCTTCATGGTAACAAAACCCTGAAAAGGTTGATCCATTTGAGAAGTTTGTCTCTTAAAAAGAAAAAAATTTGAAGAACCGCTTCACTCTTATCTGTTGAGCACCTGTAAGAGCACTCAAAAATCACAAACTGAAATCAAGTCAAGAAGAGCTTGGTCTTTCATTCTTACACAAGCCACAAGATGAGTGCAAATGCATCTGGAAATGTCCTGCATGATCTTTAGGTCATAGCACTGCTAGCACTGTTAGGCATCATCAAGCAGGTTTACATCTTCAGAGCTGCTTTTTCACAGAACACACACCAAGGCTCCCACAAGGGTTAATAAATTGAAGCCAAGAATAAGATTTTCTTTGCCACCCACGTGGATCAGAATTCTAAGCTAAGACAACAATATGACTCTTAGCCCTTTCATATCTCCGTATAATGCAGCTCATACTTTTGTACCTCACATCCTGTTTGCTGAAGACTACAGAAAGGCTCACCCATCCCTGTGAATTCATCAGTTTAAGTTCTCATCTTTTCTGTTATTGCAACATATCAGTTACTGTAATTATTTTCACATTGGTTACACTGAACATTGTGTACTTGACAATGTTTCCCCAGTAGCATAAAGTACTAGCTGTTCCTCTTGATTCTACACGCACATCCAATACTGAAATATATTTAATGGAAACAGGGATACATTAAACATTTAAATGTACACCGTTTTAAGATTAAAAGGCATATAAGAAAAGATCATGAAATGATACATTCCGGGGGGAAAAAAGCTAATACAAATCACATTTTACTCAGGAGTTGTAATACAGCAGGTAAACCTAATTTAACTAGATATTTTATAAAATAATTAAGTCATTATAAAAACTTATATTGAGTTCAATAGTCTTAGTACTTTGTTTTGCCCATTTGAATTTGTTCACTAAAATGTTTCATTCTGCCAGTAAATTCTTGTCACGGAAACTACAGATATCTTCAGAAAATGTATACTTAGCAACATTTTAATCTGGAATCATTGTCAGATTAGTGAATGATTTGTTCTTTTGAATCTTTTTAATTGAATCAGATGAACCGGTTCACCTAACCATTGTGAATTATTTATTCATGTATTGGACTCAAAGTAATTGAATACAGTCAAAGAATCCTCAATTAACCCACAAACTTCAAGAACAGTCAAGACAAGTCATCTTCATTTATATAGCGCTTTTAACGATGTAGATTGTTTCAAAGCAGCTTTACAGAGATGAACATATAATTAAAGGTAACAGATTTTGTCTTCATAGCGGTTCTTGAATAAATATTATTTTCCAGCTAAAGTTAGTTTTGATTGATTCACTTCTGTTGAAATGATAATTTGTTATTAAATTAGGGGCCGCTAAGACGACGCCGTTCTCTCTAAACAGACTTTAAACGCGAATCTGTGATAAATGCTGATGGCGTTCACATGAACATTAAGAACGGATTCTATAGGTATGTGCATTTGAATATATGTGCTCAGGTTTGTAATTCCCAACAAACCATGCCTAAACAAACTACTTGTCTTTGTTTTTATACAGAATTTTATTTTATCACTTTGGGGTAGGTACACGAACCGAATTTCCCCACAACGCTTTATCTGTAGAGTGGTAGAGGGATCCTCCATAGGGAGAGGAAAGTTGGCACTTCAGCACTGCATTATCTTCGGGTCCAGGTGGACTAATGCTATTGCTAAATAGGAAAAGGATCTACCGCCAGCAGAAGAGAATGTTGTGGTCAATGGTGTCAAATGCAGCACTAAGATCAAATAACACTAAAAGAGAGATACAACTGCGATCGGATAAGAGCAAATAATTTGTAACTCTAATGAGAGCTGTCTCAGTGCTATGGTACGGTCTAAATCCAGACTAAACATCCTCGCAGATATCATTTCTTTCAAGAAAGGAACACAGTTGTGAGGATACTGCTTTTTCCAATATCTTTGACAGAAAAGGCAGATTCGGCCTGTAATTGACAAATTTTGTATGATCAAGTTGCGTTTTTTTAACAAGTGGTTTAATCATAGCCAGCTTAAAGGTTTTTGGTAGGTATCCTAGAGACAAAGACACATTAATGATATTAAGAAGAGGATCTATGACATCTGGAAGCATCTCCTTCAGTAGCTTAGTCGGTATAGGGTCTAACATACAAGTTGTCAATTTAGATGAATTAACGAGTTTGCAAAATTCTTCCTCTCCTATAGCAACAAATGAATAAAAAAAATGTTCTGCACTCTCACTCCCTGATGCAATACTGCAGTAGACGGTTGCATAGTTATAATTTTGTCCGATATTATCAATCTTATAAGTGAAGAAGTTAAAGTCATTACTGCTGTGTTGCTTGAAAACTTGTGGGCTTGAAACTTTCTTTTTTGTTAGTTTAGCCACTGTTTCAAATAAATACCTAGGCTTGTTTATTTTCTTCTAATAGGGTTGACAAATAAGCAGATCTAGCAGCTTTTAAAGCCTCTCTGTAAGCAATCGAGCTCTCCTTCCATGAAATCCGAAATACCTCTAGTTTTGAGGTATAACAGTGATAATGCAAAAATGCATGCATGCTGGCAAATCTAGCAAATCTTGAGCAAATAATCTACATTGTTCAATATGAAATCGGTTAGACAGCTTTTATGCTAGTTGGCACATTTGAGGGAATAATGTTGGTCTAATATGTTATGTAGATTGAAAGCAATTCAAATTTAAATGTCTATTTGTGCTTCAAAAAGCCCTGTATGCTGGATAAATATAACGGCTTTATTTCAGCAGCTGCATAAGACATTTGACCAAATATACTGCTTACACTAAAATCAGTACATGTAAATGCCATTCTGTTTATTAATTCAAGCTGTGAGTGCACCGTGGGATTCGGGTTTTTATGAAAGGTTTAGATTCACAGGTTGTGTACACAGTCGATAACACTCTGGTTTACCAAGTGTTTTCCTAAGCAGCCATGTAATCCTCTCTACATCAGCCGTGGGGCTCAGCAAAGCCTCTGCAGTCGAGTAACTCCAAAAGCCAGTGGATCCCTCTTGCTTATGGAATCAGATGTGAAGTAGCCATGGCACTAGACAACCCCTCCCCAAAAATTTTTAAAGTGACATTTTCAAAGAAGAATATACATCTAAATGGCACATTAGCGACCACCCAGATTTTAGATTGGATTACTTGTGTGAACGTATCCTTGTAGGACCCAAACAATTCCCTTCACTCTCAGTAAAAACCAGAGCCAGCTGGCTTCACATCACCACACTGCCAAGACCGTATGGCGTTGACAGCAGGCCCAAGTTCCACACTAGCGTTTCTCCTTCAACCCTTTTAGACAACACAACCTTATGGAGAAAATCATCTCCAAACACCTTGCCAGCATTGTCCCCAGCCAACACGATCCAGACCAAATACTGAATCCAACTTCCTTCTCCTACGTCATCCATTTGCAAGCGTGAGGCCTTTCCTGTGATTTGGATCTCCCATGAAGAGTCCTATGCAGTTTTATGCCAAAGCATGAACCAGTTGAACTAAGACATGCGTTGAACTGCTGTTGACTGACAAGGCCAATATACTCAACCCTTCACAGGTTTTAGCGTAAAAAAAAAAGAAAAAAAAAAAAGCTCAAGAACGTGGTGGGGCTGCATCCAAGCCAAGCTGGTGAACTCAATTGTCATGTGCATGCAACATTAAACAAGGGGAACATCTGGAAAGGAGTATAATGATCATTAATAGAGCTATAAGTAGAAATGCATGTGCCCTCGAAATGGTGCAGAGCCCAAACAAGGTGTTTTGCATAGCGCGGTGGCGTCTCAATGCCATTTTTTTGTTCTCCAATAAAAGTCAGTGGGTTTTTATTATAGAATGAGATCACCGGAGATGTGAAAAGAGCAGTTGTCCTTTGACCTTGCATGTGTGTAGCAACATATGCTCTTAGATGAGTCAAGTTGGTGTGAACTCACATCCATCTAGGCTCATATCTGTCAAGGCTTAGCTTTACATTGCAACTGAGTTTGAACAAAGACAAATATACTCTATGGCTCAACGAAAAGGTCTACTTAAAAATGGACAGTTGCCTAAAAACAATAAAAACTTGTCATTTACTTTATTCATTACGTTCACATTGTTCCAAACCTGTATGATTGATAAAATGCCTCCTTGTCCATTCATTGAATGACCAAGGGACTAAATTAAGTTTTGAACCCTACTGACTTCCATTTAATGTACAAATACATTCTTTAAAAGATCTTTTATTTTTCACAGAAGATGAAGTCATGCATGTTCAGAATGATATGAGGGTGAGTAAATTACAGATTTTTCACTATTCCTTAAGTGTAGAGAACATTGGAAATATGGATGGATTTAATGCAAGTAATGAAAAAGCTTAACTTAGTCTCCAAGTGAGGATATGAAGGATATTTAACATGAAGGATATTTTACCATTCAATACCACCTCAGGACACCAGTTTAATCTTCAGGACTTGACCATACATAGTAATAATAGTTATTTTCTTCTCTGCAGTCGAGAACCAATACTTAGCTCAGTTTTGTCATCACTTACTCATCCTTAAGTTGTTCCAATCCTGTATGAGTTTTTTTTTTTTTTTTATTGAACACAAAAGAATATATTTTGAAGAATGTTGGTAATCAGACATTTGACGGTAGCCATTGACTTCCCTATTTTTTTCCTGTAGTAGGAAGTCAATGGCTACTGTCAACTTTCTGGTTACCAATTCTTTTAAATATATCTTGTTTTCAACAGAAGAAACTCATACAGGTTTAGAACAACGTGAGAGTAGGTAAATTATGACAGAACTTTCATTTTTGGATTTGCCAGCCCTTTAAACTGCTGCCTCCCTTGTTTTGTGTTTGCACCTTCTTGCTTGAAGCCATAAGACGTATTAAAATGCATGAGGTTCTCTTTGCCATTTAAAACACAGCTGATTCTGCTCGCAAAGACCACGATCGCACACACGGCAACGAGTGGACCCCCAGAGACTGAATGTCATTGTTTATGACTGGGAAAGCAAAATATCCTCTGGCAGTATTTGGCTAGGGAACTGCAGTGCTGACCTAAATGGGGGCATTAACGAGAATTAGCACTTAGGTGACTTACAGAAACAACCCCAGATTTGGTTTAGTAAGGGTCACTGCAGGTGACGGAGATGGAGACTTGAGCTGTACAGAGACTTGTGAACCACTGCTTTTTCTTTTTTTTTTTAGGCAAAAAAAAAAAGAAAAGAAAGTTTGTTCTGTTCAACAGACCATACAGAATGAACATTTAGGCAAAGCCGAGGGCAAACGCAAACAGAGAATAATCTCCTCATCGGGAATGCCAGAACAAATGAAGGACAAAGAGCCTTCTGAAAAAGGAAGACACACATAGCCTTCTCATCATGTTCTTGCCCCTTTGTTGGTCCAAGTACTAAAGCTGTTGGGTTAAAACGAAATGTATTTAACCTCTGGGGAGGTCAGATGAGTTTTTCCTCAACATTCCCAACGAGGTTTTGACAGCAAGACACCACAAAAACCATTACCGCCCGTTAGTTTCCAATATTTCAGTTATTTACTTTGATACTGAAATGAATACCTCTTGAATTAATTTTTCACAATGTCAAGAAGTCTTTGGTAATGAAGCAACGGGATGCCTGCAAATTCTCCTGGTGTGGCTCCAGAAATATTCTTGGACCTAATCAAGAAATCAACACATACCAGTCATAATTTGCAAGTTTGTTCTGGCCACTGGTTGTCTGTAGGAAAGCAAAAAGATCTAGAGATGACTAAATCCCAGTTTAGTGAGAAAATAACCTCAGGGACAACAGTTTAAAAGGGAGGGGTCTTGTTCATGAGAAGGAAATGGGAACAAGTGTAAAGAACAGTTAATTGCGTGCTTCACATTGCTACATTTTAGTAACAGTGACCTTCAACAGCAAACCACCGACACTTGTTCTCACGCACAAATACGCAATCTTAATTCTCTCACACCATGACACGACTTCATCCATCAGTTGGTGCACAGATGTGCGATTTCCCACCATGTGTATTTTAGTAAACAGTACAATAAATAGCAGCCTCGAATTGGCACAAAGTCTGGTTCAAATCATTGAGAGGTGGCCGAGCTTGTCTTCTCTAGAGATTTAGATGGTATCAAGCTAAACGAACTAGCATGGAAAATCCTCTGTGGGCCACATCAATTCTCTTTCGGCCCTCTTGCAGTCTGGGACAGCAGCGGTCTGGAGGTGTTGTGGGCTCAAGCTATGAAGTGTGAAAGGAAAAAGGATGTCAAACAGACAAGGTCTTCATTAATCAACCCCTCCTCAACGCCTGTCTAGAAGGCTTGTTGATAGTATGCTGTGTAAAAAAGACCACTATTTTTAACAGAATGTCACACGGAGCTCATATTTTCCAACATACCATTAGTCTGTCAAAGCCGCAACTTAGCCATTGTTATTTCTAAGGGAGGCTTTTAGGAGAAGTCCTACATTGTTATGATCTCATGCATGTCTGCTTTGAGCCCAGTTTCAGCTCCTGCCTTGAACATGGAAGAAAAAAGAATTTTAGAAAAATCATAATTTTGTTTGTAATTATAATATATTTATTTAATTATAATATATTTATAAATAAATGATATGTAAATTATAAAAAAATTTTTTTATTTGTAATACATTTAAAAAATAAATACAAATAAAACAAAATACAATAAATTCATATTTGTTTTAAAATGTCATAATTGTTTAAAATGATAAAGTCAGTTAATCAAGTAAAATGTATAGAATTTAATAATAATAACAATAATTATTATTATTATTGTGATTGTTATTATCATCAACAATAATAATAAATTGTATGTTATTTTGTTTATGAATAAATAAAGTTACTTCCAGATAGAATTGCCAAATTGCAAAGTCAAGATGAAAGCAATGAAAGTCAGGGCAATGAAAAACCTTTTCAGGTTTCATGTCTTGCATTTTCCCAGGAATGTTTGCTCTAGGCTTCTACAGGGAGATCCTCAATGGATCCAACACTCACAGGACACTCACAAGATAAGATAAGCCAGAATTTAACACTGCCCATCAGAGGTCCTACAGGATACATGGATATACATATCAGTGTTAAGAAAATAGACTGAGCGATTTGTAATTGGACTGATAAATCTGACATCTTAAAACTAGGGAGGCAGACATTTCCCTTCACTAGGCACTTCTCTAGCAGTGTCCGGCCCCTTTACTGACCAGAGGGTCAGTTGGCTTGTCAAGTGATGATGTATAGCGTTTAAGTATGGGCACCTTTCCCTTCTGCCTGAGGAGATTTCCATCCTCAGACAACCATTTTTTGTTTGTTGTGAATAGATAGAGAGCTCTCCTGGAGCAACACAATGCAAACAATGGGGCTCGCCCAACCCGATCACACTAAATGCATCTTTATAGCACGCATGTGTATTGTCGTGTAATTTATACGCTAAAGTGAGTTTTTACGTGCATATGATACGCATTGGTTGGTTAGGGAAGGTTTAGGTGTGGGGTGCGTGTGTATTATATGCTTGGGTAGAATTAGTGGTGTGGGGTGCGTGTGTATTACACGCAAATTAACTGTGTATCAAATGCACGCGAAAAACTGCGTCTCATATGCACGTAAAAACTCATTTTCGCGTTTATATTACATGACAATACACCATGCGTGTTATAGAGACGCATTTACGTGAGAACAGGCTGGCTCGCCAGTGGCAAACAGCATTGATTTATAAAAAGGCATGCAGTAACTAGACTAATCGCTTAATTGACAGAAGTATGGAAGCTATTTTCACTTTATTAAAAAAAAGTGGCGTTGATTTTTCAAATGTAAAAAAAAATATAAATTTTTTTGCTATTTTAAACATTTGTTATTAACAAAATGTACAAAAAGTACTAAAAATGTTCACGCATCAAAAAAATGTCTATTAAAATCAAACACTGGAATTTCTTAGTATATTAATTAGTTATAATCAGGGCTTGAAATTTTTTTTGCTCACCAGCCACTGTGGCAAGTGGTTTTCCAAAGTTACTAGCCACTCATCATTGTATGGCCACAATTTTGACATCGATACCATAGGGAAAAACTGCCATATAGATATTTTTAATATCTCATAATTTGACAGCTGGTATATTAGGCTACTGTTATTTTAAGACCTGACACACAGACCCATTATACTGTTTTATATAGCCAAATAGCAATAGGCCTATACTTGTCTTTATGTGCACGCACATGTGAGCACAAAATCTGCGGGAATGAGTAAAATTATCCTGAATATGTGCAATCCCACGGCAAAATTCAAGCCCTGTAACACCAACAATATTCGTCCGGAGCAAATTAAACGAGTGAGTAAAGGGCAAAGAGCAATTCAATTAGGCTATTCAATTGTGTCAACTCACGGTCGGAGAGATTAAGCAAGAACGCGCAGGTGGTATTGTGTATCCTGCGGAAGAGTTTCATATATTTCAGTATCGATATGCATCGAAAAATCTATATTAGGCTGTTAATGTCAAGCCCTGATTTGACACAGTTAATTTAGACTCAGTTGGCAATTACAAAAAGGGAATTCATCATATGCTACACCATATGCTCTAGACTTGATGATGGGTTCCCACCCAGTCAACATGCATGCTTCCATTTTATGGCAAAGCTGTGGTAGGCCCAGCATTCACAAGGAGCGGAGACCAAATGTGCAATCGATTGATTGTTTGCATCCCAGAACCTCTTAGGGAGAAATTGCCCTTACACAAGCCCTTTCTCATAACGAAGAGCAGACTTTGAGAAGCTTTATTTGTAGTGAAACAGGCACTGAAATCTTGCAAACCAATGTAAAGGCTTCTGCACCCCCAGGCTCTGGAAAATAAAATTATGGAAAGTTTTCAATACCTTCCATGTTAGACAGAGCATGATGGGCTAATTCTGGGAGTGGCAGCACAATGGGAGATGTTTCTTAAAGGAACGGCGAGGTAAAAGGAGGACTGCTCACTTAGCTAAATTGAGCGTGCCTCATCCTTCAAGAGTCTGTGTTTACGGAAGAACAAATGAAAGTACCTCACAGTTGGTGCTAAAGAATCCCGTAAGCTCCTCCAGACGTGCCATTCCTACTGTAGAGCTGGAAATATGATTTAATTGTATATCAGAAAGTGTTTGCCAATTCAAGCAATTTGCCAGATCTGATGTAGAATGCAAGCTGGAACACAAAATTTGTGAAATTATATAAAATGCATGAACACCGCATGGTTATTTCTGGTCAGCTATTATTTATGTTGGCCAATATCTCAAATCAAACATCATCGGTTGACGTTTCTGCTTTTCAATGCTTGATAAAGTTTCAAAGGCCACAACGCTGTAGTGTTGTCATGCTCAAATTATTAAATGTACCAAGTTTCAGGTATTTTTTAAAAGTTGCTGTAGTGATGAAAATTGCAGTGCACCCAGAGCATCAAAGCACTTGCGCTTCGGAGTTGCTCTGATCTGTCAACCAGAAAAATATGTAGAGGCAACTTCAAAGGACACATTTTCTGTGAGGGGGCCAGTCATATAAATGTCACTACATTTATTCCTGGACCTATGGTAAAAGATCCTTTCGTACCTGCATGAAAATGGGTCTTTATGAAAAAATTATTGAAATCATTTCACAGAAAATACGACAAGCACCAACATTCTCCTCTTTATACATGCAAGCAATAAAAAGGTCTTGTATGAGCAAGTGTTTAAACATCAGCCCTGAATGTAAGTAAAGTCATAATACATTCAGATTTTACCATTTTGGCAAAGTTCACCTTTATTGAAGTTAGAGCATTAGTCAACATAAATTGAACAGTTTTGCTATACAACAAGGATGTGATTTCACAAGCCTGACAAAACAAATTTATTTCAAAGCATAACTGGCTCTTCATTGTGACTGGTTCTTTAGTGCATGCAAAAAAGCCACTTTCCTTTTCAGCTGATTTTGAAAGGTACATGGATTAACTTTAAACTGTATTCAAGCTTGGCTTGCAGATGGATAACCGGATCCATTCAATCATCCAACTAAATAAAAGTAAACCCAATGAGGCAAAAAGATTGAAAAAAATGTAGTAGAAAGAGTAGACCATAGTGCAACATTTCAGTAGTAGAAAACAGAATATCAAAGGTGCAGAGACAGATTCAGAACCCTTCATTTCAGGTTAGGCTAATTTCAAAAGCCTTAAAGTTGGAATGTTAAATTGTGGGTCGGAAACCAATTCACACCCTTTTGGTTGGACTGCAAAAGGCTTCCAGCTGAAACCAGTTACAATAACACATCCCTCCAGACCCAGACCAACTCAACCCTGCTGGAAATTGCAGGAATCCACACATTTACAGACTCTGCTTGCCAAGATAATACAATATTACCATGTCTACTTCATGAGGGAAACTAGAGCAACTCTGTTCAGCGGCTGAAACCTGCTGAGAAAGGCAGAGCGACAGTGTATGAAAGAAGGCAGGCAGAAAGTGATTGCCTTACAGGGCTTGAAATGTGAAATTTATAATACATTTTAATTTATAATATCAGCAGGCTTTTATTGAATGGTGTAGTTCAGTCCGGCCAAAGAAAACTCAATAAGGAACCATTTGAATCAAGAAAGATCAGACAACTGTTGAATGAAAGGGGACCTATATGCCCCTTTTTATAAGATGTAATAAGGCTCAGGTGTCCGCAGAATGCGTCAGTGAAGTTTCAGCTTTTAAAAAAAATTTTTTTATTTGCTTATTTAGCAAATAAATTAAAAAAACCAGCAGCTTCAAAACTCACTTTCAAATTATGACTAGCCTATGTAAAGCATTCAAATTAGCCTTCCAAGCTGCCCTACAAGTTGACTTCAAACTAGTAGACCAAAAAGCTCTACTCGGAAGTACGCCATAAAATTGGCGTAAAAGGAGCTCAAAAACATTGCAACCACATTGTGTATGTCTCAAACACTGCAGCAAAAATTTAATTGCAGTTACCTGTACACACTTCGGCAAATCCAACAACAATCTTCTTAGCCAATAATGTGAGATTATATAAAATATTTAATATGCAAAAATGGCAGCTCTAAGTGCAAACAGAGATCACAAGCAAGTGTTCTGTTCGTTTCTGTGGCCTTTGATCATCATGATTGATTTCATCTGCTCGAGACTTATCCAAGCTCAATAGTCATTCAGAGTATAAAAGAAAAAAGAACAAACTTTTAATGTTTTGGACCTGTTATGTATTGCTAAATATCCAGGGATGTAGCTTTATAATCACTAATTCAATGGATTACAATTGGAATGTGCTTTTTTATAGCTGAAGCAGGTCACCTTTTTTATTTTTGCGGTGAACTTTAATTTTCAGAAAAGATCTTTGTTCTTGCATGACCATATACAATTGGTTCATATCTGGGATACAAGAGACATTTTTTTTTTTTCAGAGTTTTACCAACTTAAACCACATACACTGCCCACATAGACCACTCAAAGTACATTAGATTTGAAATTTAGCATCTTAAGTGAAAGCCCAGCATTTCAGTAATAATACTGAACTAACTGACTGAATAAATTGCAAGTTCTCTAAAACACACAGTGGATTAAAGGATAAAAGTCTCCCAGCACTCACTAAAAAGTTTTTGTTGCTATGTGATTAAAGCACAGACATAATCAAAATAGAGTATGTAATGTTTTTAACTTATATGAGACTTGCCAGTTTTCAAGGCAATAACCACACCAAAAGCATTAACCACGTCATGTACTGCCATATTTTCCCATAAGTGATAACAGAAAGTCTGCCAGAACAATGAAGGCGGGATTTTGAGGGGCAGAGTTCTGTTGGCTTTAGATGTTTCCCCTTGGGACCATTACTGCCAATTCACTCGACTTCATATTGTTATGGATCCAAGTGGGGGGTCACTGTCAAGAGACGCTCACCCACCCATTAGGTCTCCATAGAACTCTCACAGTGCAACAGCCTGCAATTTAAACTCTGTCTGTCTTGAGGCAGTCAGGACATAATAAATACAAAGCCAGTCAGGGACAGCAATGACAGTTGGAGATGTGATCCCTCAGAGTTTCTTTCAGCTCTGTGGTGGAGGGTGAGATCAGCATTCCAGATGCCATTTATAGACCCTCGGGATCATTAATCAAACACGTTCACCACAAGAGATAGTGTAAGATATCATCAAAACCACTTCAAAACACTAACAAAAAAACCACACTGTTATACATATGACATCACAATATGATTCCAATTACCCTTAATGTGTGATGTACAGTGAACAAATTTGTTGAATAAAGAGCGCGCCCATAATTTGAAGGTAAAGTGGTTACATATGTCAAAGATAAAAACAAACAAGGTAAGTGTTTACAGAGCAAGTAAGCTGCATAAAAATGGCCATAATGATTTTTAATAGCTTCATTGATTTTAATTGATTTCAAGAAAACACCAGACTTAAACAACCCAATGGCAAGAGTAGACATTCACGTAATAAAACAACACTAAATAAATACTTGTCAAAGCTGCTCTTTCATTCATTCAACAAAACTGCATGGTGAACATTGGCTGTCATGGAAATTCATCTACAACTGAAATTCATCTTGAACCGAAATACCAAATTTCAGGCTACTTTTGAAAACAATCCACAATGCATCTCTTTCAGAACAATTAATGTTTATGCTTCTGTAAAGTGACCTTTTGTGTGAGCCTAAAAACACAGAGGTTTTAATGATGTGTGATCAAAAGATTTTAGGGTCATAAATGCAAAGAAAAGATTAAACCAATGCACTTCCATTTGTGCTAGATTATAATTAACCATCTATGGACTGACACTAATGGATAGACTTTACTGATGAATAGGTAGATTTTTGAGTACTAATGAACCAACACAATCATATGCATGTATGGCACAATGGCAATGGCAATTCATAACTATTTTACATTTTGCCAAACTGGTGGCTGATCTCATTCAGTTTTTGTACGATCTTTACATCCAAGTGAACGGTGTTTAGGGGTGGTGCTTCATGATTTGCCTACTTTTTTTCAAAAAATCTATCATTTATGTATAATTCAAAGAGATCGGGTAGAACATAGCCTACTCAGCATACCAAACCAAATCAAATGATCCGTGGAATCCACGATAAGAACTTAATTTAAAAAACGGAAATGAAACTTAGAAACTTTACCTCCAATAATCAGCCTGCCAAAGTCACTTTTTAAATTAATTTTCTAAAGTTGAACTTGCTAAAAAGTATAGTAGGCTACTTAGAGCTTGTGCTGTGGAGAGAGAATAAAAATGGCAAAAACAGTCTCTTCAAAATCACAGAGAAAAGCCATTAGTATTGGCCATGGCAGGTGTGAATGCCAGCATTGCACTGAAACAGAAGTTTGTCCTTTCATAGTCATAATAAACTATAGGCTACTGCACGTAATCAAAAAAAGAAAAAAAAAAGATAAGATAATCCACTGATATTGGCTTATCAAGCTTTCGGGGGAAAGTGGTTTTCAATAAACTGCTGCCCATGTCTAAGATGCAAACCCCACGGTTTGTGTGCTTGGGATCTGTATCGCTTTATATTGGACTACACACTGTAGTTCTGTTCTCTTGAATTTTATGCAGCTTTACAAATGTTTCCAGACACTTTTACTGCTGCTTTCTGGCTGAGACTCTAAAGCTGGGAGGATGTGCTATTAATTCCATCAAGGGGACAGACGAAGCACACATAGCCTATACACAGGCTCAGACATTGAACAGAAGGCCTAGGAGTTCAAAAAAGGCCTTCTGATGATCTAAAAAAGAAATGATGCACTGTAAACACCCCATCACCAGGCTTTTCATTTTTAAAATCTGGATAAATGAGAAACAGAACACTCTACCACTAAAAATAGCACAGTACAAGCAGACAGATCCAGTGGTACAGCCCACCTGTTACTGTGGTTATGAGACAAGACTGCTTGAGAAGAACAAAAAGGCCTGGAGAATGCTTTAAGAGTCTGGTTTAATGTCAAAGACACTACAAGGCATCTGAAAAGATCATTCACTCGCACTTCACACACTGGATTTACATTCCACATGACACCCGCTGTTTAATATGCATCACTCCGAACATCTGGATTTTATGGTGTGAGGGGAAAAGAAAATGCATTTTAGCTTACAGCCAAAGAGGCATTATTATAAAAAAAAAAAAAAATTGTCACAATGAAGATCAGTCATCTGTCATGGAGTGGTTTAATTATTTCTAATTAAACTTTAAAGCAACAGATGGCATTAACTGAAGCTCAAGCTTAGAATAAACAGAACAATATCCTCCCCTGGTGTGGACGCTAATATAACTGCTAATATTACAGTTATCCTTATAGTTATATAGGTCATGGTGTGCAAAAGGGCTTTATGTGGCTATTAGGCTATTATGTGGCTTTAGGCTATTATGTCTGTATTCTAGTGGACATTTTTATTATTATTATACATTTAACAATATTTAAAGATTAATTGCATGGACAGAGAAATATGGCTTAATTTAACTTGAGCAAAAACTGTAAAATTTTAAAAGGCCAGAAAGAAGAAGCTTAACAGGATTAATATGAACCTAAACTAAAATTAATCTAAAAATGAAAACTCTTTGAACTTTGAAATGAGATGATTCATTTATATTGTGGAACACAAACGTAGCCTTCAACTTCTGAAGAAAATCAAGCGCCACTGCTTTTAGCATAATAAAAGTGAAAAAGAACGATGATTGTCAAGAACTGAAAAAGCACACACACAAAAAAACACTCCATTAATGTATCATAAAAATGGTCTTTATGACTCATGAGCTATATTAGGGGCCTTATGCTTTGTGTGAGAAACAGACTAAATTTAACAATGAAAATCTGAACATCCACCCTAGTTCTCTAGAATGATTAATAATAAGAGGCAATATCTGATTACATTAATGAATTGTCCTTTTCAGTCAGAACTTCTTCAGATCTGTTCCTCGAGTTAAACTTTTATGTTCGTCACACAAAGTATGACTTCAGAATGTTTGGAGCACAGACCAGTCACACAGACCAATTTTATTAGCGCTTTTGGTCCACACTCATCAATTGCATGGAAAAATGTGGCCAGCACATTACATATTACTCAAAATATTGCATTTTGTTTTTCATCAGTCGTCATATGGGTTTTTGGAACAATTATAAGGGGGGGGGAGTAAATATGCAATGTATGGAATTTGCCCACTTGGAAAAAATGTGCATATCCTATTTCATCCAAACCTTGGCAGTAAGAAAAAAAAAAAAGGAATCATTTACCTAAAAAGATTATTAACTGTCAACCAAAAGGTAGATCCTAAAGAACATTGATACAGAGAACTGATAACATGGAAAGGAAATGTATCAATGTTTCTTCATTACTCTTTACTAGGCTGCCAAAATAAGACTGGGGATGAATGGCATAATAAGGCTCAACTTCCTTTAAATAGATCTTAATTTTATTTGACTATCTACAACTTTAAAAAGCGAGCCACCAAAAACATTTAGCAGATATATTTACCATCGACTTTAAGTAATAGGCATTAGCCATGTGAAAAATATGAACCATTTAATAATCTTCCGTCTCACCCATAATACTCTAAAAATTCAAACATCTCATGCATGAGCAGTGTGTAAGCAGTAACAGACACCGATTTAGACACACACTGAAGTGTTTGTTTTCATAGCCTTGGGATAGAGACATCTGAGCAGCTCTGTGGGGAGACAGGAGTGGATGGGAGTAAGACACTCCAACTTTTACCACCACATCAATGGAACTCCTCTTCCCTCAAACATATGACCTCTACTGTTAGTTCAGTTCTGTTTAAACTGGCTGCCCTAATTAACCAGACCAAATACAGGAGAATAATTGGTGGTCTTACTACTGGAGAAAGTACATGATAGAGCATGAAAACAGGAAAGAAATACAGAGCCGAGAAAAAAAATACTGTGAAATTCAAGTCGCAAGACACATTTAGTCAGAAATGTGATCTGTTGCCTTTTAAATGGAAACTTTTAAGGTACCAATCTGAACAGCAATAGATCATTTGTTGAACATTTCAGCACCAGGTGTTAAAGTAATAGCTCGTAACTTTCAAGCTAACCACCAGAAGATTTCACAACCTAATAGGTGAGAGACAGGCCTCGGCCTTACAGCAGAGGTACTGTTGGAATCTCATAAACACAAACAAGTGTGTTAGTCAGAGCTGGACTCTCAGGTCAAACATTTTCATTTGCAAAAGGCACAAAAATACACCCATTTATAAATCACATTTTACAAACCGAAGCGGTCAGTCAAATTGGTTAGAAAAATAAAAAGAATTAAAAAAGCTGCCAACAGAAATTTTCACCTGTGTATACAGCATTTGACTTTGGTAGAACTTGTTAAATTTGAGAGCAGCTGCAGATTTTCCACAGATCATAAATTTATCTAGGCGTGTGCCATTTCAATGCCTCTTTACCAAAACCCACATTGGATGAAAATTAAGTAAAGGATTTTGCTGACAAACACACTCTTTCACTTTGTCTTCTCCATCCGTATATGCTTTGTTCCCCACCCATTTCTCGCTCCCTTTCTCATGGACGTTATTCTGTCTGTGAAAATAAGCAAAGTTCCCGTCTCTCACCCCCATGACCTCACCGACTGCTGCTCAAGTACGTGCTGAGCAAGATCGCGCTGCTGGGTTCAGGTGTCTGCGCTCTGCGTCACCATCCAGATGTGAGCTTCTGTCACAAGGGCTCTATTAATCTACGCCCGGTCTGTCAGCCCTATTTCTGCCTCCATCAGCTCCAAAGCATTGTAAAGCTCCCCACTCCCTTAAGTCTACTGATATGAACACTTACGCCTGGAACTCTATATTTTGCTTAGGAAATGAGTCATAAATTAGGGGAGCTCCCAGCCAAGGTCTGGGGAGGAGAGTGGACAGAAAGGGGTCTGTGACTTTTGCCGGTGGGGGAAAGACATCCCGATCGTTCCTGAGGGAATCAGACCACCGCAACACCCCTGAAAGCACTGCCATGCTTCTGAGGAATTTTCATGACTGAGGAAACGCTGACATATTGTGCCTCTGCCAAGATGAATTATATTTTATGTTCTGTGTAATGCACGTGCAAAGATGGAGACTTTGCTAGCCAATGTAAATGTATGCAATATTGTGTAATATATGACAGAAACTTGAAGTCTAGTCTAAGTTAAATTAGCTGGCCCCAAACTGTGGAACAGCCTACCGCTCTCTATTAGATTAAAATCGTAAAATTAGAAACCCATCTCTTCGAGAAGGCTTATACCGTTATCACGGTTCCAAATTGATTTTTTTCTAAACATTGTGTCATTGGTTTATGTTTTTCATTTTTATTTTAAATTATATTGTTCAGCACAATGGTCAACCAACGTTGTTTTTATTGTGCTTTATAAATAAATTTAGACTAGTTAAAACATTAAGTATTCACGGAGGGAGGGTGAAGAGAGAAAGGGAAGACAGACAGACAGACAGACAGACATTTTATTAATGCAATATCCCAAAATTTGCATAAAATGATGTGGATAGAAACTCTAATTATGTCTCTCTAGATATGGCTCAAGACAAAGTCCAGGATGTTAAAGCCCAGGACGTGTTAAAGTTTCATGCTTAGTGTAAAATATGAAATCCCTAATGGAAAATCTAAACAATAGTAATGGTTATATATAGCAAATACAATAAAAATCTATCCATCACAACTAAATCGTAATATGAACCATTTTGAGCCACTTTGCTAAACTGCAGTGCTGGTATTGGAAACACAAGTAACATGAAACTGTCCATTTGTAAAAAGGCCTGCTCAAATGTGTTGGCATAAAATAAAGAAAGACATTTTCTTTATCTTAGAATTTATCCTTCCAGTAAATGGCCCCTGAGGGAGGTTTATAAACAAAACTGTAAGAGGATGGAGAGTATAGACATTGGATACATTTCCTACATTCCTCAGTCCCTTCTGTCTATAAACATGAGGGTTTATTTTGTGAAGGTGCATGGGGGCGTGCTCAAAAGCATCCTCTGTGCGACGTCTGCGTCAGCTCGAGATCTGATTGCAGAGTGCGTGTTATATCTAGCGGTCTGAAGCTGGAGGCGGTGTTGTGAAACTGGAAGGTAACACTCCGTGTAACCGACTCTGGTTTTGTGTTATAGAGGTTATGGATTATAAAACAGGACTATTGCATGGTGACCGATTACCCAAGCAAATACAAAAGTAGTCTCTTCCCATTCTTTCGGGTGCATGGCACTATGCTCAAATGGGTATTGAAATAAACCGAATCCGCAGGAGTTGTCTCCAGGCTGTAATGTCTGCCCGCTGCCTCCAGGTCTTTCCGAGAAGGCCAGACATTTGACGGCTCCCAGCAGCCCTCCAACCTGGCTAGCACACATTGTTAGCAACCCTCTATTTGTTTGGAGTTTATTTTGCTGCTATTTAACACACATTGTGTTGGTGGAATACAACACCCAAATTTGTTCGTCCTTCCAAAAGCTGCAGAGGATAGGCCATCAAACCATGAGAGTCTAGGAGACATAAACAGAGTGGCTGTTGACTGGAAGATTTGCGGCGTGTAATCTACTCTGCGACTTCAACACTAGAACTGTTGAACTCTTAACATAACAGCCATTTCCCAGCAATCCTCCATTGAGAAGCTTTTATTTATTGGCCGCTCTTAAACCGGGTTTTACCAACTGTAAACTACTCAACACACCTGTCAGAGAAGCTCCATTAGGGCACAAGTAATTGGGGCAGGGAGTGCTAACAGGCTAGTAAACGCTACGTTAGTGTGTGTTTAAAATGAGACGGTGTAAGGGAGGAAATGACAGTTTGTGAGAAGAGCCTCCAAAAACGTCTGGTATCTAACGGTCTAATCAGCAGGTCGCGGTCATGGGCAATGAGCGAATCCAGCGCTCTTGGCACCAGGGTGAAAGTTCTTCGAAGTCTGCATCATAGCAGTTCTCCACCGACAAGGTGTGCATGCCGGATACGGGACGGTCACCATTCTTAAACTGTTTGTGCATTTCCACTGCTTGATCAGTTCAACTCTGGCCCTAAATACTTGGTTGATCATAAACTGAGCCGTGGAGACGGGGCGGAGAAATGCTAACGCCGTCTATGGCGGTCTCATTGAAAAACGCAATACATTGCTCTTTAGGTCTAAATGTATAAAAATGTGAACGAGAGAGAGTGTCCCAGTGTGCGAGATTGGGAGAGAATCAACAGTTTGTTTCAATATTGTGTTGACAAGGACAGAAGAGAGTACCCGCAGTTTTAAATAAGAGCACATTAAATACACTCCCGGGACTGTAAATATATAAATAAAAAGTTACAAAATAAATTTAACAAAAAGCAGCAAAACATAAGTGCCGGCACAAACACCAGGAAGCACAATGTTTGTTTTTACACTGGTTATAGTCAGGTAAACATGTAGTAAAATTACATCACTCTTTGTTTCTCAAGTCTGTGGAAATACGCAGACGGTTTGTGACAACCCAATGCTCACTTTTTCATAGCGGAAACTACAGAAATATGATCATTTTGAAAGCTTTATTTCCTCAGATACAACTATGATCTTTGGTTTCAGACGATATCAACTAGAATAGCCTACTTCCAAAAGCAATGTGAAGTGACATTTGCAACTAATTTTACTTCCATAATGTGACCTTTCAGCTTGAAACCAGATAGTCAGAAAGAGAAATAAAAACACAGTGGTACTTGATTTAAAATCCATCAGGAATTGATTGGAATTGGAAAAAAAAGTGAGTCACATACCAGAATGAATTACGCAATGGCAAAACAGGATTTTTTTTTTTTACAATAGCCTGTAGGCCAAAGTGACACAAAGTTGACGCTTTGATTATAGATGACAAAGACAATTTTTCTCTTTTGAATAACATGCACAAATGAGCTGCTCACAATAAGACCAGGAACATTCATTTAAAAAGAACTTCGTTTTGACATTATGTCGACTTCGAATTACCCTTTAAAATGTATCCCGCTGCTAATATATCCCATGGCAGCAATTCTAGCGAAGGTTTCGTACAGCCATTAAGAATTAGCCGACAGATGTCTAAATGTTTGGATAAATTCTGACCACGAAGGAAATATGACCAAATGCTCGGACAACATTAAATCATGCTGCAGTTAAATAAACTCAGACTATATTCAAACAAATGTTGGTCAGATTCCCTTTTAAAATACCAACTCATATCCACTTTAAAAAGCAAGGGAAAGGGTGGCAGGACACACAATGGAAATTCAATATGGACTTTACACGTGTTCTCCCTTGGTAATCCCTGTAAAGCAGTTTATTTTTGGAGATTCCCAAGGGATAAAACCTAACCAACTGCTTGCAGCAACACAACTTTATGGCCACTTAAATTCTGCAGCAGTCAATTTAAGAGTGGGTGTGAGCACAGGATAAGCAGACAGGTAAATCACCTTCATGACGAGTCGTAAGGCTTAATTTGTTTACGCCACTCTTGAAACACTGTAAATTAACCCTCTAGACGTCAATAGAGCATTGTTGTCTGCGGTGGAGTTAAGTGCACAAGGAAAGTTTTATTAATGACTGCTCTTAACCAAGTAGATACTGTAACTCAGTGGCATTCAAATGCGTCAGAGAAAATTCCAGGCTAGATCAATGAACAATTCTGCAAGCAGGACATTACTAAATAGGAATAGCAAATGGAAGTGCTGAATGTGCAGCATGGAACCTGCATTGCAAAAAATTTTAATGTTAGCATCACTATGACTTATCCATGTCTAATTTAAATCTCACACTACGGTGATCCATTGTTTCATATAATATGTTTTTTATATATATATATATATATATTAAAAGCCTTTGTTAATTGAAATAAAGCTGAAATATTAGATGAACATTAGAAATGTTGCCTTGGGAACTAACTGAATTAAAGTAAGGTTGAAGTAAACAAACAAAAATGTAAAGAAAAGGCAAATATTATTTTTTATTAAAAAGTGAAAAAGTAACAAAAGCACATTTCAAAACTACTAAAAATGTTTGTTTTTTGTTGTTGTTTTTTTATGGCTACTTTGTTACATATGTTTGTCTTTTTGGATGTTTCTCTTCTGTTCCTAAACAGCATTAAAAAAAATTGTAGAAAAAGAAATTATAAAAATAAAAGCCAATAAAAAAAAATACTATAAATAATACTAAAATAATACATTGAGACTTGAGACAGAGTCCGGTGACGAAACCTAGCTTCCAGTCAAAAAGGTTTGTTTTCTAAAAACCGAAGCAGTTTTATCATACGGCGGTGGGTTAAAAGCAGCTGTCACTCATGTGCATCTGAGCCGGCCTGTTTCTCTTTCATCCACTTTCAGTAAAGTTCTCACAATTAAGCTACATTAGCATTTTACTGGCAGGGGCCGCAGGAGGAGGATCAGGTATTACAACAGGTAATAGAACACAGGTTGGGGAGGAGGAGAGGAAGTGAGCAGATAAGGATGATGCTAATATCCTTAATGGTGGTCATCATTGTTTATGCCATGTTGGGAAGCTATGCTAATGTACAAGAAATAAAAGAAAAGTCAATTTTGCTAGCATCAATCAGACTTTAAGCCAGGCTTCAAAGAAAGGAATAATTTAGTGCAGACCACCTGAGGGTCTCTGAGAAAAAAACAAAAACAAAAAAACAGAAAAAAAAACCCAGTTTAAATGGTCAAATAGAGCTCAAGGTGCCAAACATGGCTTTGTTCCTCAGTTCACACCTCAGGAAGTGCACAATGAGAACTTCCATATTCAACTTAAACCAATAGTTGGGCCATTAATATAGACAACTAGGTTACAGCAACATGAATTAAGACTAAGGAATCAAAAGGACAAAATATACAGTAGTCAAAATTTGAAGTGGATAAAAAAAAGTTAAAGCTGTACAAGAACGGGTATTGTTCAAACTTTGTTCATGTATAACTTTGATGAAAGGTTTTGATCCACTTCAAATGTTGACTGTATATAAACTGTAAACATGTCATCCATAAAATTCAAACTATGCGAGACAAAAGTCAAACATTTAATCACAAAAGTTTGCTATATATTACATCTATTCTGAACATTAAATACAGATATAAACCCGGTCATCATAATTTAGTGATATTTGCTAGCCTACTATTGGCTTAATTTCTAAAGTTGTAATGCTAATTATCAGTGTTTAAACTGACTCCATAAGATGACGTGTCTCTTTAATAAAAGCATAAATAACTAACATCCTCAATATTTGGTTAATAGTCCTAAATATTTGGTTAAAATGTTATTAGGCTGCCATAGAATTCGCCCACAGATGAGCTCATGGTTTTTTGCGGAGGTGTCCTTCCAGTTTCATCATCTGCTTCTTTTAAAATAACAAGAGTCATGACCAGAGTTTGAAATACTTATACACTCATAATCCATCAATCCTTCATTTTAGCATTTAGACTATTAGACTACCCTAAACATGAACTAAATGCATGTAAACAGAGATATTATCTAACATAAAATGATTCATATGTGGAGGTGCAGGTTTGTGAATCTTTTGCTCGTTTCACCATGTACAAAGATGTTTCACAGACTTCTATGGACATCGTTTTAAATACAAGATAAATACCATCCCTTCCATAAAGAAAGAACTAGAAAAATCTATGTCCTCACAAACTGAAGTATAAATTAATATAAATTCACTGTCCCTCAAAGCTCTGAACACAAGTTATTTACGCAGAGTTGTATTAAACTCCACATATATGTGGATTCTGACCGCATTCCAGAATGAATGAGAGGAGTCTGAGCCGGCATGTCACTGTTTGTTTAACCTCGTATTAATAAAACCATACAGCAGGTCTTTAAAAATAAATGCTCTTGCTCCAGACTGCTTTTCCAGCTCAGTCTGAGCTTGAACCCCCATCCACCAGCTTTGATTTAAAGGCGGTCAGACGGCAAAGGATTCTTTCATGTCGGCAATCAACACAAGAGCATTATAAATGCATCCATTCAAGACGCAGCAAGGCAAGTGAGATTAATCAGCCATGGCTTGCCATATTGGTTCAATCTTACGGCATTCAAACAGTAAGCTGGTTGAATGAGATAATGAGCATAAGTCATGCAGGCACTTGGTTAGAAGCCACTACAATGTGTGAATCCTAAATGTCTTAGGCTATAGTGTGCAAAACTATCAACCATATCTGATTGGACCACCAAGTAAATTTGCCAATCTTATATTGATATATATATAGATATATAGATAGATAGATAGATAGATAGAGATACACACACATACTCAAGCGAACTGTTGCTTATCAATTATATACTCAGCTAGCTCACTTTAAACAATCTTTTTGAGCCCCTTCAATCTGGATTCTGCAAACTACATGGCACTGAAAAAGCATTAGTTAAGATGACTAATGACTTGTTAATTGCTTCAGACTCTGTCTGTCTTTCAATTCTGATTCTTCTCGATCTCAGTGCAGCTTTTGACAGTGTAGATCATTCTCTTTTACTCACTCATCTGAAAACTGTTTTTGGTGTTACTGATAGTGAATTAAACTGGTTCTTATCTCGCAGTTTTGCTTCCCTGGGTCCAAAGTAGGTTCAGTTCAATTTGGTGTTCCCCAGGTATCGATTTTGAGTCCCTTACTTTTTCAACATTTACATTTTTCCCCTTGTTCACCTACTAAGATCCCTTGGTCTTAAGTTTCAATTTTATACAGATGACACCCAGATTTACACTAATTCAAAATGTGGTGATATATGGCTGTTGTAGGTGTTCATGTTATTAAATGAACAGAGGCGACATCAAAACTGGATGAAAAGCTGTGAACTGGCTAATGCTTTTTAATGAACCAAACCAAAAAAAACAAACTTTAATCCCTTAAAGGGGGAAAACACCCACCCCAGGCAACTAACATTCTTAAAGGAGAAACCTAACAAGCACTGTTTGTGAATTCTGTCACATCTTTAAGCGAATATTGCCTTTCTTGAACTTTTCCTGATCTCAATAGTGACAAGACTCAGCTTATGCTTATTGGTTCACCACACCAAATATGTAAAGTTTTTTTTTTTTAACCCTTATGTGTAAGGCTCTGCTGGAGTTTGAAACAAATTTTTAAAAAAAAATCTGCAGGGTGATATTTGACGCAAATTTAACATTTGATCCTCATGTTCAGAAACATTGCAAGAGTGTTCCCCATGTTATCTGTGGCTAAAAAAACTGATCAATACGTTTGTATTTTATTGTAATGCTCTTCTTTGCTGGGCTCTCTAAATCTCCCCTAAATAAACCACAATATGTGCAAAACTCAGCTGCCCGAATGCTGACAAGGGTCAGGACAAGTGAGCAAGTCAATCCTATCTTTGAGTACTTGCAATGGCTCCCTGTCAGGTTTCTTGTAGATTTTAAAATTCTCTTACCTACAAGGCTTTTAAAACTCAATTATGCTCTATGGGTGACCGGACATTTTCTTCTTTTTCTCCACAACTTTCTTCCTCTGAGATTAGACATGCTGAATGTTTTAGTGTTTTTAAATCTTCTCTTAAAACTCTTCTTTTTTTTTCTGGCTAGCTTATCTTAGATTTAAAAAGTGTATTCTCAATTTTTTTAATGCATATTATCATTGTGTTTTTTCCTATTTTATGTATTTTTATTTCATCTTTGTAAAGTGCTTTTGATGCAACTTTTAAAAGGCGCCATAAAAAATAGTTTATTATTGTTGTTATTCAAATTAAACATTAAAAACAATGCCAATCATTGCAAATATTGGAATTTCTAAAGTTTTAGGGATGTTGACAAGGTTAAAATACTAAAAGACAATAACACTAATAAAATGAGACATGTGAAAACAGAAAAAGAGGAAAGATGGACAGCTAAACAAGACCCAGGAAAGTTCCCAAAGCCCAAAAGTCCTTAGGTCGGTTTAGAAGTGTACAGAGTCAAGCTATGCCTGCACTAGCAGTTCTTACAAAAACAACTTCTACATTCTAGGAGGGCAACACTGACCTCATTTCTACCAATAGACCCCAATCCTTTGTTTTCTAAGCTTTACCCCACAAAAAAATGTGGCCTTTATCCATCTGTGAGGTTGCTACGACTCTTCAAATATGGACAGAATAAGACAAAGAAGAGTCAGGTCAATACATTCACCCACTATTGCCCTCATTTATTCTGCCGAGCTCGACATAAGCAAACAATCCACTCTTACAGCTTAGCAACTATTTGGACTGTGACACACTGAAGTCACTCTTGAATGCATGACATCCTCAAATTCAGAACATGACCCATTCTGGGTCCTACATTTATACTAGATGTGCCTTACTAGGAGGGGAAAATCTTTTTTCTTTTCTTGCCAGCGTAACCATCCTGAAAACACTGGCATGGGTGATTATATCTAAAATCGTGCACATTTGAAAACACCATGTTCTCCTTTAGCTGTTAAAGCATGATCATTAATAATCTCAAACTATACAACATTTAAAAAATAATAAGTATTTCAGTGTTTAGTGCAGTTTAGACATTCTAATACAAGTAACTTTGCAATTACAAGTAACTCTCATTAGAGTTTTAGCAGACTGTAGTAAACCGTTAGTAGACTGTTGGGTTAGGGTGTAACATTTCTCGGTAAAAACAAACAAAAAACGAACTGTACCGTCCTGTCTTAAAGTGACAGCATCCTAATATTAATGCTGTTTGTGTTCTTAATGTAAATCAAACAACAAAATAGAAGGAAATCACTCACTGATCTTGCCTGAATAACTTTGTAACTATAATCTTTAATATTTAATACAATATTTAATAATTTGCACAGTGAATATTGTATGCAATATTATTTTAAAATGGATAACTATAAAATTTTTGTATCTGAAAATACTACAGCAATACTGTAGAATAAGTTGATATGCATTTGCAGTTACTTATAGTTGGTAGAATGTCTAAAGTGGACCATCAAAGAAAGTGTTATCCAAACATGTTAAATGTTGATTCTTAAAGTTAAAAAGGTACAAATGCCCCCAACTATGGCTACTCTTCAAATTTGGTCAAAAGTACCTTTTTCCTCTACTGAATACCACCAACAGAAAGAAAAGAATGACACCGATGGGAAAGTTCAGTTTCCCCCAATTGAGCAGCCTCGCTTGGTTAGATTGAGCAAACATCGCCTTTGTGTGCCCATCTCCTGGCCTCTGATGTGGCCTGACAGGAAGAACATTATGGCAAGGCTGGTTCCTGCAAAAGCGGTAATGCAGCGGTCTCCTATTTATCCTGCTCCTCTTGGCCTGGGTATCAATTAGCCTGGCAATGGAGAGAGTTCAAGCAACACTACTCAAACGAAACCCTTAGCGTGCCAAATGTGAGAACTGAAGACGTGAATCTCTTTAAAAATAATGGTTTTCACCATCACGTGTCTGACAAGCAGTCGAAAGTCTTTGTGGTTTAAGGAATTACTTGAGGATATGAAGGCATTTACATGCTTGTTAAACCTGTTCCATTTGCTTTAACCATCAAGAGAGCGTGAACTTTTCATTCATCAAGTCAGGCTTTGGCTTAAGTGAAATGACATTGGTGTTCCTGTAATTGCACACATACCTCAATTAAATGGCAAATACTGTTATTTGCTCCAATAGGAACACTTGATCCAAAGACTACAAAACTTAATCTACCTTTTCCAATTATTCCATCTATCGGACTTATATGGCCTCTTATTGCTGTAGATTATTGTACAGTATCAATAAAACTGTAGGACTGCTGTAAGGGTAAAACAGATATTGCTCCATATTGCTCTAGTGAGACAGACTGTGCTGTCTTTATATGTTTGTGGTCCCCAATGATGTGTGTAAATTATAATTTAACTATTAAACTATATAATATATTAACTATTATTATTACTATTTGACCAGCCTAATGTGGTCATATTAACTTTGGAAGTAACATAAACCAGTTAAAAAAGGATAATCAAAATAGTCAAGCCAAGCCAGGAAGCTGTAAGAAATGTATGTAATTTCAAGCTAAAGATTAGATATTATTCAGAGCACCATGGGAAACAAGCACCCACAACTAAAAGTCTAAAAGCTAAAAGTCTCAGTCATCAGTAAAGCAAAGATATGAAGGAAGCGTTTGGTAAAGGGTTAAAATAGTAGGATTCAGAGTGTAAATCTCAAGTCAAAGTAAAGAAAAAAGAAAAGCAAATAATTAGAACAATTACAGAAGCTTGGTACCAACAATGCACAAAACAAGGGAACAGGATGGCCGAAAGACGACTGATATAAAGACACAAATTAGAGCCCAGTCATGTTTCTGCTTGAACAAATCATGAAGATTTGTATCCATGTTAAGTGTTGCACTGCTAGTTTGGCACATTACCACCTCCTTACCTCATACAAGCAGTACGGCTCCCTTAAAACATCTGGATATCTACCAGTTGGGCTTAAATTCAGTCCTTGGATTCCTTTCAGGTGGCCAATCATGAGCTCAGCATTGAGGGATTCTGCTGCACCTTGTGAATACATGAATCACATGAAACATTTGATCCATGTGTACTTTGACTCGGTCAAACATCTCTCAGGGCCATTTTGTTCAAAAAGACCTCACCCAATCAAATTCGCTTGGTCCCGTAACCATGGAACTAGGTGGCCCTCGAGTCTCAGATGACCTCCTGAACACTGAGGAAGTTGACGGGCAAACCCATTACGGTTACTACACTTGAATAAATCAAAGAGAAAAAAGGTCAAACACGCCTCTGGGTGGCCTCAAGAGGAGGGAATCAGTTAGGACAGATGTTTTTGACATTCAGTCTGATTTCATTTAGGGGAAATATAGAGACAGGAAAACCTCAGCACGCCCAAAGAACAACCGTTTTTATTATTTGCTTTGACGTTTGCTTCATGAGAACAGCGAGCAACACGCCTAAACCCTATTGTCACAATGTCTCGGAAGCAAAAGGCACAATAAATGAGTCAGTCTGACAGAATCGTTTGCAAGTCTGTCAGTGAAGTCTTTGCCAATTTCATCCATCTGATATTGAATAAGCTTGAAGACGGCCTTTAAAAAAAGGTTTCCACATCGCACATGAGAAACTGAGGTCATGTCTTTCAAGCCAACATCCACTAACATGCACATTACAGCCTCAAAACTGCAGGTGCTGGCCAGCTGAAAGCTCTTTTCCACCAGGAAGCCGTAAAAGTCAACTACACCCCTGTTGTGTACTGTGCTGTTATGGTTTTGGTGAGTGGAACCACTTGTGGTTAGTAAACAAGCCTATTCATGGAGTTTGTGTTCAGCCACCTCATGGGCGTCAAGACACTGAGAAAATTCAATGATAACATTTGGAGTTACAATCTCGACTATTAAACGGCTGGAAAAAGATACTCAGATAAATCAACAAGTATTTTACGCAGTTGCAACTTCGAATTATGTGGTTCATAGGAAAACGTACGATTCACTCTAAACACACCCCTCATTGGGGCGTATGCGGGTTGTACAAAAAAGTATGAATGAATTCATATGAAATTGCCACCAATTTGCCAAACCATAAAATAGTTACGAAATTAGATACTATTGATGCATGCATTGAACAGATCAAAGATAGTTAATTAAATAAAAAAATCTGACATGCATACTAATAAATACACTCACCTAAAGTATTATTAGGAACACCATACTAATACTGTGTTTGACCCCCTTTCGCCTTCAGAACTGCCTTAATTCTACATGGCATTGATACAACAAGGTGCTGAAAGCATTCTTTAGAAATGTTGGCCCATAGTGATAGGATAGCATCTTGCAGTTGATGGAGATTTGTGGGATGCACATCCAGGGCACGAAGCTCCCGTTCCACCACATCCCAAAGATGCTCTATTGGGTTAAGATCTGGTGACTGTGGGGGCCATTTTAGTACAGTGAACTCATTGTCATGGTCAAGAAACCAATTTGAAATGATTCAAGCTTTGTGACATGGTGCATTATCCTGCTGGAAGTAGCCATCAGAGGATGGGTACATGGTGGCCATAAAGGGATGGACATGGTCAGAAACAATGCTCAGGTAGGCCGTGGCATTTAAACGATGCCCAATTGGCACTAAGGGGCCTAAAGTGTGCCAAGAAAACATCCCCCACACCAATACACCACCACCACCAGCCTGCACAGTGGTAACAAGGCATGATGGATCCATGTTCTCATTCTGTTTACGCAAAATTCTGACTCTACCATCTGAATGTCTCAACAGAAATCGAGACTCATCAGACCAGGCAACATTTTTCCAGTCTTCAACTGTCCAATTTTGGTGAGCTCTTGCAAATTGTTACCTCTTTTTCCTATTTGTAGTGGAGATGAGTGGTACCCGGTGGGGTCTTCTGCTGTTGTAGCCCATCCGCCTCAAGGTTGTGCGTGTTGTGGCTTCACAAATGCTTTGCTGCATACCTCAGTTGTAACGAGTGGTTATTTCAGTCAAAGTTGCTCTTCTATCAGCTTGAATCAGTCGGCCCATTCTCCTCTGACCTCTAGCATCAACAAGGCATTTTCGCCCACAGGACTGCCGCATACTGGATGTTTTTCCCTTTTCACACCATTCTTTGTAAACCCTAGAAATGGTTGTGCGTGAAAATCCCAGTAACTGAGCAGATTGTGAAATACTCAGACCGGCCCATCTGGCACCAGCAACCATGCCATGCTCAAAATTGCTTAAATCACCTTTCTTTCCCATTCTGACATTCAGTTTGGAGTTCCACACCCCTAAATGCATTGAAGCAACTGCCATGTGATTGGTTGATTAGATAATTGCATTAATGAGAAATTGAACAGGTGTTCCTAATAATCCTTTACGTGAGTGTGTGTGTGTGCATCACATTTGTCATTTACAGACCATCCTTTTGTTCCAAACCCATATAAATGCTAAATGAAGATGTTTGGCTGGATTTCCAAGCTGCTCTCTTTCTTTTAATTTAATTTATGTTATACAAGTAGGTTTATATAACATAAATTAAATTAAAAGAAAGAGAGCAGCTTGGAAATCCAGCCAAACATCTTCATTTTGCATTTATATGGGTTTGGAACAAAAGGATGGTCTGTAAATGACAATTTTCATTTTTGTTGATCTATCCCTTTAACAGTCACTTCTTCTCTCAAATATGTCCTAATCAGGCTCCAGCATTAGCGATATAAGAAAACCTAAGTGCAAGCGTGACTAATAACAGGAGTCTTTGTTTATTCCAGTTAGCATGACAGAAAGATGCAAACTCACTGCAATAACATCTGAATGAAGCCAATTCAAAAACGTGTACTGGCCAGAGTTTGTCTTCAGAAAGTACACAGCCAAAGAAAACAACTCCAGCCTTCTAAGTATCATCGGCCTTAAAAAAACTGCCTGTTTGCCTGCGGACAGATTGACTGCGAGTGAGTGAACGGACGCCATGGCAGACTCAAAAAGAGTTGAGCAAGATGTAGGGGTCTCAATCCCTAGAAGTCGAATAAAACATATGAGCCAGTTTCAAAAATAGCGGTTTAATGCAACTTATGTTCAAGGATATCTTTATAAAATGACCATGAAATAGAACTCAAAGCCAGATTTTCAACCAGTTCTGTCAAGACTTGCTATATAACGCCAAATTGTGGTAAAGGGAATACAACCTTCAGTTTACGTTTCAGGTTAAGCATGAAACGCTACTGCCTAGAGGGCTTTTAATATGTGTGTGCCTGAAAAATGATGATTCCCTCATCAGTCTTCGATATTTTACAGTCAATAGAAACATCACCACATTGACCAAGTGTGCTGCGTTTGGCATAATATATAATTTAAAGGCCATACAAATGAGGTAAGAAGAAATAACAATACAGCTCAATGACATGGAGGGCTGCACAAATAACCCTTAATATTTCTACTTGAACGAAAAGCACAATTGTTCCCCTGCCTGCCAGATAAAGTGCTGTTTTGACCAGACACAGTTCAAAAAGAAAGAAAGAAAAAAAAAACATCACAGCATTTTCCCACACATACACAACCCCCTATGTAAAGTCACACGCTCCCGCTACACAACTGTCCACCAGTGCTGGAACCGTGTCTCGTACCAAACAGTTCATGTTGGTCTACAGACCACAAACACTCACACCTAAAGCATTTCTCTTGGACTAACAACTCAGTGAGAATAGGCTGGGATGTCGTTGTACTTATTTTGACCTTTGCTTAGCCTCAAATTGTTTGTACTCAATCGAGCATATTTCAAATAAGTACAAGCTCATTCAGAAACCTCATGTAATAATTACAAAAACATCAGACCAAAAACACATTATTTGGATAAGCACATTCATGGATAAACCCTTTCAAGGATGAAATAATTCAGTAACTCTGTTAAATGTTACATATTTCTACTGAAATTACCAATAAACAGCTGCTTATCTGCCCAAGAGAAAATGTACTATTAAGAGCTACATGTCCAGTAGTAAAATAATGCATTCTTCCAATAAAAAGTTGCTAAAAAAGGAGATTAGAAGTTCAGATAAACAAAACTGGTGATTTTGAATGAAAACCTACAATTTGTAAGTAAAAAAGAAAAAAGAAAAAAAAGAAAAAAATGAAACTCAACCCTAAACCCTAACCTCAGTGGCGCAGGAGCAGATGTTATGGAAAACAACGAATAAGAGCGCATACATTCTCAAACAATATGCAATTGTTAGAAAGAGTGCTGATCAACTAGCTTTAGAAAAAATAACCATTTTTTTGCTGGTAAACAGACAACATGATTACTGCAAGAACCAAACTGATCTTTCCTACACTAGAATAGAGACAGAATAGCTACTCAACAAAGCTATCAGTGCCTTACAATAACTTGGCAGAGAGATAACATCTAGCCTAATGACTAATATATTCTGGTAAACCAAGTCCAACCATACTGGAAATGGTTGTGGAGACTTCCTGGAAGTGACAAAGACATAAAACAAAACAAAACAAAAAAAAGTCACTGCTTGAAGTCAAGGATCCACGTTGAATGGAAAATTGTCATTCACCTACACAGCATCAACAATCTAACAAAGATGTACTGACAATAAAAATAAAAAAAATAAATAAATAAATAAAAAAAAACCATAATTTTCATTACAGCTTTGAGTTTAAGCATGGAGTATATTTCTAGTGCTCAAACTATAACCACTGTGGGAGATAAAATTAACTATACCTTGAAATATATTATGGGTTTTTGAGAAGCTAAATAATTTAGCTAAAAAAACCTCTTCTGCTTTAATATAATTAAGTCCTCATTGTTTAATAATTCTGACTCACCTTTAGGCATTTAGAGCAGATCCTCAAACAGTCTAGGGTATGCAGCCGTGTTTGGTCTCAATGCTTCCAGTAAAACAGTTGGCCAGAGGGCTAGTTCTCATATGCTACATGAGCCAAAAGACCTTAATTTAAAATCCTGATAAACTTCCTCCACTTTTCCCAATAAATGTCCAATTGCACTGGGAAAACTTTAGAATTCTTTGATTATCCTTTCTATCTGCATTGAGGCAGGTGGATTGCAGAACCCGCCTCTGCTAAACAGCACATTAATTATGCTGCTCCTCTCAGTGCATTGTTAGCTTGAAGCTAATTAAGTGCATGGCAGCCATTTTGAAAGCTCCAATGTCAAACTTGGTTTGTTTGCTACTTTTCAGAAAGAGTTGCAAAACTAGCAAACTCTTTAAGCAAAGCTTTAAAAGTTGTAACTTTTAAAGCTAGACATCTGACACGTATTCAGCATGTAGGTTAATGAGTAAACTAAAACTAATAAGATCACATTTTGAACTATAAAATGTATTATTTTTCCTTCTGTTGTCTAAAAGGTGTTGCCTTTGAATTATGATAATACTATTATATATATTTTTTAATCTGTAGGTTGTTGGACATACATAAATAATTTTATTATGGCAGTGAGGTTATAGGTACCAAATTAATTAAATATAATTTTAAACAATTTCAATATTTGAAATAAAATAATGATATGAGTTAATTAATCAAATACGTAAGGATTAATGCCCGACGAGGTGGACGGTGGCGAGGCGTGACGGTTGCCTCCGCCGAAGTCCATTACTACATATATGGACACCTCGAAGGGCATTAACCCGCTTATACCATGATGGTCACTTGCCAAATTACACATTAGTTTTAACACTTTTTAAAACATTAGTTTATATTTTACAATCGAAATCTAAAGTTTTTATAAACAATAACTTGGTTTCCCTGTTTACGCCTGACGGTTTATTTAGCAACCGGAGATATTTATAGTCCGCTCAGCTGGTAGAACCCTTCAGTTTAGCTAACTTACTCCGTTTTTAACTTTTCTCCGTTTTATTTACAAATTTTTCTTGCAGCATCCCAGTCATTAAAGTTGGCAAATTCTCCAAAAAGGTTCAAATAAATAACGAAGTCGCTCATTGTTGTATTAGTAGGCTATGTATAGGCTAACTAGATGTTTGTTTTGATACAATAAATTGTAAACGGATACTTACTTTGACTGACTGTTGCTATGGATACTCACAGCTGATGTAGCCAGCACATTTATTTATTAATTTCGAACGGTAAACAGTCCGTTTCACCAGAACTCCTTTACTAGGTGTCCATTATTACCTACTTTTTAATGGACACCCTGCAGCCAATCAGAATCGAGTATTCACCCAGACAATGGTATAATAGCCTAGAATATTTAAATATACTTTTATTTATCTAATGCTAAAATAATGTTATAAAATAACAAATTATCATAATATATATTTTTTATAAATATACATTTGTATAAAATGGATTATATTTTCCCTCTCTTGTCTAAAAATTGATTGCCTTGAAGTAATAGTTATTATTAATCTTTTGTTTCTTAAAAGGTAACAAATTACAGATTTAATAATGGCTCATGGTCATGGGGTATTTGTTATGAAAGTATTTTTTTTTCTTTAAATACTTTTTTAATATTATGAATCTTTTTTTTTTTAATGTAAATATTTGAATGGTATTATTATTGTTGGCACACTTGTTGCTATACCAAAAGATGACAGGTAGATTGGTTGCCATCTGTGAGTTATGAAGGTAAATGTGAAAAATGTTCCCCCGGTCTCTCCTACCTCAGTGGTTTTTGTTGACTTTAGTTCAGAGCCCTAAATTGACAGCACATGTGTAGCTAAAGCCTGTGTCCCTACCTGTTCTGTTTTGTCCCAAGGAAATACCATCAGAGCAGATCCTGCCACATAATGCTTCACTCATGCTTCTATTTGGTCTGACATTCTAGGAATAAAGAACCAAGCAATGTTTTTCATTTATTGAAAGGTCATATGAAACCTGTTCTCTGAGACCTTTAGATCTCTGATGAGTCACATGAATACAAATCAAGCATTGAAAAGTCATTATATAAAAAAAAAGAAATCATTAAAAGAAACAGATTGACATCCTCTTTTGACTGTACAGATGAACAATTAGTTTTTTATCAACCGAGTCTTCAGAGGGAACAGCTGGCTCTCTAAAAAAAAAAAGCAATTCAAACCCTGGATGGCTCCTTAATGAACAGGTTCTATGAGTTCTATGAGTTCAGTTCTATGAGAACTTCTCAGTCTGGCTCTGAAAACTGAAACCGGCAAACTGCATTCTCACACACTATGGAAATAGTAAACCATAGATTTATTTGTGCTTTATGTCAGGATTGATATGACTTAGTTCAGTCATAAATCAAAGGAGTGGAGGCCAGTCAGCTGACCACTGCTGGTGGTCCAAAACCTTCAGGAAAGGGAGAAGCTGCATGATGCTCTTAATTGTTTTTTCACTCTTTTGTAATGGCAAGTTTGAGTCATGTTTCCATTCAACCACTTCCCTCTTCCTGATTCCCAATGCAGGAATTTATCAGAATGAGATGGCGCACATACTAAAGTTAATGAAATCTTAAATTTTACAGAGGAAACTGATGAACATTCAGTCATGCTTTTACTGGAATTACTCGTTTTGTAGCACTAGACCGAGACAAAACCCTTTGACTATACCACATCCTGTTTGAGAGTGGAGTGTGAAAAAGGGTTTGAGGTTTGGCAGGGTAAAGACCCCAGGAATCAGATGTTTGATCTGGGTGTGGCTGCTTTGAGTACATCTTATAGTCCACACAAAATTCAAATCCGATGTTGACATTTATACTAATCCTTGAGCCGCCAGCATATAATTTCCTGACCCCAAAGTGTCACAAAAAATATAGTCTAAAATCCGCATGCAACATTTTAACGTACATTTATGGTGGATGGCCTGAATCATACTTATAGCTGAGACAATTATGTTTGCAAATCTCCATTATACAATGTAAAAAAAAAAAGAAGTTATGTCTGCCTGGCCGAACACTAAAGTTAGTTTAGTTGAATCTGATGGCAAAAAATGGAGACCAGATACATCTAAAAGTATCCACATTCCCTTTAAGTGATGGACTCATTCTTTCAAATGGAAGTATACAGTAAATCTCTTGAAACCACTGGTGAATTGATGGTGGTTTGTCTTTCATCCAATTAAGTAAAATACATCTTTGGGCGATGAAAAGCAACTTCTGAGCAAGAGTTGTGTCCCCATGTGCAAGTGTCAAGTTATTGCGTACCAGACATAAAGCTGCATGTCAACTTTTTTGAGTAAAAAATTATCCAAAATAAATGTTTGAGCAAGTACATAACTAGCCAGTGTTCAAATAAACTATCTGCTTGCCGTAGCTCGATTCAAAACGGTAAGCTTGTAATCATGTTTTTATATCCAGTGGAACTGGTGGATTTCCGCAGGAAATTCGAGCATGTCTTTGTGTCATTACGTCACATCTGTACACACAAAGGTGTTTCGGCTAGTAGGCTATATTGCGTGTGAGGATGTTGGAGGTGGAGATTTATAGCCTTTTCTCACAGCACTTGATATAATTGAACTTTCAATTTGATGGCCGATCCAGAAAGGTTCAAATGACAATCACCAGTGACAACTGGAGATTCACCCGATTGTAAAATGCAACAGACTTCGGAGTGGCTACAGAAAAAGAGACTACAAACGGGCCCATGCGAAAACTAGGATGTCGAAAGGGCTTTTGAAAGGTGGCGTGAACTCCGTGTTTTTAAGGGGTTCAAGAAGAACACAGAGAAGGCTATTTTTTCTGCTGGACAGGTAAGACATTTCAATGGTTCAATTATGTAACAGTAGCGCACTTGTTCGCTTAATTCATACAGTCATGGAGTACTGAACTACGGGTAGCCCTAATACACATTAAATGAAGTCACACAATGCTGATGTTGTTAACATTAACAATTTGAGAACAAAGTATAATTTGCACGGTTTGACGTGATATGATAAGCGATCGTTAGATTTAATCAGCGCGATTTACTGCAATGCTTTTTTCCCTTTAGTTGGTCAGAACAAAAGTGAATGTTACTAACTTGTTCAGAAGACATTTTCCGGTGAAAATTTCACAGCGGCGCGGCAACTGACAGTCGCACATTCTCCTACATTGGATTCATCCGCGCTGTGCCGTGCAGAGGCACAACCCGCATAAAGTTGATAAGTCGGCGAATATCTGCAATTGCAGATTTCGAAACAGAGATGGCGACAAAAAGGAAAAGCTACGGACTGCAGCTTTAAGAACCAAGGGTCTTTACATATAGTAGAACCATTATGTTCTCTAATCTCCTTTGGACCTTGCTTCAGAATCGTGAGATTAAAGTAACACTGTGTAGCTTTTCAACCTTCATAATATATTTCCAAGACCCTTGTGATGGTACATCGACTTACAATAGGTTAAATGACACGTCTGCCATAGCCTGACGTGGTCTGTACTGCTTTTACTGGCACTATGTAACTTCGGGTTTCGGGTAGTAACCCGAGCACAAAAAGAACTACAAAATTCGACTGCTTTACGTCAAGCGTTAGAATAGTAATTATTTTGTTTTTCTTCGTTTCTGATGTCGCAATACATCATACTTTCATGAAATCATGCAACATACTCTTCCTTGTCTGTGGACATCGTTCATTCCAAAGCCGGTGCTGGATAAACAACGAGCGTGCGTGCGACAGTAGACTGCGGTAGGCTAAATTATTTACGACATCGGTAATGGACAATTCCGCTTCCAACCAGTAGGGCGACCGCAGAGGAAAAGTTACTTGGTGTTGCTTTAACGGACATAACCAAAACATATGGCTATGTGTACCAACACCCCTCTTGTTGATTGTTACCTTTGCTGTGTTTCATATACCAAGTCTACAAGGTCTGTATGTAGCGATTTTAGGTGATATGCAAATTTTTTTTGTGATATTTTAAGATAACAAGCACTTTGCTTTCAGATTAAACAATTTAAAACCCTATAAACGATGAACACCTTGCATAGAGTTCATGCAACTCAAATCTTACATAATTGTTTCAAATATTGCCGATTTTAAGTTTACAATTTACGATTTTAAACATTTAAGGAATTCAACTCAAAGTTAAACCATGCAAACTGTTTTTTTTTTATTTAAAATTGTACAAACAGTGTAGAGATGTCTACCGTGGCAAAAGCATGCCATCACTAACACCAACTTGAAACATTTGAAGCATGAACCACAAAATGAGGGCTGGCGATTTCTCAGTAGCGTCAGCTTTGAAAACAACATTTGTCATGTTGATGGGGAAAATGTGAAGTGTAATCAACCGTAAACGGGAAAAGATTTCCAGAGATTACAGTTAGTGTCAAACAAGTGCAGTTGTTTTGAAATATGTCACCATCGAGTCACATCTCAAACACAGTTGGGTCTGGGTTAAAATCCAATGAGATTTGAAGGAGATATGGGTCTTTTCCACTGAAATTTATGGCCAAAAACAAAACAGATGGGAGTCTGCCATATCTCACTGTGTGTGTAGTATAGTAACTGCTGAGTGAATTTGCCCTAGACTATTTCAGGATTCATCAGATACAAAGACTGAAGAAGCTCAGATCCACGAGTCCTGATCACTCAGGGTACATTTTGCTTGACATGACATTATCTTGTTTGTTACACCACAACTCACGACATAAATAAATAGGTGCATATGAAATATTGATTTGAAGAGTATTTCATAATCTTAGCTTTATATTATTTAAAGCTTCCTTTAAGAAAAAAAAGATCTATTACCATGTAAAAAAAAAACAATCGGCATTGGAGCACTGCGACAATATTGCAGTAATGTTAATACTAGATCATTTTTACTACTATCAATTACTAAAGGCCCATTCACAGCAAAGACAATTACTATAATGATAATTATGTAGTTAATAATCTTTCTAATTATATGAGAATAGAGAAGTCCACACAACAACTATTAAGATAAAAACACAGAAGAGTGTTAACATTAGAATATTTTATTTTCTAGCCGATGAATGTTAAAAACATTGACAGGGAATCAGAATCCACCCAAAATTAAAATCTCGCATTTAAAAACAGAAAGTTACCTCACCTGTTGGTGTGGATGCTAGTTATCATTGTAGTTAACGTTCTTGGTGTGAACTGGCCTTAAGACACAAGATGGCACCAATTGCGTTTAGGTCTGAAATACAGTGTTGCCATGAACGAAGATGACCGCGGGATGGCGAGACTGACCAATCAGAATTGAGTTCTCTCTGGACAACTTGATTCTGATTGAGCAATTGGGGACAAATGTGAAACCCTTTACAACAACAGACAAACTTTATACAAATCTTTTTATTTAGCATTATACAAGGATATAACAGGTGTAACAGGCTACATATATTTCTGTGGGTATAAAAGACAAAGTAAGTTCATTAGAAATGTGTCCTCTCCAGTTGTAGACACACAACAATGCTGTTGGGAATGAAAGAGTGTCATGCTGAGGTCAGCAGGGGCAGTGCTGTGCATGTCCAACATTACACATAGGAACATTTGTAACATTCAAAAAATTCTCTGCTAATGCCATAAAACGTCCACTTTTGTTGATTTTTATTGAAAAGGCTTTTCAAAAATCCCTTCATCAACTATTGATTTGGCACATCATGTGATAAATTGTGTTTATTAATGCAAGGCAGCAATAAATACTTTTATGAACAGACAAGAAGCATGCTAACAGACAAAAAAGTTCAAGTGCAGGCTTATCTTTTTCTGATAAACACATTACATTCTAGGATTTCAAATGGTTGTAACGTTTTTATTTCTAAGAAATATTGGCATCTGTGGAAAAAGTACACAATCTTTCCTCTGATCAAAATTAAAAAAATAAGTCTCTTGCTGACTCACATTATTCGAATGCCCCTTTAAATTGCATAAATGTTTGATTGGCTCTGTGTCCTCCATACACACCGTTACAAGCCTGTAGAAAGAAAAGACAAAAAAACATCAGTTGCCTGGAGGCTGACGTCAGTTCCACATGACCACTAATAAGCATAACAACCTTGGTAATTATCTTAAAAACAGCCTTTAATATTTGAACATGTCAAAGATAAATGTGAGAATGGAAAAATGAGCTGATCCATGTCATGCTGCACATTCACGGGGGGGGGTGTATGAATGAGGTCAGAGGAATCGGCACCCAGCTCTGGTTCGGTTAGCCCCGTTCCACCACAAAGCTGACATGTGACTGTATAGGCTTGTCTGCTCTCTCCAACTGTAAAACCTCGGCTGGGCACGAGAAGTCAAACCTCAGAGGAGACACTTTCGTCATAACTGCCACATGCTTGAGTGGCACCCAGCTAAGTCAACAGAAATGACCATCGGACGGTCTCTTTCCAAAACACTGGGACCTCATGTAGTCTCAGACTCTAGAGACCTGTTATAAAAATGATATCACATTGCATCCTAGGTGCTGCAACAAATGCATAAATGAGGGCTGAGCCACTCTTTGGTCATTTTTATTTTGACAATCCTAATGTGAAGGAATGCTTTCTAACTCTCTCTTGTCTTTGGATTATGCATACGGCAAGACTACAATCTACATTTCCAGACGTTTGTCATAGTATAAGATTCATAAGATTTATTCAAAGGCAATGATTGGCCGTCTGTGAGGATGTTGGACTGATGTGTTGGAATGCTTACCTGAGAACACCGATCTCTTGCTGGCATCCCTCACTCCACTTGGATTACCTAAAAAGAGCCACAATACAGAAGAAAAGCTAGTAAATGGTTTCATGCTGAGCATTTGCAAACATATAATCCAAAATAATTGAATGATATATCAACCTTGAATCCCTAAACCAGCGACAAAAAGCAGCAAAAAGAGTCACAAAAATGAGTTAATGTCATTTTACCACCAGCAGTTATCACTGATTATATTACTTTACTTGTTTTTGGCGGGAACACTGCTACCATTCTAAAAATGGTAAAATGTGCTAAATGTATCTAGGCATACGCCCAAGACTTTAGATATACAAAGAAGGTGCACTCATGTTACTATGAATGGGAGAAAGTGCAAAGCGCAAAATGGCTTAATAAGTCCCGCCTTCTAAATAAAAGAGCCAATTGCCAATTGGTAAAGTCATTGTGTCACTGCAGCTGCTGTTAGAAGCTCTGGTTGTGATAGAAACACTCAGTGTTCTGAGACACGTGTTTATGACTGCACGTGTGCATTGGTTTGTCCAGTCTGAAAAAGGCTTTTATTTAAATGTATAAATATGGTGATTTCAAATATCAAATTTAAGCATAAGCTTGGTGAACAGCTTTGGAGAATTGGATGTTGAATGAGCTATACTTGCATGACTGAAATAGCTTCCTGAGAGGAGCTTCATAGATGGCCACCGAGTGAAATGACTTGCCTTAAAGGGACCTTGGCATACTATACTTGTATACACAACTGAAAACATTACCAAATAAAACCAAAATATACAATAAATGACCACACAAAAGGAGGATGTCGTGGATAACAACTCTGCATCCCTTCAAGTCAAGTCAAGTACATAGCGCTTTTCACAATACAGATTGCATCAAAGCAGCTTCACAGTATCAATCAAAACAACATAACAATGTTCGACCTCCACGTTTGGTAGGGCTTATCAATGGCATTAATGATTGGTTGATTAATTTGAGTATCCCCAACTGAGCAAGCCAAAGGCAACAGTGGCAAGGAACCGAAAAACTCCATCAAGTGACCCAATGGAGAAAAAAAAAACTTGGGAGAACCCAGGCTCATCGGGGGCCAGTTTTCCTTTTATGTTTATGAACTAGAGGCCGGATTTACAGTAACTGTAAGATAAAAAATGTATATGAATGCCTGGCTGAAGAGATGCGTCTTTAGTCTAGTTTTAAACTGGGAGAGCGAGTCTGAGCAACGAACAGTATCAGGAAGGCTATTCCAGAGCTTCGGAGCTAAATGTGAAAATGCTCTCCCTCCTTTGGTGGATCTGGATATCCTAGGTATGACCAGAAGCCTCGAATTTAGTGATCTTAAAGAGCGCGATGGATTATAGGGCGATAGAAGATCCGTTAAATAGACTGGAGCTAAACCATTTAGGGCTTTATAAGTCAGTAGCAATACCCTGTAATTAATATGGAACTTTATAGGTCACCAATGTAGTTAACATTGCAAACTACTTGTCTTGCCTATAAATTTTATACAGAATTTTGTTTTATTTTATCACTTCGGGGTAGGTACGGGAAAGACATGTTTCTACACATAGATTCTGCGTGTGCCAGTCACAGTGAAATATGTAAACATTTTTGTAACTAAAATAATACATTTGAGAAATCAGACATCTCTACTTATCATGAGCCAGAGTTATCAGTTCAAATTAGGAAATGGAGCCGTTTTGTTATTCAAAAAGAAAATGAAATTCAAAAAGGAATGGAGCATTGACTTAAATGTTTTAAGGGTTCGTGGTTACCCCATTGCGGGTGTTTCTGCAATAACAGGAAATTGTTATGGATCTTGTTCTTTGCCATGCACTTGATGCCTAGTCAGAAACCTATGTTGGCACAGGCCAAACTCCAACAGACAGCGTCAACAGCCACTGTGGCAGCCAATCAGCAAATGTTCTGAATGCCAAGTGGTATTTTGTCACGTTCTGTGGTTGGCAATGCCAGGCGTTCTCACTAACAGACTGTGCCTCATGTTCCTTTAAATAACTGGGCTGGCAAGACAGTTCCAGCAAGCATGCCTGTAGAGACTGTTAGCACAATATACTTATTTTACGCAAGATATGTTTTTGGCAAAATAGAGCTGCCTGTCATGTGTAGTTACATTTCATTTGATAGCTGGACTTGGACTGTTTGTACAATGTTTTGCTTGTCTAGCAATCTTTGGACGTTTCTCTGGCGTTGCGATTTTGTGTTCCAAACATATGTGGAAATCATTTGTTTACCAAAGAAATATTATACCAGATCTATAACAAATATTTGTCTAAAAGTGCTTCTGACTTTAAGTGGAAAAGATACAGAATCCATAGTAACATTTTCTCAGAAACTGTGTTCATCCTTAGCATTTTGTTATGCACTTGATGTTCTGTTATTATGAAAAAGCTCTTCATCACATTAAGTAACAGACAATTGTCCTCATCCTGATAAAAATCACAATCCTTCTTGCATAATCCATGAACTCAAAGATGCTCTCTCAGGGATGGAGCTTTGATATGCTACAATATTGAGGTCATTAACAGACTAATGGCTCATGAGGGACACCGAGAATCTGGTCATGTCACGTTCAAAGAGTGAAAAATGAGGCCAGCGGTATTTATTAGCGATGACGGACCGTGATTTGGACAAATAATAATCCTCTTATGATTCCAACCGTGCTTAAATCTTTCAGACATCAACTGGAATGGAGATCTAAGATATGTTCATGAAACCATATCAACATAATTAAAGTGTGCAATGTTTTTCAACCTCCGAGCCACACATGCAGCAGTATTGCGTATGTGGAGACTTTGAGACAGGGAAACCATAAAAGTGCTGTTTGGAAGAAGCTCTCTCGACCTGACTCATTTATTTCCAAGGGACGAGAGCTCAAATATCGTCATTAATAGGCCAGAGTCTTAGACTTGCCAATCCATAAATGGATTTAGTGAAAAGATTTTCACTATATTCATAAGCAGTGTTACGCATTACAAGTAACATGAGTTACGTAATCAGATTACTTTCTTCAAGTAACTAGTAAAGCAACGGATTCCTTTTAAACTTACAAGAAAATATCTGAGTTACTTTTTCAAATAAGTGACGCAACTTACTTTGTTTTACCATTTATTGACTGACACCTCTACTGTCCCCATGTTGAGAAAAATCGGAAGTGCAGAGGTGTTGTGTGTAAACATGATGATGGTTATTGTAGTTCTACACTAAATGTGAGCATTCATTCACTCATCTTACTTGCACAGATTCAGTATTCCTCAAAATGATTAAAAACAATGAAATACTTGATGTACTTGTATTTAATCTTACTTTATGAATCAATGTCTTTGCAGGTGACCTTCGATGATCCAGTAAAAAGTAAAAATGACTTCAATTAAACCACTTTTTTTTTTATTGCTTAAGTAGGAGTGTGGAACTTTCTTCTTCTGCATTATATTCTTCTGCAATCCAGAATGGCGGGCTAGATGAAAGGTTTGTTTGAGCTGCACCTTCTGTACAGACAGTTGCATTTCCTTCAGCCTGAGGCTTATTCATTTCACTTTTGGTGTCAAAGGACCTTTACATTTGCCAAAAATAGACCTTTAATTTGTTTGTTATTAAAAAACGAACAAGCAAAGCCCAGCCCAGATGAGAAAGAGAAATGAAACAAGCCCAGCCAAGATGAGCAATGCATTACTTTCCAAAACAAAACTATAAACTAAGTAACGCAATTAGTTACTTTTTTAGGAAGTAATTACGTTTTGTAATGCACTACTTTTAAAAGTAACTTTCCCCAACACTGTTCATAAGAATTACTTTGCAATTCAATCTATGTATCATTTGTATCTGAAAGTGATATTTTAAACTAACAAAGATATTATGAGACTTCTTAAAGGGATAGTTCACCCAAAAATGAAAATTAGCCCATGATTTAACATGGATGGATAGGGTTTGATGGATTTCCAAAAAAATATACCCATTGACTCCCATTATAAGGCTTGGAAGAGTCAGGACATTTTTTAATATAACTCTGATTGTATTCGTCTGAAAGAATAATGTCTTATACACCTAGGATAGCTTCAGGGTGAGGAAATTTAGGCTAATTTTCATTTTTGGGTGAACTATCCCTTTAAGTTGTTTTTTTTAATGTTGAATTCATATTCAACATGATACTTATTCAGTAAGAATGAATTCTTACTGAACTTTGCTGATGGCACAGTTTATTTGTAATATTTTAGAGACAGATTTACTAAAGGAGTAACTGTAAGCCCATTTACACAATAAAGTTGTAATAAATCTTTTTAATTCTATGAGAATAGGGAAGTCCACACCACAACAATAATGACACAGAAAAACGATAATGCTGGATTCACTTTCATAAAAAAAATTTCTAGCAGATGATTTGATAAAAACATTGACAGCCAATTAGAATCCACAAAAGCTTGCGCATTAAAAGCTTATGATGAACAGAATGTTATCGTGCATTGGTGTGGACGCTAATATAGTTATAGTTCTTCTTGGTGTGAATGGGGCTTTATGCAAATCAGGTAACAGCATAAACATGTCCACTAAATCTATAATGAGCCTGATTTATACCCCATTTATATATATATATTTTGTTGCTGTTGCTGTATTTAGGGATGGGTTAAACTGGACAATAGGAGGTTCATAAATAGGACACAGGTTTTCAAGCTGAAATACATAAAAGTGGTTTAGTGAATTTACCCCTTGAATCTTTAGGCCATGATATAGTCACTGAATGGGACGGGGTCTGATTTGGATTACTCACACTTGTCCTGTTCAGGTGGTTCCAGACAGTCACTCTCTGTGTCACTAGGGATGCGCCAGGGCTTCCTGACGGCCTGCAACTGCTGGTAAAACTCATCCTGGAAACACATAGGATAGAACCACATATATAAAACATAATGAAAAATTGATTTGATATTTTGTTATCTAATGCAACTAAATTAAGTCTGGATTTAATTGTCCTAATGTGTTACAGCTAACACACATCAGTTTGCTCCAATATTCAGGAAGTGTTATAATGTATCAGTGAACACCACTGTTGCCAGTGCTGTGCAGAAAAGGTGGCAGTTGAAAAGCAATGAAATCCCCTGTAAACTAGAAACCCAAGACGTAAAGAGCTGGTAAATGTGCATGTCAGGTCCATTCGTTCTACAGATGGTTTTATTTTCTTTTGAAATAAAGTACACCTCTGGGTCGAATCCTCTGAGCCAACCTCTAATAAATAAATTGCCCCTGTTCCTTTCTAAAGACTTTTATGTGTTCTTATTTTTCAGCATTAAAGGTATCGCTGCACAGGCCAGACAGGAAGAGCTCATACATCTACGCCGCATTTAAGTGCTAAATCGCTTATAGGAAAATAGAAAAGAAGGACAAATCATCTGACATCTTTTCCTGTGGATCCCATTCTGAACTGAATGAGATGTACAGGTGGATATTTCTTCTTCTTATTCGAGAGCTGGACTATATGACAGCCGTGGGACCATGCGGGTGGGTGGAATCAGAGCAAGGTCAGTGCTTTTATGTTTTCATAATCTCATCAGTCATAAGAATATGAGCTAACAATACGAGTCCTGTTTGTGGCTATTAAATACTTTAAAAGGCGCCTTGGAATATTAACAAGCACTAATACAACAAAATAAAAGAAAAAGAGAGCAGAAACCCAGAAATCCCAGACTTCCCTCTTTTTCATACCATGAGTAGTCATCTGTAAATCTGTCCTTTAGGTTTCAGTGGACCCTCTTATATTATATTGCTTAATCTCAATTGAGCATAAGATGAATAGGCCATAGTCAGACATGGACAATAGAATACAAGACCGCCTACAGCTTTTACCAACTAACCAGAACAATAACAGTGAGTGTGTGTGATTCTGAACTCATTGACCTGAGGTTTACAGGGTTTCTAAATGTAGAGCTTTGTCTTTTCTCAATGTCTACATAAAATGAGACCTTAGTTTTCAAGCAGTAAGAGGCCTGTTTACAGGCATTTCCACACCAAATAAGAATATTTGGCAGATAAAATATCCCCACAATATCTGAAATCCTTGTCCTTATGGGGACATTTTTTTGGTATAGATAATCATACTAAGCTACATTTTTTGAAAACGTGTTCTTTGATGGGTATGTTTATGGTTAGCTTAGGGGATAGAATTTAGTATAGTACAGTATAAAAATCATTATGTCTATGAAAAGTCCCCATAAAACATGAAAACCCAATTTGTGTGTGTACCTCTGTCAGTGTGCTCCATAGACCTCCATATAAATCAGTAGTGCTCAGGCCTGGCGGTGTGAGGATTGGTCTGGTTATCTGTCCTGTCGGCGTGACAGGTCTGCTTCTAGAGCGCCCGTACAAGCGTTCTGTGTTTCCATGACTTCCGGCAGTCAACGAGCGCATCATGAGACTATTGGGGGTCAAAGGTCTGCTTGGTGTCCGTGCTCCACTAGGGGTCTGGGCACGGCTGCTGGGGTTGCTGGGAGATGTCCGGCCCATGACTAGGCTTGTGGGCTTAGTGTTGTGAAGGGGCAGGCCTGTGGTCTTTGTGGAAAGGCTGCTGGGAGACTGTGGTCTGGACGCCTGTCCGAGCACAGGCAGAGTGTTGGTGGTGTGGAAGAGGGGGGTTAAAAGCAAACTCCTATGAGGGCTGTTTGGACTTCGGTTCAGCTTCCCTTGCTCTGCCAGCTTGGCCAAGTCCTTCTCCACCTCTAAAGAAATCAAGACAATAAAAGCAAACAATCACTAACTAGGGAACAATAATAGTCATGGCTTGTAAACATCTCAGTAACAGGTTATATGGGACATGACTAAATGCATGAATGCAAACTTCACACACCCACCCCCCCCGACACACACACACATTTCGCAACACTGTTGTACACCCGTTTTTTTTGTGTGTGTATTCTGATTCAAATAGACACTAAAAAACATCAGCGTATTGACATTGACTAACCACTCATAGATTCCCGTTAATAAACCACCAAAACAATTTCCTGAAGTTTTACCGAGGTCTTTTAACAGTCATGGCATCAGTATTTACAGTCAGCTGTAAAGTGTAAATTGAATGGCAAGTTTACTTTGTACGAGTACAAGAGCGATTTAATATGGCCTGCTTCATGTCAATATATTTGTTTGCTTGGTAGCAAGTCAAATATTTTTGTTTATGAAAGTCTGTTGCATATTTTCAGATGGAACATCTGGACCCATCATCCAGTGTTCAGTCTGTGAGGAGTTGGGGATACTGAGGAAATAACATGTGACATATTATAAATAGTATGTACAAGTTTGATATGTGTTTCGGAAACCTTGACTACCTAAATTGTAAGCAAACAGTTCTTTCTCCCAATGAAACGTCATGATAGTTTTCCACTCTAAAATATGAAACACATGTCCGATGACCAAATAACTAATGTATCTAAATGCCATTTCTATGTTGGCTAACACTGCTCTTGTAATTAATTCCCATTACGGAAACTATTCCAGATTGTTGTGATATATGATACAGCTAATTGTGTGAATGGATAATTAGATTGTTTTGACTGTAGTCAGCCATAAGTAATTACACCCCCCTGCCGTTCCATTTAAACAGGATACATGAACTTGTTCTAGCAATTTCTCACCTAAACACATATGTGACGGAAAGGATTTGTTGTGAAAATATTATGCAGGCACAAATCATTTGTGATGATGGCAAACCATTCCAAATAAAGATGATGAAAACAAAATCAATGAAAAATGTCTTTGTGTGTTAGTGTTTAAAGTTTCCCACATGATATTTGTAAGAGTACGTAGTTGAGTACATAAACTTGATTATGAATTAAGGTGCGTTCACGCCATGTTGAAATTACCATAATTACTAATTTAATTCAACTTGTAAAAAGCATTCACGTCATCGTAGAGCTCGTAATTAATGCTTGTAAGATGGGAGCTGTCTGAAAGCTCCTACTTGTACCATGTGACATACTATACCCTATAATTATCATCCATTTAAAATTGTTTCATTATTTAGCACTATTTATTATATCCATTATTTAGCTCTATATTCAGTCTTGTCTATGTCCTACAATATGAAGCTAGTGATGAAGGAAATTATACAGTAGCATATATAGTGACCCTAAGACTAAAAAAGAGCCAAAGAGAAAGAGGGATGACTTTAGAGAGTTAACAAGAAGCAGCATATCAAATCTATTATAAACCGCTCTTGGTCAAAAAAGAAAATGCGTTTCCCATTCTCACAAGGCTACAACCCGCAAGCACGCAAACCCATCATTTAGAACATATGCAACCTTTCTGATTCCCGACTCTTTCTCCCTACATATCTACAGTGTTCACATCTTACAGAGGAAGAGAAGAGAGAGAGAGATCTGAGGAATTCCAGCTAGCTGAAAGTGATGTTTTATTTATCCAAAAGTGGACAGCTTTTCTCTGCCATTAAAAAACAGATAATGTTGTGCTTTGAGCACAAGTCAAATATCAAGCTTCTTAAAATTCCTAATACAAAACAATGCAGCCTGATCGTAAATTAAAAAGGAATCTGAGGATTAAGCTGACCACATAATTGAGGTAATAATGAGATAAAAGAAGAAGCCTGGCTTTCAACACAGAGAACATTAACAGCTAATAAAAGCATGAAAGGGGTAAATTAGGCTGTTGAATGAGCCTAATGCCCGGCCTTATGGGGATGGCTTTGTTCAGATAGAACTCAACAGACAATGGGCTTCAAATCAATACCATCAGAGAGCAGGGGCGACTTTTCCCACAAAGTGATGTCAGAATAAGATTCCACTGACTCAGTCACAAAATAACAAACACACTTGAAATTAATAGATAAACACTTCCCACACACACATGTAGCCATATCTGTTTACAGTGAAAAATGTGAGAACAATACTTTTATTTGTTATCACAAGTAATTCAAAATACAATAATCAACATTTGAAGTGGATCAAAACCTTTCATCAAAGTTATACATGAATTTGGAACAATACCCGTTCTTGTCTTAGGACAACTTTGATTAACTTTTTTGATCCACTTCAATGTCAACTGTGTATATTCAAATGTTCTACATGTAATAAAGTATGGCTGTTCAATTTTAAAATGTTATGGGTTTCTTTATTCTTTTAATTCATTCAATTAGTTACATTCTGTCACGACTTGTAGTATTGTAGTATACACGCACGAGGACGAAGATGAAGAAAAGTCTTTAATCTCAATATAATACTCAGGGACACAGAATAGCTTACTCACAAGTCGTAATATAGACAAAGCCAGAAAAACTCAAAGTGTAACAGGGAGAACAAAATACAAGAGATAATGAGGTGCACAGCTGAATGGAACTAAGTCACTATGGCAACAAACTCAGGCAGGGAAAAAGTACAGAAAACCAAGGCTGAATCTGAAATCACCCCCTAAACCCATTTGAAGGAGTGAATGAAAACGAGTGAGCGAATTCAGACAGCCGTTGAGCATACATCTGTTGTACGCTCGTTATTGCAGTGCAGTGTGGGATTGAATGAGTGCACTCAATAATGTTCACTATGTTTTCGGACACCACTACAAATGGCTGTCCCCTCAAATAGCGCCAACTGAACATAACTGTGACACATGAGAAAAAAAAACATAAACAAAGGACATTTAAAGACATGCATCATTGTGAGTTTTTTACAAAAAAGTCTTTAGTGGTTAATAGAAATCGAAGGACTGAACGCATTTTCGTATTCCCTGTTAGGGAATTTACAAATGGATCAGGGTTCATGACACTTTCTTGAATATCACATTGAATTAACAGTTCTAGGTGAACAATCAAAATCAATTATGTAACCATTATTTTCTGAGACCGTATCTGCGAACACTCTAGTCTCTTCACTGTGGGTAACAACAATAAAACAATTGACGTTTCTTTCTTTAATGGGAACGATCGGCATAACAGCATGAACAGCCGGCTAACTCATATACAAAAACTTGCTTTTCTTTTTCTTTTCCCCCCCAAAGCGTGTCCTGCCTTAAAGGGGCAGGGGCACAAAATAACCTTCTTACTATTCTTCAAGTATATGAAAAAGTAGATTATTAATGTTTTAATCTCTGTTTTCTTTTTTCAAACAATGAACAAATAGCTAAATAAAATAATGAATGAACAAATTTAAGGTTACAATTATATTGTTTTCCAATTAGCCAAAAATGCGTGCAAAAGCTACAAGTTCGTGTTTAGTTTGGTTGTTAACATTTTGTTTAAATGTCAACCTCCCACATCCACACAGCTGTTGCCCTGATGAGTTAGTGAAAGTGCCCTTCTTAAATACTTAATATGTTTCAAATGTATTCAGTGTACGACAGTGAATCAAAAAAAAAAAAAAAAAAAACAGTACATGCGTAAACAAACAACTGTGCGACACATGTTGGAGTTTTTGTGCTGTTTGTGCCTGTTTGTGCCAGGATCCTGTGCCCAATTCTTTCAAGCGGTTACCAAACACACACACACACACATTCAACGTCTAACAGTGGCCTGCGAGATCAAACCACCGGCTGAGTTTGATAATCTACAGACAGATATTTGTCACTTCACAGCGATGCGAACAAGCTAGTGCAGCGGTGGCATTGTTAAATGAATCAAAGATGGTCACCATTTTCCACAACATATTTTAATAGGTGGATCAGCTTTCAATTAGCCAATCAGACGCCTTCATCCTTGTTCGCATGCAGATTTTCACATGTGTGGCCTTTGACAGTGTCAGGCTATAATGGAAAGGTGGCCTGTTTTATATGTGTGTGGGTGTCTGTGTGTTAAAAACCTACCGGCAAGATGTTTGCCCATGTTCTCCAGTTCTTTGGAGAAAAGTGAGTCCTGGAGTTGCAGAGCACGTCTGGGCGTCTGGGGGCTCGTGCCTCTGATCGGCTTCACATCCGATGCCCAGACAGGGTGACGCTACAGCACACACACACACACACACAAGAAACCGTACAGTCACATTAGCTTTGAATTTCACTCCTTTTTTACATACTACTTATGGTTACAACACTGTGCCATATCTGTTATAATGAGGGCCAATTATTTTTTTAAGAGAAATTAGAAAAACACTGAAAACCACAGTTCTTTGGGATGAAAGTCTGGATGGCGGCAAGGACTGAACTTTTATTTGTGAACACTGTGCTAGACGCTCAGTAGTGGTTAAAGGATTTTGAAGTAACAATCAATAAACTCAAGGGATCCAAGAACGGATGACGACGGGCAGCATCGAGATCCTACTATTACTGTGTTTCATGATAATAAACTTGCGGTTTGGGGGAATTAAGACTACAGCCTTTCAATTCAAGAATATGGAGAACAACCCATTTATTATATACAAACAATAGATTAATCAAATTCGCATTGGTTTGTAATGATTTAGCTTATTGCAAACATACTTGCCCAGCAACGTAACAAACACTGATTTTATTCCAAACACAAGTCTGGTTTACAGGATACAAATGTTAAATGTTGTAACAGCTGGACACTTAACCAAATATGCCATCTCACACACGCACACACACGCACACACACACACATATAGATAAATATTCTTATTTTAACCTCTTCATATTAAAGGTAACGTTAGGTATTAGGTATCAGAGGTCGAGAGCTTAAAAACAACATTTAGCCTAGCTAGCAGGCTAGCTAGCCAGTTAGCCTAACTACTGACAACATGTTCTCTCTGAGAAAATCTGGGGGACTTACACAAGGTAAGTCATGTTAAACAAAACTAAAATATTAAGTTCTAACTGGTAGCATCATTAAATTAGCCCAATTATTTAATAAATTAGCATATATACATATATTAGCACAAATAAGGGATGTACAACTTTGTGAATGATAGGCATTCAAAGCCACAAGTATAATGAATAGAGAAAGAGCAAAGAACAATTTTAGGGTAAAGTTGCAAGCTGCTAGCAAGTGCGAAGGACGTAATCTTTCTTAAAGCATTAGATGAAGAATTTTGTTTGGTATAAAGGGACAGCATTACGTTATGAGTCAAAACCTTGTTAGATCATATCACATTTTTGCCAGACCATATGCGGCATTGTACATACCAGTAAACACATACACCCATCTGCGTCACAAAATATTTGTTGTGCAGAACATTAATGAGGGAAAATCAAGATGCAGCTCAGGCCTGACCACATCCTACATCACACTGAAGATGTCTGAAGTCCTTCACTTACACCTTCTATACTGGTTCTGGTTTGGTTGCAGCAGCTTAACAAATATAGGCAGATCTGCAGAAGATATTTGTCATACACATCCTCTATGCCTCAGGACAACAGATGGACTTGAGAAGTCAGTGTACTTAAAAGACAGGGTGCAATATTTGGATGAGAGACTACTAAACAATCCTTATCAATATTTCTAGCTATTGCAGTTGTGACTGAAAGTATTGAATTAAATAAATATTGTGCATCATGTTTTTATTTGTAAAAATAAAGGTATTTTATTGCTCTTAATAAATTAAATTAGGAATGCCGTAAAGCACATAACTGGGTGTGATGCCTTGTTTATACTTGTTGACGCATTCATACTTCATACTTAAGAGCCGTTTATACTGGTTCCACTCTCCATTGCAGTATTCTCAGAAATTATTTTTTTTAAATAAATATTTACATCAAAATCAGGAAGAAACAGCATTGAGAGGTAAAATATGCATTTTTCACTGGTTATCGCAGCAGACAAATCAACATAATAAACACATGCCACCAGTATCTAGACTGGCTGTGTGTCTCTGCTTCTAAACTGTTTATTTTATTTTCTAGAGGCTTTATTAATTTAAAGCCTCAAGATGTTGATGTCTAGATTCAAAATAACTTTTAAACCACATGAAAACATTACAATGTTTTTTTATTTTTTATTATACGGAGCGTTACATGAACCAGTGTGTGTAAAAAGTGTAGTGGACTATCCATCCATCCATCCATCACATGGATGGACAACTTTGGTCCTGGAGGGCCACTGTACTGCAGTGTTTCGCTCCAACCTGATAAAAACTCACCTGCCCTGTAGCTTTCTAGTACTCCTGAAGACATTGGCCCTGTCTCAAATAGCACCCTAAACACTTGCAGTCTTCCTACAAGTCCTTACTTTCGCGACAATGCCGCTTTAACTGTCAGGAAGAAGTCTGCCGGTAAGCTTGCTTCAGTGTGAACTCGGCAAAAGTGCGCATTGAGGGTGCATATTGCCCGCAACGGTTCTGAAACCTAAAATGACAAATGGAACACCCTAAAGTCTCGTGGACTTCACTATCCGTAAGTGCATATGAAGTGTGCAATTTGGGACAGGGATTTTGATTAGCTTGTTCAGGTGTGTTTGATTAGGGTTGGAGCTAAACTCTGCGGGATAGTGGCCCCCCAGGACCGAAGTAGGCTATCCCTGGGATGAAATTGGTGGATGGATGGATGGATGGAAGTTCACTGCTCACATTTAACAACTAACAATGTAAACAAACTTGAAAGAGTATTTCTCCAATAACCTAAAGATACATAGCCTACTGTACATCTAAACAAAATCTGTGATTCCGGTTTCCTGGCCCATAATGCACTATTACTTTAAACAGGGGCAAAGTCAGGTCATGTCCAACATAAAGAAGGAGGACAAGCATTCAACACACACACACACACACACACACACACACTTGAACTCTACAGAGGATCTCCGAACCCAACGAAACAAACTTTCAACACACAAGCCCTCAAAGCGACATTCATCCAAACATGCCGGGAAGAAAACTCTTCCCTCACAAATGTTTTGACGTTTCTCTTTAGACAATCATCTACATTTACAGTAAAAACAAATAAATATGAATGACAGTTAATAGAAACAATTTCATAAACTATGAGGCTGCTGTTAAGAGATGCATGTCAGCATTAATTTCAAGGATGATCCATTTCTGATTCTGCCTTATTGGCCTAATCCTTTCTCTTGTGGCTTATTGGCTCCACTTATAACCATCATTATATACAAACCCATAGTAGATCTTAGATACTTGCTAACTGAAGCAATACTTGGGAAGCGTAAAACTGCTCCCTTCAGCACGACTGTGGTTTACAATGGCATTTGTCTTTATTGATCCTGATGTGTGCGTGAGACTCGGAACAGAATGAGTCAAACTAGTTTCAACAAATACATTTCTTGTGAACCGATCAGAGACAAGCCATATACTGGCCAAACAAACGAAAAAAAGCTGTTTTACATTTGGAATGAGTAATTGTGGATTAAGAGCAATCCGACTGGTCCACCAAAGCTTGCAACCACTTTTAATGGGGATTCCGTCCACTCACAAACATGGATCCAATTGCTTCAAAAATGAAATGCAGATTGAGGATAAATATGGGACCACTCAACAACCGTTTGCATTTTAAGTACTCACACTGTGCGTGTGTGCTCGTGTTCAGAATCCCAGCCTGAACTACTGCCGACTGATCCACCATTTACCTCAATCCTCATAGGAAAAACAGGAAAACACTTCACTCTCAAAGGCCATTAAACAGGCTATTAAAGCTGCAGAGTTTCTCTTATGAACATCAAACGCCACTATAATTGTTCAGAAAAGTCCAGATCATTGGAAGCAGGTTCAAAAACCACGAGGGAAAGTCGAGGATTTACATTTGCCATTGCGATTGGCCTGTGTCTATTTACCGCACAGGGACAACATTGCCATGGCCCATTGCCTGCTGTCACATCTGTGTGTGCTGGCTCTTTACGGCCATGTTGGAGGCCGCAGGCTCAAGCCACAGTGATGTTTAGCATGTACACAGAGCGCTGAGGCTTGTGTTCTGCCCACACCGACCTGCCACAAGGAAAGAGAGTCGCAATAAAGAGCGGCGGCCCACCCCGACACAAGGAAGCAAACACCACCGAATCCCTCTGGGCTGGGCTGCTGAAACCAGTTGAAAGCCTGTTCCACTGTGTGTTTGCTGGATGTAAAAGATGAAAAATGTTCATGAAATATTATAATATTATTTCCAATCTATTATTTCTCTTTCTTTTTTGCTTTTTCTTTGAGTTCAAAGTCTGTGAAAGGAAGGTCAGATTTGCTTTTTTAACATTATTTTTATACTATACTTTGTATTATTATTCGTTTGAATAATCTTTATAATGAGCATGTTATGCCGAGTTCAGACTGCACGATTTTCAAAGTAGTCGGGTCACTGTTCTTTTCACACTGCATGACTATCTTGGCCAGCATTCAGTCGCTGCTGTGTTCACACTGAACGATGGATCGGCGACAGGAGGTTTCACACTGCATGACTTTACAAGAGGAAGAATCGCCGACAACTGTTTGGCATGCAAACTACGTTTCACAACCAAACAAACGCGAGAAGTGATAAGAAAATAACGCAAGATCACACGTGCGTGAGACCGGAGTTCTCGCGCGAGACTCAAATTGGTATTAAAAATTATAGCCTGGAAGAAGCTTGCGATCCCAATCTGTGAGCTGATTTGCAGCGAAAAGGAGAAAAAAAAATAAGATTATGCAGGAGGAAATGGTTTGGGAGACGAGATCAACTTGCTGAGCTCTGAGCAAGGATTGTGTGTTCTACAAAGAGAGTTGGGGGTAAAGAAATAATGGATGTGGGTACATTGTTTCTGTTTGATATAATTGTAAATATTAAAATACTGATATTCTGGTCTATAACTCCTCCCGAACTCCCCGCTGTCCTGTATCTTGCTCTCTCATTGGCTGTCGGTCATCGCCGATGTAGTTTTCAGTCAGAACACTTTCACACTGCAGGATTTTGAATCGCCGACAGGTCCAGATATTTAGCATGCCAAATATCTCACGGGCGTCGGCGACTCGTCGGTGATTCTCTCAGATCGCGTCTTTGCTCATTCACACTGCATGATTGTCACTCGCGTGAACGAGCACCGATTTGCCTGTGATTTCGGGCATTTGTCTGCGATTTCTCAAAACTTGTCGGCGAGCCAAAATCGGGGCTAAAATCGTGCAGTCTGAACTCGGCATTAGCTGATCTATAATGCGTGATGGGCACCTCCATGTTAGTCTGCATCTGCAAAATTTTACTTTCAATGAACTCAAAATTGCAACTTTTAATTTTTAATTTAACATACTTTAAGTTGAGCAACAACAATTTTTTAAAGTGCATGAATCACGTTTGATAATGGGGGTAAAACGAAGAGCTGCATCTTTTAAAAGCCACTTGGAACATCTGTGTACATCCATTGTACGCTGAAATTATATTTTATTTTGTCAATGGAAGTCGGATTCCATTGACAAAATCAAATATAATTTCAGCAATAACAGATTCAATTCATACACAAATACACAAGAGAACCTCCCCTATTGTTATGATAGAGTGCACTACAGACGGAAATGAAGTTTAACACAAAGGTTTATTAAATCTCCTTGAGGTGGCAGCATGCAAACCCATGTTCACAGGCACTGTGCCAAAATCAAAAGGGAAATGGACAATAACAAATTTATTATCTGATTAAACTCTAAACCCCAAAACCACAGGAGAAGGGCCCTACAGCATGACATACTGTGTGCACCTGGATTACATGTGAAAACAACATGAGCCCGCAGAGCTCACTCTAACCACACATAACCTGTTGAAATGACTTCATTCAACCAGTTCACTTCTGAATAATTTGTTTATAACAAAGTCAAACATGTGAACCATGCTGAAAAACAACCATGTAGACAGTGAATAATGTATATTTTCTATAACAGGCTTTATTCAGGTGTGTGACATTTAGGAGTGTGTTCATCTGCATCTTGCCTGACAAATATCTTTGTTCTAGACTAGAGGTCTGCTGAATAATTTGTTAATGCTATCACTATATTATGTTAGCTGGACAACATTTCAGAAATTTGTAATGAGTGAAAAACATGAACCAGATGGCTCTGCGGAATATATGGGAGAGTCTGTCAGCTCCTCTGGCATATATCTTATAAATTGCCTGAATTACATTCAGTGTTTGTGTTGAAGCGGAGCTGCAGGGTCTCAGACCCCCATACGAGCTCAGGGACCCCATAGAGAAGAAGAAATTGGGGCCACCCCTGCTGTTTCACTCAACAAAATAATAACACAACACTCTTTTCTTCAAATTGTCCAAATTGACTTATAGCGATAGTAATTCTGAAATAATTTACTCACCCAAGTTGTTTCAAACATGTATGAATTTATTTCTTCTGCTGAACACAAAAGAAGATGAATGCAAAAAATGCTATGCAAGTCAGGGTGAGTAAATGATGACAGAATTTGAATTTTTGAGTGAACTGTCCCTTTAAGTGAATCAAACTTGACTGCATGACAGAGTCCCGAAAAGCATTTTACAGACGCCTGACACAGGATCCTCATTTTCACCTGACGATACGAGTAAAGATTTAATTTACAATTCTTGCAAAAGTAAGATCAGATGTTATACAGTACAGACCACTACAAACAAAGATGCAAATAGAATGAACATCTTCATACTGGCATAATTCTAAGAGCTAAAGAAAATGTTTAAGGAATATAATATTTATCTAATATATATATATAAAAAATCCAATTGACAAAATACTTTGTTGCACATTAATATGCATGGACCAAAATATTGTGGTCTGTAGTTGCTTGTGGTCATATCTGCATAAGCCACAAAAGGGCTACAAAAGTCTGATGACCTCAAGTGAAATACATCTAATTAGCTTTTTATAATTATGTTTTAAGTTATGTTGACCATTCCCTTACTTTTTACCCCAACCTTAAACCTACCCATACCACCAAACCTGTCCATAATCGTACCCATATCCCACCTCAAGCACAAGTGTTTTGCTATACAACATAATGAACACAATAAGTACATTGTACTTATTTTTTTTATGTAAGTACATAGTAGTTAAATACACCTAATATATAATGTGACCAAAGTTATATTACCAGAATCAAAATTTGAGCAAAATAAATGAAAGTAAATTTAAATTTGAGTTTCTTAGTATGTGATTTGTCCCCTTTTGCTTTAATTTGCTTTCACTTGACTGTACATCCTAAATTTTTCTAGATGGAATTTTCCTATCAGAGGAAAAATCACAATGCAGTTAAGAGGACTGGAACAACAAATCCAGAACCAGAAATATGGGGAAAGGGGGATTCATCATCACAGACATCATCTGTGTCAAGAATAACTACATTCTTCCATGTTATAAATGAGCAGGTCTAATCAGAAAGATCAGGAGGCCAATGCACAGCCATTTCCAAACTTTACCGTTTTAGCTCAAACAGTCAAAGCAATCTCTCCTCAAGTCTGTTTTTTTTATATCACCCCAGTACTAAGACAATCAAGAGCGGAAACCACATGAGAGAGACCCATTAATGTGCGATGGCTTACATTACGAGAAGGCCAATCTTAAAAGAAAAGGTTGAGGTTGAAATATTTTGGATCTGCCAAGGTGGGAGGCTGTCACAACAAAAGTTAAGCCCATACGAAAAAAGATAACATATATCCTGATTTTCTAGCCATGTATAAACAAATCTCTCAGTAATACAGACATTATGTTACATAGACGTAATTAGCATATGCAGAAAAACAAACTATACTTCCTTCTCAATCACTTTAATAATGAAGCATGCAGTTCAGGCTCAAGAGGTTTCATTCAGTTCTACCATCTGATGCTCATTTTATGAAAACAAAGCAGAACTATAGTCTAAATTGACTGGCATATGTTAGAATGAATAATTAGTTCTAAAACATTTTCTGACATTTTTCTATGACTATTAACTACTTAATAGTGCAATATCAATTACACAATAAAGAACAAAAACAAAGAATCATGCCAGACTTGAGCAGAATTAACCACTGGCCATATAATAATGTAATGTAAAAAACAACAACATTATTTGGAGTAATTAGCATATCATAAATAATTTGATCATTTTTAAGCTACTGAAAATATATAAAAAATATAAGTCTAAAAATATAAAAATATAACAATACATGTATTATTATTATTATTATTATCATTTTATAATAGTAATTATCATTAATATAATAATATATATAATTATTAAATTAATTTGTTTAATTGTTTAGTTTATGAGTGTTTTATTATTCTGTACAACAGCAAATAAACATTTAAAGATATAGTATATTTAATGCTTTGTATAAGAATAAATAAAATAAAATAAAAAAATAATATAACATAATACATAAGTTAGCTGTAGTGTAACTTTCATTCAATTAACAGATTATAAAAATCTCAACAAAAAAATTATAATAAAGCAAATAAAAAATACAGGTTGTCCAAAGGCCAACAACCAAACTAAATTCCTCCAAGATGCTCTATGCAAACTGGAGCCCATAAGCAGCTTTGCCCATCGTGATCATCATTTATGAGGCTAAGAACACGTGTTACAGCCAGGAGGAGAGCAGCACAGATACAGTGTCCATGACTGTTGTCCCAAGAAGTGACTCAGCTCATAAAAGTATTACGTTTTGTTTTCCGTGCCATTCTGGGCGGCAAGACGAGAGAACCCCTGAGGACCAGTTAAAGTAATAAGCTATTAGGGAGACAAATCGCATTTGCCTTTCAAATAGAGCCCAAAATAAGCAATTAACCAGAAAACAACCACATTAAGCTTTAAAAAGCAGCAGTAGGTGATCTGATCCTTTCACACTCGCCGCTCCATGTGGGAAACATTAGCCGTCTCGCTCTTAGCTCACTGGCACGGTTTAATCTATAGACGATGGGGCCTCCTTTCACACTTTTTCTGTCTCTCTCTTTCTTTTTTTCCCTTTCAGAAAGATAGACAGGTCTTAAAAATGCACGCCAAAGTAAAGAGCGTGTTTCTGTGTGAATGAGAAAGCAGACCTAAGTGCGTGTGAGGCCCTATACGGTGTCCGGACGGCATTGTTTACTCTGTGGTGTGGTTTCTCAGGGCAGTGACTGCTCCTTGGGTGTCCCCACTGGGCGACGAAGAAGAAGCCTCACGCGCCTGGTGTTGCCACTCTGTCTGGAGCGCTCAGCCCATAAGCTCCGCACACGACTCAGCCAGCGATTCCTAAAGAGGATTTTTCCAACACTTTTCCTCTGTAATTATAGCTGCACTGCTGATAGAAAAATAACCACTTCATGATGGGTTATAAGGAGTTTGGGGTTGCTGTAGTGACAGAAACCTCTATACAGTTAAATTCCCATGAGATTCTGAGAGTCAGACACAGAATACAAGGTGATAGGTTGTTCACGAAGGTCTGAGCTGTCTATTAATTGTTTTACTATGGCTACGTTCCTACATGGCAAGGACACGGTATAGTCAGTGCAGTTGTAGAGTGCTAAATACCAGGGTTGTGTGAGCCTGCCAAAACTGAATTGAGAATGCTTTAAATCCAATTCAACTCCTCAATTTGAATTTAAACTGAGGGAGCACACAGGATTGCAGAACAATAGACAGAACTTAAGAATGACTGATATAATGACAGACAAACAGACACAGATAGATAAATAAAACGACACAGATAGATGTACAATTAAATAGAACTGCAGACAGACAGATAGACACATAGATGGACAGATAAATGGAATGACAGACAGACGGATAGATAAATAGAACAATAGACAGACAGACAGACAGATAGATAAATAGAACGACAGACAGATAGACGGATAGATAGACAGACAGACGAACAGATGGACGGATAAATGGAAATAGATAAATGGAATGACAGACATAGACAGATGTATAAACAGAACGACAGACAGACTGATAGATGTACAGATAAATAGAACGACAGACAGACAGAGAGATAGACACAGATGTAGCGTATAAATAGAACGACAGACAGACTGACAGAAACAGACAGACAGACAAACACACAGACAGATAGATAGATAGATAGATAGATAGACAGATGTATAAATAGAACGACAGACACATAGACGGATAGATAAATAAAATGACAGACAGATAGACGTAAGGACGGACAGACAGATAGAGGCACTTAGACAGATGGATAGATGAACAGACAGACTCGAGACCCCTGTGTTCTGCTCAGCTGTTTTTGAACACAAGAGCCGTGTGTCCTGTGTGAACGGTTCCAGACTCCTGTTATTGTGTTCCATGTTGGAAGTCTGTTCTGGTCTCTGGTGGCTGTTGCTGACAGATTTGATGGAATGGGGGTTTTCTATAACACAGGTGTCCTCATTGACCTCTCTCTCGGATGTAAACGAACACTTTTCCATCAACAACACGATACTCTGCGAGAAGAACGCAAGTCTTGCGTGCTTTCTTCACCAGGTAAACAGCCAAGATTGTGTTCATCCAAACCTGCACCTTTTTAATAGCTCCTTAATCAAACACAATGCGCCTTTTACACATGATAAGCTCATATTCATTGTTTGGCTAGGTAAGAGCTTGACAAGCACGGAGGCAAATAGTCAAGTCACGCTGGGGCCGGTCCTCCCTGGAGAATGATGTAAGTGGTTTTAACTGTCCCTCTGACAGCGTTCACAATGGAGATGATGCTGAAGACATTAATGACTTGTGGAAAGTGATATAATGAACAGTTTTGCTGTGTGAGGTTCACCTACCGGCCCTGTCACCTGAGAGGCCGTCTGCAGATCTTCTGCTGCTGTCAGGGTTTCTGTCACCGCAGGTAATGGACCTGATCCAGAAGAACAAAAACACAATAAGGCCTTTACCACACACACACACTCTCTCACAATACGCTCCCACACTCTGGTAACAGCACCAAAAGGGCCCCCCCAAGAGACAATGGATAGATTACATTTCTCCTCAGTAAGAGTGAGTGAATCCCAAACAAAAAAAACTAATTTTTAACAGCCTGCTCCTTTCAGCAGACTCCATATCATGATACAGTACTCACATGAATCTGCTCTTTCTGGATATGACCTGTGATTTAAGGGGATCGTCTGAGAGGAGAAAAGCAGGGTGGGGTTTTCTACGGTCTTGCTTGTGAGGTACTTACACGGCCCTGTCGAGAGAGGCCAACTAAAGTTCTTAACAGAGTTTATTTAAAAAAAACTGCGATATTTTTAAATAAAAATAAAAAAATAATAGTAGAAACTAAAAAAAAAAACTAGTGAATTTACAATGTAATTTTTAAAAGACAAATAAAATTATAAATTAAAAAGAATGCAAAAAACATTAAAAAATATATAAAATTGTTAATCAAATTTTTGTAAAAAAAAATGTGGCCCTTCGCCTTTAATAAATAAGTAATATTTATAATAGATTATGAAAGTTTGGAATACACTTTTAAACATCATTACTCCAGTCTTAAAAGACATATGATCCTTTAGAAATCATTCTAATGTTGATTTGGTGCTCAAGAAATATTTCATGTTATCAATGTTGAAAACAGTTGTGCTGCTTAATATTTTTGTGGAAACTGTGATACACTACTATTCAAAAAAATGTGGGGTCATTCAGTTCAAAAAAAGAAAAAGAAGGAGAAGTTAGTCCTTTTACTCATCAAGTATGCATTAAATTGATCAAAAGTGACAGTAAATACATTTATATTGTTACAAAATATGTCAGATAAATGCTGTTCAGTGAACTTTATATTCATCAACAACCCTTAATGTTTTAAGGATTATATTATATTAAATTAGAAAATGAAAAAAATATCTTTAAAGATACATTTTATAATATTTCTTTGTTTACTGTGTGTGATGTAATAAATGCAGCAATGGTGAACCTTAGAGACTTCTTTCAAAAATATTAAAAAAAAATTATTATTCCAAACTTTTGAATGGTAGTGTACTGTATATAAAGTGCCAAAGGCCCAATATATTTTCTTTTTGGACAGGATTGGCCTTTTGTGTGGCTTTATATCCCATTTATATCCATAATGTAGGCCCCACGAATTTAAGCGATGACTAGGAACTTACAAGGTATTTCTGGCATGGCTTGCTCCGGGACATGGGGTTCCTCTTCAGGCCTTGCAGTTAGACTGTCCCCTTGTAGCCTAAAAAAAAAAAAAAAAAAGAGCATTAAAGGCTTTAATTTCAAATAAGTGGCTTGCATTTCTCCCCACAGTTATGATAGCTGTGAAAGATACCAGTGATAATACTATCATGTTCTCCATTCAGAGCAAACTCTCTGCTGAGGCTATGAAAGAACTCTGTGTAATGGATCAGTATCAAATAAAATCTCTATTTTTACCCAGTGTCTTTGCTAGATGAGAACAAGTGGAGACAGTGAGTCTCTATTCATATAAGGTGATGAGACCATGCCAAAGCAGTCTATTTGTCTTATCACTATCAGGGGAGGATGAGGATATGGGCAGGCTGGAATGTAGACAGAGTGTAACATAGGGGAACGCTTAAGACCTGACAACAATCTACTAATCGCCAAACAGTGCAGCTGTCTCAAACACCCATCATTTGAAGGGATGCTAGAATTAGGAATTTTCCTAAAGAGGGTTTGTTCTTAAAGGAACAGTCCATCCAAAAATGAAAGTTCTCTCATTATTTTATCACACACATCGACACATGTCATTCCAAAACACAATTTGATCATGCTCTTTACATAAAATTAAAGTGAATAGTAAAGTGCTGTCAAGCAACAAAAAAATAAGATCGCCCAAAATTGAAAATTCCGTCCCTCTCAAGACATTCTAAACCCATAAGACATTCGGTCATCTTCAAACACAAATGAAGATTTTTTTCCGAGAGATTTCTGAGAGATTTCATAAAGAGATCGTAAAATCTGAGATCGTAAAATCTGTTCAATCATCGTTTGTTACTTTGGTTTCTAATTAGTTTCACACTTGTTGCTTGTTTTGTTAATTATCATACACTGTGCCTTTAGTTTTCCCAGTTCTGTGTTCGTCATCGTCAATGTTTAATGTGTAGTTGCTTTGTTTATTCTCTGTTTGTTAAAGTATCTAGTATCCGTTCTTCCTTGAGTTTCTATTTATTAAACCAATCTCCTTTGTTGTATTAACAAAAAATTTTAATTTCAATGAACTCAAAATTTTAAGGCAACCAGGTAACTTACTTTTTTAAGTTAATCCAACTTTTTTTTTTACAGTGTATTTGTCCCTCCATTAAAAGTTTATTCACCCAGAACTCTGACTCTTCAACACGTTTATAAAAAGATTATAAAATATATCAAGTGTTTAATTTAAGTCTTCTAAAGAGACACAATTGCTTTTTATGATGAACATATTTAATTTGGGCTTTTATTCCAAAATAAACATTGATCAGTGAAAGTATCACTCAAACGGAACACTTTTCGGAAGTTAAAACGGAAGCTCAACCGACAAATCTACTTGCTTAACCAATTAACACCATATTCGAGTGCTCTGTGTACATTTGCTGATCACTGTTTATATGTGAATAAAAGCCTAAGTGAAATCTGTTTATCATGCAAAGCGACCATGACCCACACTGTAAGAAAAAAATAAAATAATAGAAAAGCATAAAAGCTACTAAAACAAAATACAAGGCAATGCGTTATTCAAAATACACGGAAAAACATTTGTAAAAAGTCAATATGGAAAAATTTTATGGACTTTTGTGTGGTCAGGATCATACCATGTGATTTAAGAAGGAGCATCCATTTAAAACATGTCAGTCTCACAAATTCCCTAGAGGACTGGAAAATGAAGACATCCAGCACGGTAATTGTCATACCTTATTCTTCAACAATGCCGTATTCTCAATTGTAATTTTGGAGCGGTTTCCCTTCAGAAGTTAAATCACCAAATGCTACAGTTACCAAATGATAGGCTTGATTCATTTCACATTTCTCAGCATTGCTATTGCATGCCTTTTCCTGTAAGCAATCAGGACAGTTAATAAGCATGAAGACAAAAGAAAACAACTCCTTCTCTTTTTACTGCTTTACCTGCCAGTTCATTGGAGTTTCTGTAACTTCATTTTAGTGTAACAACTTTCTCCCTCAAATGTTCCCCCTTCATTCTTTCTCATATGTAGAGAAGCCACTGAGAAAAAAAAAAATCTGGTTTAGCCCACCATCTGAGCAGTTCATATTCATACCGCATTATTTTTGAATGAGTAATTCAAATAATGATGTTCAATGACTCACACAACTGTGCTTGATCGAGTCAGAACTTGGATGCATTCCCATACTCTTATAAACATCACAACATAGAAATGACAACATTTTGACTTTTATACCCAATCCTGTCCTGCCTGAACTGGTTCAATGCACTTTTTCATTTATGTACTCCTATACGCATTGCAGAAGTGTCATATTTGTAGCCATTTAAAGGAGCAGATGAAATTGTAGAGTGATTGTGCTACTTCAAGATGAGCTGGTTTCCTAAGCATGTGTGGCTGTAGTCTCCCACCTCATCCATCACATTAAGAGGACAGACGCGAGCAGATAAGGAATAAATCCCATGACCTTTCCGACAGTGGTGCGCTATAGGTCAGTGGATCCCCGCAGAAGATTTAGTAAGGCTAAGAACAGTTTACAGTTTTACAGTTTAAGCTTCATTTTGACTGAGGCATATTGCATTGTGTGAGAAAATATTTGAGATTATATATAAATCAAATATTAATAATTAGACAAAATAAGAAATAGGGGGAAAAATGTGGCTGCATTTTCTATTTTGTTTTATTTATTAGTTATTTATTATGCTGCTTTAATTATTAAATGTTCCTTGCAATGCTTTGCATTAATACAACAATGATATTTAATAATATCCTAAATGAAAACGAGGCTGAGATGGATACATGGTCAGTTAATTCTGAATGTATTAGGCCTAATTTTCAGATGATGTTTTCAGAATTTTTTGTCAACTGGATTTTGTTGTTCAAAGATGTACACTGCCGTTCACAAGTTTAGGGTAAGTAATACATTTCTTTTTAAAGAAATTAAGACATTTATTGAGCTAGAATACATTAATTTACTACATAACAAGACATTTATAGTGTTATAGTGACATTTACACTATATATAAATATATCAAAAATACCACCTTCAAACATTTGACCTGTAGTGTATTTTTATACTTTTGTTCATTTAGAATAAAACTGGCATTCATATTATTGCACATATAGACACCACCACAAATAACTTTGAAGGGCTTAAGTATAATGTTAAAATTTTTGACAGTCTAACGTCCGAACTTTCCAGACTGCTGTTAAGTATGATGTTCTTCACTCATTGACCACTTGAGATAAATGTCCAGATAAAAGGATTCTTAAGTCTGAGCCTAAGAAAATGTTAAGAATGCGGCCTGCGTCCTCCAAGTAGCCGCATGCCCAGGCAAAGAAATGGAGAAGGAAAAACTTAGAGAAAGATGGGCATCAGTTTCCTCACGTTATATGCAGTAGCTGCTGCTGTTTGGCAAGTCTATAGGCAAGTCTATATGGTACTGAAGAGATTCCAGAAGTACAAACTGACACTTATCACTTATCACTGATTCAGTCTGACTTAAGAATGAACCATTCAGAATTGCTCATGTTTTGTGAAGATCAGAGACAAAAGATGGATTCATTCATGAATCGGATATCACTAATGTGGAGTAAAAGATCAACAAAATATGTAAACAGGGTGGCCGTATCCCAAATCTTGCACTTTTAACCTGTGATATAAACAAATGAACTTCCACATCAATGTGATAAAACAGTCAGCAAACAAACGGTGATCTTGTGATAAGCATTCAGCAAACCTACAGTGAGAAGATGTTCGGCATCTCGTAGACTGTGAAGAATGTCTAAAGTATCCGTGGTGAATCTGATACGGAGCAGAAATGAAAAGCACAGAAGACAAAGCCAAACAAAACAAATGTGGGGCAATGTAGGAGCGTGGCAGCCATCTAAACCAGCAGATTCTTTTTATCAGAGCCTGGCATCGGACATGAGCACTGAGTCACCCTATCGCAGCTAACAGTGTGAAATGTGATCATTTTGCCCAGCCACAAACTACAAAACAGGAAATAAAAACAGAAAACAAGTGATAATGGAGATTATCTCTGTGTGAGTATTATGAATACAATCAGATTTCTATAAAGCTTTTAAGATATGCATGCTTTCTCTCATCCACAGATGTTTCTTCAACTTTGGACACTTTCATGTCCTGGGGCAATTTTTATTTAAAGGTGCATTGTGTAATATTTAGGAGGATCTGTTAACAGAAATGCATTATCATATACGTACATAACTATGTTTTCAGTGGTGTATAAAGACCTTACTCAATGAACAGTTATGTTTTTATTACCTTAAAATGTAAAAATCTTTAAAAAATCACCTTTCTTTAATAGATTTTTTTTAGGTGCCTTTTAGAACCGTTATTACATGTTAAAAAATATTATTATCTAAACAAAGAGAAATAAACAAACCATTTAATATTTTTATTGTGTGAAAATTATTTATATGCACTATCGTTCAAAAGTTTGGGGTCAGTGAGATTTTTTTTTTCACATTGCGTCCTTTCCAGTCAAGGTGTCAGCAAAAAGTGTGAACATATTATTTAATAGTGTTTATTTAGGATACATAAAATTGTAGCTGTGAAATTAGCTTTAGCTTGACAAAGGAGTCCAAACAAAGACAAGAATGTCATTACCACAATCCCCATTTCTGAAACAAAATACTAATTTGAAATGTTTTGCAAAACACACTGTGTTGGAAATGTTCCTGACTTAAAAAAAAAAAAAAAATTCTTCTGTCACAGATAGCCATTTTTCATATTAATTAAACTAGTGAGACTATAAAAAGTGTGTTTAGAAAAATCCAAAGGGCATAGCTGAAGAAACACCCAGATGTGGAGTCTTAAGATAACTGCAGATCTCATAGTCACCTCAGTAAGATGAATGTTGTGCATTACCGCAGCATGTAGTCATTCACCTTTAGCTCTCAGAGCTTTAACTCTAGATTGTTGGAATGCTGCGTGCGGCCCTCATATCCGGCTGAAAGGGGTTTGGTTGCGGCCCCTCAGCAAACAGAGGTCAGGATACGTGACTCGTGACTTGACTGAGATATATGGCAGTGCATTCTAGTATGGACCTGATGATGACATTGTTCACATTGTGTGTACCGCTTGACATATTAAATGAAGGTTTGCAGAACTGGCAACCCTCACACGGTCTAGTGGTCGGGTGAAGTCATTGAGTAGAGTAGAGCTGTTGGTAAATATTGAGCTGTGTAAATATTTACCTTGCACACCTTGAGCAGATGTTGAGAGTGACTTTGGCCTGGGGTTCTGAACAGTAGGAGCTGCGGCCCTGGCTGAACTTACTGCCAGACGGCAACAGGCCAGTGACCCCCTCCATACGCAGGTCATCCAGATCCTCTGAGAGAGAGAGAGAAATAAAGGATGATTTTAACTAGACTGGCTACTGATTTTGTTTGGCGTCTCAAAGATTCTGATGATGTCTGTGTAAAAAAAATGATAAACATTTTGAAATTAACCTATTGTTTTTAATAATACAATGAATATGTTTATATTATTTAAATTATTTTAATGTTATTATTTTAATATCAGTAAAATAACAACAACAACAAAACAATAATAATTATTATACAATTTTAACTGAATCAGAAAATTCACTGAATTTATTCTGACCTTTTTATAGAGGATTTAAGATGAGATATGTCTTGAAGCGTCAACCTTATATTTCAATAATGTTCATTTATATTTTTTTATTTAAATATTAAAAGGGGTTAGACTTTCTACAAACAGAATTAAGAATGAACAGGGTTAACTGAAGAGGCCTAAACTGTATCTATCTTTCTGAAGAAATAGTAGAAGAAATAATACCGTGTATATATATATATATATACTGTATATATATATATAAACTTATTTTCATAAGTCCAGCTGATCAACCATTTAAATCAGCTTATAGTTTAAGCTGGTTTAAGTGGTTGCTCAGCTGGACTTATAAAAAGGACATCTGTTTGGGTTTGATTCAAGTTCCACATATAGTGACAGGCACAACAACTATTTCTATTCAATAAATCTGATTGAATGTAGGTGATCTAAGCAGTTTATATTCTGCACTTTTGGCTCTGTAGCAATGCTCTCTGATTACTGTTGTAACCGGTCGTACTTGACCCACTCTGAGGCGGATTTGAACTGGTGTCCACTAACTAGCTTGCTTCTGTTACACTCACCCCCCTTAACCTCACTCCCATCAGGGTCACGGCACCAAATGTAACCGTGTGCACTAACAAGGACGCCAAAGACCACAGTCTCTAGCGCCAGTCAGTCGCCAGTGCGCCTCTTGAGGTCAGTGCGAGTGAGGTTTACCCGCACAGCTCTTAACTAGCTGGCCTCCTTTACACTGGCATTACAAACAGACCAAGAAAAGGAAAGCAGAAGAGAGAAAATACATGAAGAGAGATCAATAAAGCTAACAGCACTGAGTTAGGCAACTCTATACTCTCTGAGGTCGCTGGTGACCCCCTCACAGCATATGCTCACAGCTTGATCGCCAGCAGCCAGCCAACAGGTGCAGATGGCTGGACCTGAGAGATGTGCTTCTCTTTACACCATAGCTGTAACTCTATAACACACTCTCAAACACGCAACTGGGCCGCAGGGTTGTCCCAGGACGTCATCCACTACCCTCCTACTCATTCATTCATTTAAGTTAAAATCAACCTTCCTAGTATTCCTCAATCAATTCATTATAAACAATATAAAAAAAAGAATAACAAAATTATAAAAGAATTCCTGTTTTCCCATTTGTCTAAAAAAAATAAAATAATTATATGGTCACCAAGGTGTGTAACAGTGTAAGTATATTTTTCTGCACAACAATAACTGAATCAATGATATTCAACTTTATTCAACAAGATGGAAATGTCTGATACACAATGATGAAGTGATGTTACCACAGGCAGAAAACAAAAGAATAGGATGTATCATCAGCAAAACTTGAATTGCCTCAGCGATTTACTGCAGAGTGAGTACTGAACGCAATCAAATATTAGCGTCACTGTCACTTGATGGTGGATCTGGTGAAGAAGCTATATGAAGATATGCTGAATGTACTGGGAAATGAGCTCTGATGAGGACAGTGATGATGGTATAAAACATTTGCTCAAACTGAACTCTTCCAAGCTCAAAAAGGTAACAAAATATGCTTTATTTTATTCTTCATTTTTACAGGAGAGTCAGGAGAGTTTTATATTATCGCGATCCATCCGTGTTAGATATAGGTCGCTAAAGATCTGAATATGTAATAACGATTGGTGAAACATTCATGCATTTAAGGGTTAAACAAGTAAGCAAAGCGTAAATTTTTTTAAGCTACATATAGATAATTTGTGATTTGTTGCTTCTACTTTAAGTAATTTTTATATACAGTACAATAAATTAATAATACAAACAATATAAAATTTATATTATTATTAAAAAAACAATAGGTTAATTTAAAAATGATTGCTATTTTTTTTTTCAGGATTTTTTTGGCACTCAATTTATAGCAATAAATACTGTATACAATAGAAGCCTAAAAGCAAGCAGAAGTGTATATACTGTAACCAATTTAACGTTTTGTACCAATTTAGTGTATTTATTATATAATTCAATAGATGGTCAGTTGTGCGTGTAATTGCTTTAACATGGCTCATCAAATCTGATTTCACTCAGATTTCACTGTTTCATAATGGCAATTTGACAAAGCATGATTCTCACAGGGAGTTTCGTTCTCATGTCACAAACATCATGATCCAGCAAGAACGAGGAGAAACGGGGTAAAGTGAGCCGCTTTCCGTGAGGTCTGCGCCTTACACCTGTGCCTGTGGCTGTAGGTGTTATATACCAAATGTACCACTTAAGCTGAAACCGCACAGCCAGTTGACTGAGTGTGGAAGGACACACATAAAAAAGGCACCTTGTAAGACAAGTAAGTGTAGCTAATGGCAGGAATTAGACATGGCCTATTCATCCACGAAACTCTTACCCGGCTCACGTTACATCTTTCAATTGCCTCGTCATTTAGTTTGAGCTGCTAATGTGGGAAGGGGCCCGCTGGGAAACAACTTATCAGTCGCAATTAAAAGCCCCGATACACACCTTATTGTGTTTGTACGCTCCACGGTGTCAACGTGAGATTCCTCCCATAAGGCTTCGTGCAAGCATGGAGAGCATGTGTTTGTGCAAAAGGGCGGTCCCGCTTGGCACAGGAATGTCGACACTGCCTTGTTCATGAAATACCAGAGAGTGTGGTGATATTACATGCCTCATTCATCATCACAGGTCTGGTCCAGCTGAGAGAGAGAGCCAGAGGCCATCTCATACACACACGCAGCATTGTACATGAGAACACAGCTGTCCACCGTGAGAAAGTCTTTCTTTTTGGATTGGGCCACAGGGTGTGTGGTTCAGCGCTGAGGGGGTAACTCATGGCAATATGGCAGTGTTTAATGTTAATGCTGATATGAGTTGGCTGAGACGTATAATTTGAGAGAAAGATATATAAAGGTAAACACAAAAAGAGTGCAGGCCAAATATATTTTTTTAAGTATTTTGAATTGCATATAAAATGTCCATCCTTTTGGATTACACATTTTTAACATTCACACACCAATAAACTTAACAATAAACTGAGAAGCATATTTGTCAGTCAAACATGTTAAAATCAGGCATAAAAATAGATTGCTTTTGTAACCGGTCCTACTCGACCCACTCCAAGCGGGATTCGAACTGGAGTCTCCGGCGTAGGAGGCAGGCTCACTAACACTCTCTAGCGTCAGTTGCTAGCGCCTCTTGAGACCAGGGGAGTGCGGTTTACATGTACAACTCTTACTGGCCTACGTCCGTTACACTCACCTCACTCCCATCCGGGTGACAGCACCAAATGTAACCAGTCCTACACGACCCGCTCCAAATGAGATTCGAACCGGGGTCTCCGGCGTGGGAGGCTGGTGTGCTAACAAGGACTCTAAAGACTGCAGCCTCTAGTGTGCCTCTTGAGTCCAGAGGAGTGAGGTTTACATGCACAGCTCTTACTGACCTATGTTCATTACACTCACCACCCTAAACCTCACTCCCATCCGGGTCACGGCACCAAATGTAACCGGTCCTACTCGACCCACTCCTAGCGGGATTCGAACCGGGGTATCTGGCGTGGGAGGGCATCTTAAGTTCGCGAAAGACGCGAAAAAGAAAGTGAGGTTTACAGACACAGCTTATATTGGCCACTTATATTGGTTGCACTTAGAATCAGTATAAATCTGTTTTGTTCAGTAGCATGAACATGTTTAAAATATGTCTGGCTGTGGAACAAGGAATATTCAATTAGATTTATTGATGATAAATATATAAAACTGGTCATTGTCAATTTAATACACATTCCATTTATTAGTTCATTCTAATTTTTAAATAAAAAATATTAAGCAGCAAAAATTGTTTTGTTTTTTTACTGTGTTTTTGATCAAAACAAATTTAGCATTGGTGAGTAGACTTCTTTCAAAAGCATTCCACAAATTTAATTTATGTCAAACTTTTGACCTGTTTCTTACCCTTTTTCATTTATCTTTTTTTGAGTGTATAACAGTCACTCTTTCCACTCTTGAAACTCTATCAATGGATGGGAAAGACTATGAAAAATCATTGACTGATATAATCAATGCAAGTTCCGAGTGCTTTTCCATAAGGGGGTTGATGTGCGAGAAACCAACTGTGCCCTTAAAAAAACATCCTAATTAATTGGGCTTCCATTGAAAGTCCTTCTGTAAGTGTTTTCCCACAGAGCTTTGGCTAATTTCTTCTTTTATGTGGGCTTAAAGCTGCTTGTTTCACAAATGCACCAATGCCCGAGCCAGAAGTGGACTTTAAGACTTGGAACAGTCCTTCATCGGCCTGACAGGGATCTGAACTCTTGCCATAGTAAAGCAGGAGACTGCAGAGTGGGCTTTTCTTTTATTCCATTTGGAAAGAACTGACACAGGGGGAAACAAAGGTGTCTGAAGGCTCTTAAACGGTACACTGCCATTCCTTAATAAATCTGCCAGGACTGCCCATCCAGCAAAGCACAAAAATAAGACATGACATGAAGACACAAATTTCATTGTGATTTGTTAAGAGTCTTATCTGAGAATATAGAGAATGCCAACAATATAAGACAAAGAGGGTGGCAAGGCTTTGAAAATAATCTTGTTAATGGCACACTCAATTTAGTCTGATGTATTTTAAATCCTTTAATCAGCTGGGCAATGTGAAAAAAAGTGGTCATTACCCTAGCAGACCCATTACTGATTTAATGTGCTCTTGCAATATAAGACATAAAAGCCTTTAACAAAAAAACCTTGTGCAAAACAATCCTACTTAGCTTTCTCAATAGGCAGCATTTTAAAGCATCATAGGGAAGCTCCTGACATAAAGGCCGTCCCACCAAGTAACTTAATCATGGTTAGATAACATCTTTTCACAAATTGTAAAGAGGAATCGAATATGCTCTTTCACAGAAAAGACAATCCCAGAAAGCACTGCAATAGATGAGAAAATTCAAAGTGTCAGACAATGCTAAGAGAAATGTTTATACAGTATTATTGTGAAATATTATTAATGCAAAATAACTTTTTCCTATTTGACCACATACATTTTTTTTTTTTTTGCCATTACTAGACAATCTTCAGTGCACGATTCTTCCGAAAAGATTCTAATATTCTGATTTGTTGCTCAAAAAATATTTCTTCACAGTGTAACAAAGTATTTACTGTCTCTTTTGATCAATTTCATGCATCCTTACTGGATAAAAGTATCAATTTATTTCAGGAAAGTCTTACTGACCCCAAACTTTTGAATAGTAGATAAATTTAAGTTACAACAAAAATTGTTTGATACTGATATAGTTGGCCTATTAAAATGCTATGTTTTTTGTCTAAACTAATTAAAATAAAATACAAAAAAACTGAATATATAATAATAATAATAATAATAATAATAATAATTAACAGTCATTAAATTATTTAATTATTTTAAGAGTTAGATGAGGGCAAAGGTGATCTAAATGTAAAAATAGCACATGCACAAATATATCACACACAAAATATCCAATATTTACTGAAACTAATAAATAAAAAACTCTAAAGGCTCGTTCACACCAAGGATGATATATAACTGACTGACTATAATGACACAGTTCTAAAAATCATTCTAAATACAAAAGAATAGCAGAGTCCACACCACAACTAAAAAGATAACACAGAGAAATTATATTGTTGAATTACTGTTAGAAAATATTTTTTCCAACTGATGAATGATAAAAACATTGACAGCCAATCAGAATCCATTCCTCTTTAAAAAGCTCTAGCATTTAAAGCGACAGATCACAAACCTGAAGCAAGCACTTAGGATAAACAGAGCGGGCCCTATCATACACCTGGCGCAATGCAGCGCCAAGCGTGACAGAAGTGTTTTTTGTTAGTTTCAGCCCGACGTAGTTATCATTTTCACGTCCTGCACCACATTGTTTTAATAGCAAATGTATTTGTGCCCATTTGTGCGTCCATGGGCGTGCTGGTCTGAAAACGAGGTGTGTTCAAGCGCATTGTTGGCGCGTTGCTATTTTGAGGCAACTAAAATAGACTGCGCCGTTAACCAACAAAAACCTGGTCTAATGTCAATGGCGCAGTATTTATTTATTTTTTTAAAGAGCACGTTAGTAATGTGCGCCTATAGGCGGGTCCACAGCATGTATACACTCTGCTTATTACACACACAGGGAGACGCAGCAGCACACAAACATGCCAAATATTAAAAATAAAAGGATTACAAAGTAAAAGATAAATATTGTGTACATAAAGATATTTTGGAATCCGGCTTGTCCCGTAGATGGTCTGCTCGCACACTTTAACCTCGCGCACGAGTAGATCTGTTTCCTCTCTGGAGACGTTCAGTCTTTCCACTTGCAAATTAGGCAATGTAAATAGCAATCCGCCATGGCGTTAGTGCAACTGGCTTTTAAAGGGACTGGGAGATGAGACCGGTTGCTTTATTTCATGTTACGCCCAAAACACACCTATTACTCATTAAGAGAATAGGGACAACCCTTTTAGACCATGCGCAGACCACCCGTCGTTAAACTAGCAAAAGTGGATTAGGACACTCCCTAAGTGCACTTGCACTCTGCGCTTTAGATCATCTGCTTAGATCGTTAAAATAGGGCCCAGAATTATCGTACGTTGGTTTGGACGCTAATATATTTATCGTTATGGTTATCTTTATAGTTATCGCTCATGGTGTGAACGGGCCTTAATAATCTCTAATATTATACATCTCTCAGTATACCATTGAAAGGAATTACATTGACTGTTAAAAAAAAAAAAGAGTAAAAACTAACAAATTTAGGTCCATGTATATACTGTAAGTGTCTTAAAATAGATCCATTTCAATTAGCATCTAGCCTTAAAAGGCAGCTGCCTATGTAGGCAGTAAGTAGCTCACTAGATTTTAGAACAGGTCTAAATGCTGCCAAAAAAATAAATGTTTACGTCTGTATATGTAACCTGTATATATCATAAACATGCCGTCTACTGTCTCAGAGCCACACTACTGTAGATGTTTTAGATGTATAAGACTTGTTTAATCTCTAACAGTTCAAAGAATACCTCATCTACCTCACATGCACCATACAATTGATACCTTTATATTGCACAAAACATTTTGATAACGCTGAAAAGCAAAATACCAGCAGAAGCACACGTCCAGACAAAACAAGAGCACAGCGTCTGTGTGAGTGTGCGTTTGCAGCAGTCATGCGTTACTGGAGTGTCACTGCATACTTTCAGTGTGGAATAAATCAACTGCTGGGGATGCTGAGCCCCTGGAGAGAGGTGGAAAGTATTATCCAAACAGCGACGGGAGTGATGACAAGGAATTTCTGCCTGTAATTGTTCACACCAACCGAAGCACTACCAAAGTGTGTGTGCCTGTCCTAGACAAAGTTTCCATGTTGTTTAATGCACCAAAGAAGGTCTACACAACAGGGTTATTATAGTTAACCAAAACTAAAACAGTAAGTAACTTAAAATAAAATGGTTAAGTAAAATAAAAAGGTTTCAGCTAGTTGCCAAAGCCAACATGTTCTTAAATGTACCAAAATAACTAAAACTGAAATAAAAATGTATTAAAAAATTATAAAAATGACTAAAACAGAAAATATAAAAATAAAAATGAATTCATAATAATATTAATATTAATAATATACATTAATAAAACTATAATAGTATATCAATGGAACTAAAATAACACTGCTACGCAAATGCACCAAACAATTGAGTCGAAACAATTGTCACTCAGAAATTGCTTGTAAATTTCACAAATAATTACAAAGAAAATTCAATTAACATATTGAATTAAATGTGTAATTTTGAAGAAAACCTGTTATGGTATTTTCTTGTAAAACATACTCCACTAACAAATGTTTTTGGTGTTAGTCACTATTTGTAACTCATAATTGAATAAAGTACAAAGTGCATTAAGTTCTCCAGACTGTTGAATCCCACCAAAAGTTACATATATTTATTTTAATATATTTCAGAAGATGTTTAAGATGTAATTCCATAATCACATAGCCATGGACAGTAAACTATAATAAACGCAGACTGTGCAGGCAGACATGACGTTTCCCAATTTAGTTCAAAGTGCTCCATGGTTTATGTTCCATCTCTAGCTCATAATTATCAGAGCCGGGTAATTGACAGAATTCACTGTGGAGAAGTTCTAGACGTCTCAGACTTTGCACACTTTCCGCATTTGTGTTTCATTAAGACTAAAATGCTACGTCCCAGCGCTGTGGTTTAGTCCTCACATACATACAACACTTTGAAGTGAGTGGGAAAATCAGTTTTGTTTTGCTTTGTAATGAAAACAATATTTTAACTACTTTCATAATTACAGCCCTGAGTTGACCCTTTCGTTCTCTAAAAATACATTTGCCCCCCCATGCTGCAAAAATTTCACGTCTGTCATGGCAGGCGATGATGAATGATCTTTCAAAGTTTATATCTAGAGTTAATGAAAGACGGGATTAAGTGGAGTTACACGTGACGCCGATGATGATAAGGTAGTTGAGGACTAGAAGACTCTGAGGCGCTGACACTTCAGAGACAGTACACAATCTTGTTTAAGAATCAATAAGTTTAATAAGTTTATGTAAAATGGGAATTGTTAAAAACTGTTTCACGGGTTATAACTGTAACCATTGTTCCCTGAGAAGGGAACGAAACACTGTGTCGAAGGCATGTGATAGTGTCTGAAGCATGTGTGAAACTAGACCAATCCTGATTGGTGCTACACAGAAGCTTACAAACACAAGCAGAAGTCATCTATATAGTTGAGAACATGAATGCCCTGGAGTCTCAAGGGAGCCAGTGCTGCGTCCATGCATTTCATGAAGGTACAAGGGGATAGCGCTAGGCCAACCTGAAGAACCAGATATTGGAACGCTTTGCCCCCAAATATGAATCCTAAAAATGTCCTGTGTTGTTGAAGGATGGATATGTGGAAGTAAGCGTCTTTTAGATCTATGGTGACAAACCAATCCTCTGACTTAATTTGACTCATCTGAATATCCTCAGAGACTGATTCAAGAGCCGAAAATCTAGAATGGGACACAACCCCCAATCCTTCCATAGAACAACGAATCTCGTGAGGAAGAAAGGCAGTACCCGACCCTGCTCGGGGTCCACAACAGTCTTTAAAACACCCTAAATCTTGGTGGACAGGACCCGAACTGGATCCTGTAGCCTTTTTCCACCGTACACAGTGTACGGTGAGACACATTGGGTAGATGTTTCTATGCTTCTAGATAGTCTACTAGGGGGACACTCTGCAGGGCCGCAATGAGTTTCTACAATATTTTGGACCCCAGTTTGAAAACTCAGGAACTCAAGAAAAAAATCTCAATAATCTTCCAGGCATATTTAGCAACTGCCAGAGATATTTAGCATTCCCTAAAGGTAAAGGTAAAAGAGAGTAAAGACCTCTTAAATCAAGGAACTCATTCAACAACCCCTACATTTATGTTGCATCTCTGGTATATAGACTCATGCTTGACTGCAAACATACTTGACTGTTGATAGCAGGGGTGATGTTCCTGTTATCACATCATGAGGAAACTGTAAAATCTTAGGAACACAGACACACACAAACTCTCTGATAAGAGTTACAGGGGCATTGTGTGCAAAATAACATTATCGCAAGGTTACAAAACAGACCATTCATATCCACGACTTCAGGACTCAAACATGACTCACTGTATTTGTTACTAGTATGGTTTATGGATGTGTTTGTTGTTAGGTCTATGGGTTCATTCTTACAAATACATCATAATTTGAGGTTTTTGCTCTACTGTAAATCCCGAAAGGTCTGTGGGTTGCTCTCACTGGATCTTTTCAGCTGTCTTTCAGTTTTAATAAATGCCTCACTTTGGCCTACACAATAAATCTTTGAGCTGCGGCTTGCAGCGTCTTGGCACAACTGCACACTTCCCGCGATTAGGTAATCCATCTGCAAGTGTGTGGTAAAAGCCATATAAGAGCAATTATTTCTCATGAGGGACTTTTTTTTCCGTCTTATCTGTGTATCAAAAGATACCAATATAGTTGCCACGGCCAAGCCTCCTTGATGTTAAAGAATGAAGATCACTGTAATTTACACCAGCATGTTCCATCATCACCGGCATCCCTGAAAAACAACTGTACATCCTGGGCACAGTGGTGCATCGCTGTTATTTGTTTATGCCGTTGTCAGGGCAACTGTTGTGTCTCTGCATCCTGGAGAGAGTTCTTGGCGTCGGGACGAGCAGAGGGTGGCGGCAGCTGCCAAAGACATCACTAACAAAAGCAGCGCCCTGATCGCTTAATCCACTTCCATCACACCACATCTATAAAATACCAGGAGTTAGTGTCATCTGGGGGGTTAAAGTGAAACAGATCAACATGATAACCCGCAACTCGATACCGCAAAAAAAATATGCCGCTTGCCTTTAAAATAGGATGTAAAATAGGATTAATCGCAGCATAATAAACAAGTGTTTCTTAAAGGCAAAGTATGTCATTTATTCAGTGTTCAAATATTTTATCCTATTTTGGTTTAATGTGAAGGGACTATAAAATACTATACTGTAATAACTTTCCACAGTTGTCCATATGGGCTCATGAAACAATATACAGCGTGACCAGTGTAGTTCGATTAGAAATTACTCTTATAGACTGGTCTTTTTAGGGATTTAAGCATAAAAAGCACAATCAGTGCCTGAAAAACACTCACAAACGTCTTTGAATCATTCTGAAAAATGATAGCGTTATTCACATATTCATTAAAAAATGACTCTTATGAACTGGTACTTTTTAGGGAATCAAAAACAAAGCACAATCAGTGCAATCCCAGTAAAAAAGAAATTATTTGTTCTGAACCTGAAAAAGACGGGTGTTGTGAGGTTTTGAGCTCGTTCACGGCTGGACGCGAAGTCGGAGCAACACCCGCCCCTGTCGGTGATTGGTTGAAACACTGTTTATTTTGGTTTTGAGTGGTGGTTGTACCCATTTGTTTCGTGTGCAGATTTCAGAGCCTAGGCTGCCTACAGAGACGAGGTTTTTGGACGGCATGCTTATGGGACGGGCAGCTAGTGGATCGTTGGGAAAGATTAGGTAATTGTTTTTGGGCCTGAAATCACTGATACAACCTTTAATATTACATACACTAATGTGCAAAAGTTTGGGGTTGGTAAATCTTTTCTTTTTTTTAAGTCTCTTATGTTCACCCAGGCTGAATATATTTGTAGTAAATACTTTTTTTGTTACAAAATATACTATTTACTAAATAAAAACATCAAATGAATGTCTTTACTGTCACTCTTGATAAATTTAATGTGTCCTTGCCAAGTAAACGTCTTAATTTCCATCAAAAAACATTGTAATGACTTTTGCATGGTCAAGCACCTCTTACATTTTATTGAGAAAGTGTTAAAATCTCATTATTTTAGCAACTCAATTTGATAATTACTATCCCATTAGAAGTACAGATATTGTACACATCAGCTTCAAGTCCTAAAACTGATCTCCAGCCAAAAAAAGTGAGCCGTGCTAATGTCTCCACGCAGATACAAGTCAGTCAAAAACCAATAAACCAGAGTGCAATATTTCATTCAGCACTTGTAGATTCCCATAAATCCCCACATTTTCACGTTTTTATTGTCAGCCAAACCAACAAACCACACTGTAGAGATTCACAGTTGCCATGTCATCTGGGGCTCTCTGAGCGAGACGGAGTGGGTGTCTCAGATGTGCCATACGGGTGGGCATCCAGTACCCCTCCATATGTGACCCATCCTCCAGACAATTACAACTCAAGATCTGTGTGAGACAAGGGCACCATTTATCAACCCTGTCCCACCATGTCCCATGGACACTCCTTCATGAATCTATTTCTCATGTCTGAAAGGTGTCAGATTTGAGCAGACTCATTTTCAGAGTCTGTACCAGATTAAAGGCCACCACCACAAAATCTGAAACCCTAAACCCAGTCAGAAATGGCGTATTCATCCTGCCGAGTGGCCACAGCTCAAACATGTAAAACAACCTGAGAATAGTCCCACACTATTTCTTTTAGTCTCACTTACACACATCTGTCATCGCTAGGATTGACTAGCACAGCAAGAAAGCAACCAGTGTCCCGTGAGCTCTCTTTTCAGACATCATTTACTGTAAATCTGCGGCTTCATCTGTGTCTTCATCTACTTCATGAGGCCATGAAAATCATAATGGCAATCTTCAGTGTTGCTCTGTCATGGGAAAGCACCCATGTCTTGGGAAAAGGGTTTTCTACTATGTTGGTTTATTAACTAACCAAAAGATAACAACGTGATGCCAAAAACAGGGTTTTTCTTCAAAAATAAAAAAAGAGTTTCAAAATGTGGTTAACTGCACATAGACTATATATGATGATTGACCCCACATATATTTATCTCATATACAAAAGTTGCGAGACATTTTCCACTGAGACTGCTTTTGTTGATTTGTTTATACAAAGAACTTACTTTTTATTGTCAATAAGCCCAGAATAAAAGGAGACGTCAGGTCGGCAGCAGATTTAAGACTGTTATATATAATTTTCCAGATAACTAATTTCATATTTTTCATAACCCTTTATAAACAATGATACGTCTTCAACGTCAGCAAATGCACTTTGGTTCATTTTACTTCAACAGTTCAAGGAGTTCAAATAAAGGGGGGAAAATTCTAACTAGCATTTCCCTCTAGTGGTAAAAAGCTGACATTGACAGTCCATTTTGTGTCTAAATCTAGTAGTAAAATACCACAAAAAAAAACTAACTAATAATATAATATAATTTAGTATAATATAATATGATACAATTAGGATCCATATGTATGACTTACTGTATAATACTGAGCAATACTAGCATAGTAGTTCAGATTTAAAAATATATGGCCTGTTATTTTATGCCTTGCATTAGTTTTAAATAACTTGTACATATTGAAGTCATTTAAAATCAATTAAAAAAATAAACAGATTAACTTTTAATCAAACTCATAACCAATTATCATATGACATGTAATATATAATCTAATATATATATATATATATATATATATATATATATATATATATATATATATATGTTGTTGTTTTTTTTGCAGTAACCATTTTGCTCAAAAGATGGCCGAAGCAAAAGAGCTTATAAGCTCCCACCCCCAAAATTCTAGTCTTTTGTAAGGACTGTAAGGACTATGCAATAAAACATTGCTGAAAATGGTCTCAATGGCAGTTATCTGGCTGGCTCAGGGTGCCCTGCAAGTATGATGATATTTAAAATTTGCCACCATTGTTTGTGGCCGCTCGTTCTGAACAAAGTATTTTTGAGCTAGTCACCTTATTTGTAAATGCCATGTGACTAATCACTATGGAGCCACAGGACAATTACATCATGACAACGTTGATTGGCTGATGGCACCCCAAAAGTCCATTCACAGGTTTAAATAAATTTCATGTTTTTAAGAGCCCTTTAATAAATATATAAAAAAGGCATTGTTAAAAATACACTAAAATAATGAATATTTACATGTTGTCTAATGCATTTAAGTCATAAAATCGTATTGAGTCGATATGACCACAGTAACTGGGCATCAGTGGAGAATGATAACAGGGCAAAATGGTGTAGGGCAGGTAATGAAGTCATGTGATGCAGGTCACGTGGTTTTGAGACACACTATTGCTTGCTTATATAGGGGGGTTGTATTTATAACTCTGAAACCCAACTCCAACCCATTTAGGAGCTTTCCTCAGCTTTTCCCTGAAGCTGAGTTATAATAAAAATGAAATTCATTGCAGTTTCACTGTATTGCCAGAGGAACAGAACAATTAGAGCAGTGCAGCCATTGATTCCCTCCAGTGCCCAGTCAATATGTTCAGTAAACAGCCTGAGCAGCACCTCCACTGAATACATGATACTAAGAGGAAAAAACTGTGGGCTGAAAACATCAGGTACAGTTTCTTCATTAGCATAATTGCACTCTTTTGAATCAAGTTGATTTCTCTATAGAGCATTTAGCACGGTGGGATGAGAGTTTAAACACAATTACACTGTATTTTGTCCAGAGAGATGGGCTCACAAATTAATCTCACGGCAATATTTTACATATGAGAATGCAGTTTATTTCAAACAGGATGAGAGAAGAGGATAGACGAGGATAGATACAATCTGAGAAAATGTTGCTCTGATCTTTTCCACTAGAGGACAGTATAACCACATGTAAACTTCAGATATCTTCGTTTGACATCTTGAGTTACTGCACTCCGAATCCCACCTTACTAGTCATTAATAAACTAGATTTTACTTTATTTATAAACTTATATACATTTTGACTGATATATGTGTGTCTATTTTTGTCTGTTTTAATATTAATGATAATGTTTGGAATAAACATTTTATTTTTTATGTTTTTGAAAGAAGTCTATTTCAATGTTAAAAACAGCTGCCTAATATTTCTATGGAAACTATAATACACTACCATTCAAAAGTTTGGGGTAAGTATACGATTTACTTTATATTATTTCAAACTCGTGAGCGGTAGTGTACAACTACGATCTCCTTAATATTTGAAATGGAATGACTTGAATAAATGCTACAATGTTTCTCACAGTTCAGATCATCTTTTAGAACACATTTGTATTGTGAGGTAATATTATTCCCGGCACAATCATTATAGCTGTCGTGACCTATACAGCTCTCTGTGATGATGCTCTAATGAGACCGAGGGTCACACTGTTGTCTGCTTCAGGTCAGGAGGGACCACAGGACTGACACAAGAAATGAGATCCAAAGACACAGTGTCTCACTCCCGTCTCCATGACTCTCTCCCATCTGTTCACTGTTTGTCTAACTTTCGATATGAGTGATGAGCCAATGCCGGCACCAGACACTAGGAACTCCATCAGCCTGCAACTACTGAGAGCAGTTCATCATAGAACAACATAATCTTTGTTTCACTCTCTCACAATAAATCAATAAGTCTCTAATCATTTGGAGTAAAATATCCTTTTTATGACCTATTGTCTTCACACGTTACAAAATGGATGTTGTTTACGCTCAAACAGCAACATTACACACTAACTAAATTTAGAAAAGTGAAATCATAATCAACCACCCCTTTATCATCAGTTAATGTATTAAAATAACATGAACTAACCATGAGCAATGCATTTCTTACTGTGTTTGTTCATCTTTGTTAACGTTAGTTAATAAAAATCCAGCTGTTCATTGTTCGTGTTAGTTCACAGTGCATTAACTAATGTTAACAAATACAACTTTTGATTTTAATAATGTATTAGTAAATGTTGAAATTAACATTAACAAAGATTAATAAATGGTGCTCAATTAAAAAAGTGCAGCTCATTATTACTTCATGTTAACTAATGTAATGTTTACAAGTTAAACCTTATTGTAAAGTGTTACCCAATATTGTTGCACACCGTTTTACATCATATTTTGTTGTATATTTAATTTGGTCTAGTCATCTTGGAAAAATCTGATCAATGATCTATTAAAGGGTTAGTTCATCCAAAAATTCTGTTGTTAATTACTCAACCTCATGTCATTCCAAACCCTTGAGACTTTTGTCCATCTTCGGAACACAAAAGAAGATCTTTTTGATGTTATTCGAGAGCTTTCTGTCCCTTCATTGACAGCCTACGCAACTACCACTTTTCAAGCCCCAGAAATGAAGTAAAGACATCATTAAAGTAATCCATGTGACTAGTGGTTTAACCTCAATTTTATAATTTATTTTTTAACTGGTTCATGGAAACGAACTGTCTGAAAGAACCAGTTTGCAGAAAAGATACAGACTTCCCCTCGCCAAAATACTCCAGAAAACATACTAGTAGTAAATAGTATACTATTCTGAACAAATCCAGGCATCTTCACTTGCAGTTACTGGGAGTCAGATTCTGCTAATGGGTAAAGAGGCTTTCTAACAGGCAAGAGAGCATTTTTATTGGCAAGTGCAAATGGTAAGTTTCAGAGAGCTCTACATGTTCTCTCAGTCAAAGCAGTCAAACTAAACTTAATTAGTGTGAGTTTTAATGAGCAATCACTAATAGTCCGAGAAATTACTCAACAGAAAAAGAACAGAAAAAGGTTGTTGAAATATCACTAAAGTATTCCCCTCCCAACCTCCCAGCAGCACACCCTCTCTGCTGTTGCCTCAGAGCACACAAAATCTCATTATCTCCCAGCATCCTTTGCAGGAGAAAGCCTCAGTGCAGCAGATCAGCTCACCAGGTCGCTGCTAACAGACACACACAACCAAGGGCACACCGAGTCCCACAAAAACAAAATCAGCTCCTCAGACAGGTCTCTGTGTGCAGTGACAGTAGGAAACTCTTTACCCTCAAATAAGGAACAAGAACACAACCGGCAAAGATGAAAAGCTTCTTCAGTGCCACTTTCAGAAATAAACGCTGACACATGAAATGTTTATTTAAGGGGATAGTTCACTTCTTCTGTGGACACAATATTAGATGATATACAGTATGTCTAGTCGCATAGAAAGAGAGTGGATAGTGACCAGGGGCTGTCAAGAAACCATACAATAGCTTTGTGTGACAAAGACACCAAAAAATTAAAGGGGATCTGTTATGCAAAACTCACTTTTACATGGTATTTGGTGCCATGGTGCCGTGTTTATGTCCTTGCTAGAGCAGCAAGTGGAAACACAAGAATGTCTCCGCTACACGTTCTGTTGTTGGCTGTATCAATCAAAACAGATGCTAGACGGACGTGTTTGACCGTTGAGCTCGCGTCTCACATCTTTACAGCACCTCTGCAGGAAACATCGTTCTAAAAGAGTGGTCAAGTTAAAAGAACTTATATTATATTGTATTTAATATATTTGTAGCATGACAAGCATGACAAAATATTATTAAAACATAATGATTTAAAATGTACTTTAAAGTAAAACACTATTTAAAAGTGTACTTTAGTGTATTAGGAAACATAATCGTGAAAGTTTACACTTAAGTGGCCTTTTATTTCATTAATGTTATCCAAAAGATACTTAAAAAATACTTTTAAGATTTGGCAAATAAAAGTGCACATTCAATACATTTATGTGCATTTCTTTTCCCCCCACAAGGGTATCCCTTTAAAAGTGTCTTAAAACAACCAAAAATTTAAGTTCTGCTTTCTAAAAACTGAGACATTTCATATAGTTTAAAAATGACAGACTTGCCACATGCATTGCATTTTGTGCGGGAAGTTCTGGGTTACGTTTTACACCCATGCAGGGATCAACCTGCTAATACCACAAAGCTAAACTGCTAAAAAGCTCTGGTACCTGAGGGGTGGTCTGGCACCAGCACAGAAACAAGGACTTAGGATGTCACGCTCATGTAATCATTCATGCAGCAAGGATAAATCATAGTTATTCATAGGGATTCTAAACATAACAATCTGTTGACAAAAGTATAATACAAACCACACAATTTATCCTTGTTTTTTTAAGTATAAATTCATGAACGTGCTGCTGTCTGCTTCCATCTGTAAATAGTGGTTTAAAGACACACATTTAAGATATATACTGTGTTGTACAAATACAATCACGCCACCCTTGCGCCGTTACAATAAGTCCAACAGAGGAGGTAGGGTGGGGGGCTCTGGAGGAGGACTCAAAACTGGCAGATGGGACAAGCCAGGGCAAAGGAGAAGCCATTGAGGAGATGACGGAGGCAGAAACCAGGGCATAGAAAATGGCGGGAGGAGTCATGAGCAGGGAAAGCCAGTTTAGGGCTCAGAGCATAGCCAGGACAAAGGCCCACGGTGCAGTCAAGGGAGTCAGAACCAGGGGATGACAAGACTGAGACGGAACTGATGGAGGTGGAACCTGGACGGCACCATAGGGCCTAGTGGACTGAGGCGGAGCCAGGGGGTAGAGGGACGAAACACAGCTGAATACCCTGAAGTCTGTAGCACAGGCAAAACGATGACTGACCAAGGCGGAGCTGGAGGGATGAGGGAGCCTGATAGAGCCATGAGGTCAGATGGCCCCTGGTGTAGCCAAGGTGGAGTTATGGACTCGGTGGACCGAGGTGAAGATGGGATCTGCACACCAAGGTGGAGCTGGCAACTGGTAGATTTGGGACAGATCCATGCAGCAGAGTGGAGTCAAAAGAGGAGGAGAGGGACTGAAGGGAGCCAGTGGAGGCGGGGCTGAAGGACTGGCTGTCGGTAGAGCAGGTGGGAGAGGGAGGCTGGGGGGGATCATTGGAGATGCAGGAGACTTGGAGCTGGGGGGGAACCAGGAGAGTCACAGGAGACTTGGAGCTGGGGGGGAACCAGGAGAGACACAGGAGACTTGGAAATGGGCAGGACCAGCGGAGGCACAGGAGACTTGGAGCTGGGCGAGACTAGTGGAGACACAGGAGACAACGGGTATAATCTTCTTCCAAATCCTCATCATTTATTGCAGAGGCCAGCTGTAGCTCACCCTCAGCATCGGGAATGTGGACCGGGCTCCATTCCATTCCCCTAAACTCCACGAGCACACCCACTGGGATGGACAGTGTTATACGGCTCATGCAGCAGGTCAGATTTTTTTGTTCGTGTCTCTGCCACTGGCTCAGGTGGGCTCTGGCATAGGCTCCATGCAGGGTGTGGGAGGCGGATGGCTGGGCTCAGGAGCCGGAGTGGGGCAGGTATTTCCTCCTTAGCGGGGCAGATGGTGAACTGTGATCCGCTGTTCACCAGCACCCACTCCACAAACGGGCCAAAATTTCCTAGAGGAACATCACTAGGCAGGCCATATAACATATACCACCTTGTCTTTAAAGCTACTGTAGGACATCTGGGAAAATAGCAGTAAAAGCGCACGTCCCTGCAAATCGCAGTCCAAAGCCATGCCTCCTGAAAGCGTGAACGCGCACAGCCAAGAAGACCGGAGACAACGTTAATGCAATTCATCATGTGTCATTCACCGGTGTGTAGTATGAATTAGTAACAGTACTACAATACCAAACGTAAACAAATTCTTAAAAACAGAATTAGATGCAGCAAGTTTTCGGTTTTAGCGAGCAAAACCTGTCAGTGTGTAATAATATTTCTATATAGATTGTAGATCCTTTGCCAGTGCCAGTTGTTGTCGGTTCAGAAGAACAGTTAGGTTGTTAGGTTCTGTCTGCACACCGTTCCTGAATGCGCTGATGACTTTTTCTAATTTTGTAACGCGCTGATGTCTGCGTGAACAGCCTGCACAGTGGCATGCAAACACACGTTGACTGACAGGAAACACATGCTATAGGACCGTTTGGACCAAACACAACGATTGAACAAACATTTTCAGGTCATACGCCGTCCACAGATGACATGTGTATATAAAAATACATTTAGACCGCTTAACAGAGTGACTGCTATCAGGATATGAGGAGACTCTCAACCAGCACAACAAAAAAAAATTTATGCAGAGAATCCCCTACTTTAAGTGTTATCTTTGCCATATTACTAATTCAATACAGATTCACAAATGTCACTAAAAAACATGAGTTTTACAACTAAAATATCTATTATTCCAATAATCTATTGGACTACATGTGAGCTCTCTCTTCATGAAACTATGAAATCGTGTTAGTAACAGTGCAGATATGAGAAGATACTCTTGATGATGATACTGAATGTGCTTCTGCAATCAAAAGGCATTCAGGACACAATTTAGACTGCAAATGAAGCTTCAAAATCAGTGGTGATATGAGCCACAAACACGTAACTCTGTTTGGGTATGCGTGATCTATGACTTTGTAGATTATGTGGTTATGATTTTGTGGTTATGAGGAGGAATAAGTGAGAAACAAGCAAGCATGATATTTTGATTATCTGCGAGTGTGTATTTTCTCATTACCTAGCAGCTCCATGGCATCATCCTCATCTTCCATCTCATCTTCAGTGACTGAGGGGGCCGAGTCAGGCATGGAGTCAAACGAGTCCTGAGACAACATGGCTGCCAGAAGTTTCTTGTGATTCTGTTGCTGCTGTTTTAGTCCTTTACCCTTAGAATCCATTTTCAAACTGCAGACAAAGAGAAAGAGAAGAAACTTCTCTGAATACAGTTTTTAGCATCTAGAACAGTGGTTCTCACTGCAGCAAGGAGCACAGTGTATCACAAATCAACATAGAAATAATAAAGTTAGCGGGAGACTGCCAACCAATCAGTGTGGTAAACACTAGCACAGAGAACCACGAGAAGAGTTACTGACATGACATAAAATCTGACAAATAAACTAAAAACTCACAAAATGTCAGTAAATGAATCCAATCCAATTCTATTAAAGGTGCCCTAGAATGGTTTTTATTTTTATTGTATAATGTTTTCTGGGTTGCCCTTATAATGTTAGTATGTTTTTTACATACTATACAAAATAGTCATAATTTAGAAATAAAAGGCATTTTTCCTAGCCTGATTTTAGCCTCTGATTTGAAAGCTCTGTTTCAAGTCTGCTGTGTGTAACCGGCCTCTTCTGTGATTGGCTGACATGCTTGCATATGAAATAGCTACGTATTACATGTGAAACTCTCTCGAATACTTTTATTACAGATATATACATTTTTACCATTACAGCTATCGAGATGAATGAATCGTGAGATGTTTTTAAAGTATTTAGAGATCTATTCCCATCACATAAAATGTTGCTGTGATGAGCATTGAGCAAACAGATGACAGTGTGTTGATCACGAGAATCAAGATCTTATCATTGCAACACAGTTTCTACACTCTCTCTAGTGTAGAAACTGTGTTCATTTGTACATCCAAACACTGAACAACTGCCATGCTTCGGCTGCGCAGTTCCGCCTGTCATTGAACATGGGCTGGCATATGCAAATTTTTTGAGTGGTACATATTAATGATCCAGACTGTTGCGTCACAGTCGGTGTTATGTGGAGATTTTTCAAAAACGAGATTTAAGTAAGAAGGAGAAAACAATGGTGTTTGAGACTCACTGTATGTCTGAACTCTTGTTATTTAACTATGTTAAAATAAATTCAATTTCACATTCTAGGGCACCTTTAATGTTGTCAAGCGAGAAAGCAATAGAGACTCAAGGCTGACCTAATGTGGCTATTATCCTTGAGGCTCAGCCTACATCACTACAAGACTTTGTTGGTATATTATCTTGACTTATCTATCTGGCACTGCGATAATCTACTAGTGCTTGAGAGCCACTTCTTGCAGTCAGGTGGAATAAAACCTATTGTTCAAAAAGGTTGAGAACCACTGATCTAGAACGCATTGTAGTTGTCAAGGTTTTGTGTACATGGTAATAGACTGTAGAGAGTGAGCATAATATTATTAGAAACAATGCACAGTCAGATTCGAACATGCATTTCCCAACCAAGCACTATGGCTAGTCCACAGTTCCGTCCTGTAGATGCATTTTTTGTTGTTGCTTTTTAATAATATTTTAAGAAATACATACAATTGTCAAAAAATGCTTGTCAAGAATAGGAAATACTCCACTTATGTCATGTTGACTAACTATTAAGACTTCAGCTAGGGCATGCTGTATCTTTCAAGAGCAACATCATCCTTCTCAACAAACATCAAGAGATAATATACTTCTACATTAATCTATATAAGAGAGAAGAGGAAACTGACTTAAGATCAGCTTAAATCAGCAGAATGCTCTGTCAAAAAGTTCTTAGCCATATCAGCAACAGACTTCACAGTCATTATTTTCCAGTCACACACATACCCTTTCTTTCTTCCACAATTAAGTTCTACCTTGAATATATGTTATGTACACTCTTAAAAATGAAGGTTCTTTATAGGAGTCAAACTGTGCTAAGGAGTAATTAAATGTAACAAATCATGTAAAATGAAATCATCTTTTATTGGAAAATTAAACATTTTATCAAACTTTTTTTAAACAACCTTTTCAATAACTGAGAAGATAGTGATCAAACTACATTTTATAAAAATGTCAAGTTCCCGAATCTATGGTTATGAGAGTCAGTTATGTATTAGGTACGTTATCGTCTCTGACATCTTCTCATAGCATTTTGAAGCCGCTCAGGCCACCATTTTAAACCCGGTACTCTGGGTTTTCCAGGAAATGTGTGTACTCGTTGGATCTCAGCTTCTCGTAAACACTACCATGCATTATGCACGTTATTTTTTGACAGACACCGATGTCGTGATATTAAAACAATGTGGATATAAAACCGATGGATCTGGTAATCTAGGTAATTATTATTTACTTATTAGCCGGCAAGTATTCAGTTAAGTGATTGATGCCCAACGAGTGCGTTATGTCAATGTTTTTAGTTCTAATATTCCAACCAACAGCAAGCCTACATTTTTGACAGACGTGATGATGTGCATAAAGGCTAAACTATTTTGGATTTTTGGGTAATTATAAAATGTGGAGACGTTCAGAATAATTTTTGCGTTGCTCATTGTACTAATTTTACGGAATGTTACGGAAATTTATTTTGCGGCTTAAATTATTTGTTACTCAGAGACTGACTGGTTTGGCATGTCAAAAAAGTTACATTCATATTTTTACAGGAAGAGTGGTTTTGACGCGTTTGTGCCTTATATATATAAAAAAAACTGTTGATAATAGTGACACTTTTTAAAACTTGTTCCATTATTACCCCTTAGCAGATTTGGACTCATAGGCATTTCCATTAACATCCATGGAAACATTCAACATTCCTTATAGAAGGAACACGTAATTTAGATTATTAAAATGTTTGATAATGTTAGTTTGATCTATATTACAATCTTTAACACGTTAAAAATAGGCAGGAAATAGGGTTCAGTTATGGGTCAAAAATACTAGGTCAATTATTCCATTTTGAGCAAACTGATGGATAAATAAATTGAATGAATAATGAACATATGGTTGTCACATGTCGATACTGGCAAAATTATTCCCATGTCTCAATGATAAAGAGTGACAAAAATAGTCTGCAAGGCTATTTAATTTGATTGTTATCTTATTGGAATGACATTATTCAGATAATCTAAAGGTTAAGGCTGTTTTAATGTCATGAGCTGAATATTACTATGCTAATGGCTATGCTAATACTGCACTGCACATCCCTCTACTATGGATCATTTAGAACGTTTTTTTTCCCCTTACTAAGCGTCACTCAGACAATGCTCAGCTCTGCTGTAGTGTACTACAGCATCAGCAATGCTGAGACATATCCCAGTGCTCATAAACATTCATATGAACACCAATTTCACTGTATGAAACACAGCAAGAAACAGAGTACAGATACTGTTTTCATTATCACTCATTATCACATTATCAGCGTTTTGTTCTTTTTCTCATAGAGAATAGGAATGACTGAGATATAGGAAATACAAATACACACGAGCAATATGGCTCATTAACCACAAGGCCACAGCTTCAAAAACAGCTTAGTACAATGGTACGTGTTTTTGTGGATTTTTTAAAGCTTTTTTGAGTATTGTCTAGGGATGGCTGGCACGAAACAGACGTTCCGAAACTTTGAGATCCCGAAGCCCAGATGTTTCGAAACACTGATCCGAAGCGTGATTCAAAACACCCATGTCCATTCTTCATGTTTACTGTGGCGAGCAGGACGAGACTGAGGGCCGCGGGAGAACGGCGCGAGGCCGGTGGCGTGATTACTGATGAGCGACACCTGTGAGACGCACCGGTCTCGTATCTCTCACGGAGGAGCGGGAATTTTCTTAGCAATGCTACCGATCACTTGTTTAGCGTTCATGTAAACACTACATTCAGATTCACCAATCGGAATGAATTCAGTTAAATTGAATCAAAAGGTGTGCATGTAAACAATGAATGGCGACTGCAGAAAGCAAAAGATGAATCCCGGACATTTTGGACGATCTCGATGGCCGGACACGTCCGGGAAAAATAGGATGTATGGTAACCCCTACTACTAAGCTTTCTCCACAGAAGAACAAGAGCCTGTTAGCTTAGCTTCCAAATAAAAGATTGCTGACACTATTTGTACATTCTGTGAGTGAGATCCCACCCTCTATGGGCGGGTTGAGACCATGCGGGATTTAGCCTCTGGCCAAAAAAAAAAAGCCTTTTTCCAGACAAAAAATACATAAATATCTCGTCTCAGGGGGATATGAGGGTGGAAAGCACGGTAATTCGAAAATATTAAAGTTTTTCTACTGATGCAAAGCTTAATGCTAAATCCTGAAGTATCCCTTTAAGGGTACGTTTACACGACAATGATATGCTTTAAAACTGAGAAGTTTTTCCTTTGAGTTTTCCACGTACAGACGACACAATTTTCAAAACGATCCCCATTCACACAGATCCGTGTAAACGACTAAAAACCCTGTATTCTGCTGCCAGGCCATTAGATGCAATGAAACACAATTGGCTGAACACATAATACGCATGTGCATGACGAAAAAAACTTGCACTTTGAAATCAGTTTTTAAAGGTTTTCAGGCACCCAAAACGCTGTTGTGGTATAAATGAACGGCCAAAATGCATACAAAGTTTTATGTTTTTAGTTGAGAATGGTGTTGTGATTTCATTTCCCCCAAGAAATTTACATAAACTCACTAAACTTTTCCATTCCCCAGAGATACTTTAAATTCACACACAAAACTTTTGCCTTCTCTTAAAAGTATTGCGTTCCCCTGAGAAACTTTATATCCTCTCACAAAATATTTGTGTTTCTCGCAGACCTTTGCCTTCCCAGTGAAAATTTACATTCACTCACAAAACTTTTGCGTTCTGCCGAGAAACTAGATTTCAATGCTTTTGTGAGTGGACGCAAAGACTTTCTTGGAATACAATACGTCTGCAAGCAAACACAAAAACGTTGAAGTATAATTTTTCCGCCCTTCTCCCATTTTTTTCCATCACCATGATCCCTTTTTATTCCCACGTTTGCCTATAAATCATAGATTTTAATCTCATACTTTTGGACTCCATTGTAATACATTCAAATAGATTAGATAGACAAACACTTTGAATAGAAATATGCTATTCATTCTGTTAGAAGAGAGCTGTATGAATCAATCACTCCATTAAAACTCTATGGCACTATATTAATTGTTTCATGCATGGAAGAGAGAAAAAAAAAAAAAAATGTCACAATAGCATTCAGAACACAATATCTCAGACTAACATACAGTACAGGACCCTAGCATTGTTTCAAATAAATACAAATGCTACCGTTACTGTAGTGACAACTCTAGCTCAGCTTGGTCTAATTACACAGAGGTGGAATTAGTGACCTAATTAATCCTGTCATTTCGCTTAATAAGGGTCTTGTTCTAGTGAAGGGGGATGTGGTAAACAGAGTGCAGTGAAGAACGGCGAACAAATAATGATTTAGGAAAAAGCTACATAAATGGAAACTAGTCAATTTACTAATTTTGGCTCCTGTCATACAGAAGAGCTTGTCTCTCAGATGGGGCCTAACCAGCGTTCAAATCATTACACTGTTTCAAAAAAATTAATCTGAGGCTGCGCTACTAAAATAAAATGCAAGTGAGAACATATTGCTTTAGATGAACGCATTCATTGAAACTATGTAAGCCAGTCTATAGCCTTGCGTGGGTTGGTATGGCCATGTGAAGCCTTGTTAGACAGAACTAAAGTTGTACTGCTGCCGCGTTCCTGTGGGATGAGAAACTCTCCACAGTGTCCACCTGGCAGAACAGACTGTATCCACAGAAGCATTCACTGCTCCAAAAAAGAAAAACAAGACCACAAAACCAAAACTAAGAATGAAGTAATATGGAACAACTGTTCCATATGATGTAAATAGCATAAAATTACACAGACCACAAGGGCCGCGAGGAGTCAACTGGCTGTAAATGTGCAGGCCATCCAATAGAAAAGGGAGGAAAAACGGATGGTGATCTGGAAAGGTTCATCAACAAAAAAAAAACTCCACTGCTTAATAGGTCAGTTAAAAGAGGGTGATGTATGTCATTCGTGGCTGCTTACAGAAACCTCAAGCCTCAAAATACACACAGCAAATCTGTTTTAAGTACGAATGATTTGAGAAGTGTTATGTAATTAGTCAGATGTGTGGTTAGCGCAGATTCACTGATCGCAGTTCAGCTGGTGGTTTAGTAGATGTAGCTTTTACAGATGGCAGTGTGACACACATTGCTCATTAGTAGTGAACTCTCTGCCTCCTCTCTTGTATTTGCATATATAATGGATACCAGCATTATTTACATCAGATAAGATTACAAAGACCGCAAAATCTCAGTTTCCTAAACTTATTTTATGTAACCAGGTTTTAATACCTTTCCTCCAACAAGGCTTATGAACGAACGAACGAACAAACACAAGAGGTCTCGTTAGACGTTTGCATTGTCCGTCATTTTGATGGACAGTAGTAAAAATTCCGTCAAAATCTATTACCCGTCATTTTAATTATCATTAATCCGTTCTTTAATATAGCGCGAGAGATTAGCACCTCAGTTCAAGCGAAGCGGAGCGCGATCATCGTTCCAGAACGAAATAAACATGAAAGAACATCAGAAAATATGTTGAAAGATGCAGTCCAACTTACCGAAATCCGTATCATGTCTCTCATGTAATCGTTCTATCAGCGTTTCAACCGCAGAAAGACGTCAATTAAACAGCTTGTCAGGTAACTCAGTGGATAGGGGTGAGAATTACAGTTCTATCATAACAACTCTCGGGAGATTAGTATGGTAATATAAATTGACATAGTAATGGATATGGCAATGTTAATATATTTGGTCTTGGCGGAATAAATCTGCTACACTGCCGCTGCTGCAGAGCAAGTACAGAGACTTTCTACTGCCAATACATTCACAGACATTGCTGTGAGCGTGTAAGATATGCTGCTCCTGCTGCACTTGAAACATACATGAATTAACCCCGTAGCAGATCTATACAGGTGGAGCTGGGGAGGGTGGAGGGTGTCTGAAAGCATGCTGCAGACAGTAACAGCAAACAATGCCAAGTACCAATCAGTTAAAGACCTATCAGCCTGCACCATTCAGAGTTTCATGCTATGTAATTACAGTAATTACACTCTCAGTGCAATTTGTCAAATTGACAGACAGTTTTCAGCCACTGCTAAAAAAAAATCCGCCAATGACGGAAAATGTTCGGTTAACGTGACCTCTGATATTCATACATACATAAATGCATGCATTTTAACAAGTCTCTTTAATACATGGAAATGAAAGAGACCCTATTCTAAATGTACAATATCAAAATCTCTCAAATTTGAAAATGGGTATTTTTGGAACAGGTAAAATGCAGATGGAACCTTAATTCCAAGGTGGCAAGTTTTTTTTTTGAGCCAGTCACCTGAGCTGCAAATGCCGTATGACTAATCATTCTGGAGCCGCTGAAAATAAGGTCATAATAACAATAAATTTCTGACGCCACCACAAGAACAGTCCCGGGATCGACCAGCCCTTAATCACATTAGGGACATTAGGGTCGTGAAAGTCAGACGCTCTCAGCTGAGTATACTGTACATCTGAGAATGTCTTTGGCAGAAACCCTGCAGTGAGAGTGGGTTGATGGGGATGTTTACGAATGTAAGGAAAGAAGAGATACGTGGAGCGTAGGAGTTCGAAGGAAACGGAAAGGGAGGAGGGGAGAAAAGAGAGAGATCGAGGGGATTACACTTTATAATATGTTGCCTGTGTGTAAAGGGAATGAGAGCGGAGTCCCACACTGGGGCTTTATCATCTCCAAAATCAGTCAAAATAACCCTTTCCAGCATCCACCTCTGCCTCCACCTAATTTCCCAGCAGCCTCGACACTCTCCCAGACGTCTCTGTCTGCAGCGCCTGAAGACTGACAGCTTCCTCAGAAGGAGAGCTTCGCTGTTCAAGGGAGAGGTTATGAAGGAAAAACAGCATTATGTTCCAGAAGTGGGAAAGCAGTGGTCATTATACGGAGCAGCTGCCGTTTTCCTCCTCTATGTCAAATTACAGAACAGGTGTTGAAAACAGCCATGCTGTGTTTCAGTGCGTGTGCAGGGGCTATTGGGAAGATTTGTATCCCCTACTCATGGGGTTTTAGACTTGCAGATTCATGTCTTGAATGACATAGTAAGATTTGAACCAGGGCTTTATATTAATGCAATCCAAAACTGCAATGATATACACTCACCGGCCACTTTATTAGGTACCCCATGCTAGTAACGGGTTGGACACCCTTTTGCCTTCAGAACTGCCTCAATTCTTCGTGGCATAGATTCAACAAGGTGCTGGAAGCATTCCTCAGGGAGTTTGGTCCATATTGACATGATGGCATCACACAGTTGCCGCAGATTTGTCGGCTGCACATCCATGATGCGAATCTCCCGTTCCACCACATCCCAAAGATGCTCTATTGGATTGAGATCTGGTGACTGTGGAGGCCATTTGAGTACAGCGAACTCATTGTCATGTTCAAGAAACCAGTCTGAGATGATTCCAGCTTTATGACATGGCGCATTATCCTGCTGAAAGTAGCCATCAGAAGTTGGGTACATTGTGGTCATAAAGGGATGGACATGGTCAGCAACAATACTCAGGTAGGCTGTGGCGTTGCAACGATGCTCAATTGGTACCAAGGGGCCCAAAGAGTGCCAAGAAAATATTCCCCACACCATGACACCACCACCACCAGCCTGAACCGTTGATACAAGGCAGGATGGATCCATGCTTTCATGTTGTAGACGCCAAATTCTGACCCTACCATCCGAATGTCGCAGCAGAAATCGAGACTCATCAGACCAGGCAACGTTTTTCCAATCTTCTATTGTCCAATTTCGATGAGCTTGTGCAAATTGTAGCCTCAGTTTCCTGTTCTTAGCTGAAAGGAGTGGCACCCGGTGTGGTCTTCTGCTGCTGTAGCCCATCTGCCTCAAAGTTCGACGTACTGTGCGTTCAGAGATGCTCTTCTGCCCACCTTGGTTGTAACGGGTGGTTATTTGAGTCACTGTTGCCCTTCTATCAGCTCGAACCAGTCTGGCCATTCTCCTCTGACCTCTGGCATCAACAAGGCATTTCCGCCCACAGAACTGCCGCTCACTGGATGTTTTTTCTTTTTCGCACCATTCTCTGTAAACCCTAGAGATGGTTGCGCGTGAAAATCCCAGTAGATTAGCAGTTTCTGAAATACTCAGACCAGCCCTTCTGGCACCAACAATCATGCCACGTTCAAAGTCACTCAAATCACCTTTCTTCCCCATACTGATGCTCGGTTTGAACTGCAGGAGATTGTCTTGACCATGTCTACATGCCTAAATGCACTGAGTTGCCGCCATGTGATTGGCTGCTTAGAAATTAAGTGTTAAGGAGCAGTTGGACAGGTGTACCTAATAAAGTGGCCGGTGAGTGTATACTGTAAGCAGTCAGTAATTACACTTGACTCAAGTCTCACAATTAAATATTAGCTTTATATGATCGATTCACTAAAAAGAACGGGTTGAGAAGAGTCATTCCTTCATGGATCGGACTACACTGTTTGCACTCTATGGGCTCTATCATAAACCCGGCACAATGGAGCGCCAGGCGCGATGCAAGTGTGTTTTGATAGCTTCAGCCCGACGCAGTTATCTTATTCACATCCTGCACCATGTTTAAATAGCAAATGTATTTGCGCCCATCTGTTCGCCCATGGGCGTGCTGGTCTGAAAACGAGGTGTGTTCAAGCTCTTTGTTCGACACGTTGCTATTTTGAGGCAACTGAAATAGACTGTGCCATTGACCAACAGAAACCTGGTCTAAAGTCAATGGCGCAGTATTTTTTTTGTTATTTAAAGGGCGCGTTAGTAACAGTGGTGGACAGTAACGAAGTAAATGTAATTTGTTACTGTACTTAAGTAGCTTTTTTGCGTATCTGTACTTTACTCAAGTATTTAAATTTGGGGAGACTTTTACTTAACTCCACTACATTTCAAAGGCAAATATCTTACTTTTTACTCTACTACATTTTCAAAATCAGTCGTTCCTTTTTATTTATGAGTGGATAAAAACGTAACTGGTCAAACAAGCCACCAATCAATCACAGTACAGCGCGCGCGCTTTGTTTTGAACTTGCCTTGGTGGTGCGCGAACCAGAGCCGTTAAATATGAGAGTTGCGAATGGCCCTGTCCCAAATGGCACACTTCATGGCACAGTTTTTGTGTTTAATTCTGGAGGGAAATTGGCTGCTCCCATTACATATAGAATATATAGCCTATATATATATATGTGTGTGTGTGTGTGTGTGTGTGTGTGTGTGTATTAAATGGCGTTGTGCAGGTTTATGTGAATGTATCATAACATAGGATGTTAATAATTATGACCATAGACGCTCAAGAAAAATATATACAGTAAATACGGTAAATGTATTATACCTTATGGTAACAGTCCCCTTCCCTCCAAAATTAAACACAAAAAATGTATTAAATTCAAATATATATATATATATATATATATATATATATATATATATATATATATAACTAATTAATGTCATTCTATTAATAGATTGGTGTGCCAAGAGTGACATCAGTCTTCATGTAGACTGAGTTAAGCAAGAATCTTGTGACAAATTATAATAGGACATTATAGCCATAAAAAAAATCAAAGAACTTGGATACTTAAGTACATTTGAAGGCAAATACTTTTGTACTTTTACTCAAGTGAATGTTTAAAGGCAGCACTTCTACTTTTACTTGAGTAATATTTTACCTTGAGTATCTTTACTTTTACTCAAGTACATGGTATGAGTACTTCGTCCACCACTGGTTAGTAATATGCACACTCTGCTTATTACACACACAGGGACACACAGCATCACACAAACATGCCAAATATTATTGTGAAATGTCTTTCTGCTTGCAAATTCCGTCATGTAAATAGCAATCCGCCATGGCGCGAAAGCAACTGGCTTTTAAAGGGAATGGGAGATGAGACTCTGATTGGTTTATTGCAAGTTACGCCCAAAACACACCCATTACTCATTAGGAGAATAGGGACCACCCTTTTAGACCATGCGTCGCGCGCCAACCATTTTTCTCGTCGTTAAACTAGCAAAAGTGGATTCGGACACTCCCTAAGTGCACTTGCACCCTGCGCTTTAGATCATGCGCTGAGATTGTTAAAATAGGGCCCTATGTTTTTTGATTCACAAAAAAAAAAAAACACGGTTCATAAATTCCTAATTTGTTTGGGATTTTTTTTAGATTCACTAAATAAAAGGGTTTATAAAAGTCATTAATTTGGGAGTCAGAATACACTGGTTGTGCTGCATGCTTTTTTAGTTAGTTTGTTTAGTCACTAAAATGAACCAACTCATAAGAGTCATTCATTCAGGTGTCAGTCTTCACTGATTGTGCTGTATGTCTTTGATTCAATAAAAACAACAAGTTCATAAGAATCATTTGTTCAGGAATCAGACTACACTTGTTATGTAGAATGCTTTTGATTAACTTAAAATTGACCATTTTATAAGAGTCGTTTGGTCTGTAATTAGACTGCGATGGTAGTGTTGTGGCGCCGCTTTGGAAATGATACTTTTTAACATAAACTTAGTACTCCAAGTACTCCCAAGACTATTTATTGAAACTATTGAAAGGACACTCATGTTCAAAAGTTTGGGGTCAGTAAGACTTTTAAAGAAATTAATACTATTATTCAGCAGGGATGCATTAAATTGATCAAAAGTTACAGTCATATAAAGCACAACAAAAGTAATATATCTGCATCAGCAAGAACCGTTAAAGTTAATGTTATTCGATTCATTTTCTCAAATGGCACACTAATAAAAGTCAGTATCACACGACCTTATTAGTTCACCTAATAACTATATTCAGTAAAAATCAATTCACTACTCAATCTTTTGTTATAAAAGCCAAAAATATCTAGCATCAACTGCAATGTACCTTTAACTCCTGTACCTACAAATGTCTAAATATCTGTTATAAACAGAAGGAGAACAATGTTAGATGAGAAAGTATTTACTCTTGTAATGATTCATTCACATTGATGAGGACTAAGGCTAGAGATCACAGCAGCCCATTGCCTTGGCTCTCAGTAATGAAAGTCTCGCGCAGCGCTTGTACAGCTATATGCACTGGGGACGCCTGCGATATCGACCGGAGGCTCCATAATTTACTGTAATCAAGTGAGAGAATATTTTAATGGAATGAAGTCTTTTCTGTCAGCCGGCTTCTGAATATGATTTATTATTTAATATCTGATCCTTTCTAATTAGCTGCATTCTCTGCGGCCAGCCTCTGCCCTCCACTCAAACACTAGCCAATTAAAATCACCCTGGTAACGTCTTTAAAGGGTCGAGGAGCTGCAATTGCTGGTTTAAAGATATAGCAGTGCAGTGCGTACACATTTGAAGAATATCTCCCCTCGAGGTAATTATGTGGGGTTACCGGAGGCTATACGGCGTCTTTTGATTAGAAAACCTAACAAAAGCCTTATGGAGATATTAAGAGAAAATACATTATGAAGTACGACATATGCTTTATTAAACTGTGGATCGCATTATTATGACACTTTTTTTATGTAAATAAACTTCCTTCTCTTCTAGAACAAATAAGAATGTGATGGGATGTCCTCACATCAACTTTGAAAGAGGACATAAAATGCAGAGAGACACGCTCATACAAATACAATATCTTAAAGGGGTAACTCACCCAAGAATAAAAAAACTAATTTCATCATCTACTCACCCTCATGTCGTTCTAAACCTGTAAATCTTTCATTTATCTTCAAAACACAAATTATTTGAATGAAATCTGAGAGATTTCTGTCCCTCCATTGACAGTCTACGACTACCAAACTACCACTTTGTCGCTTCAAAAAATTCATAAAGAGATCATAAAACTAATCCATATGAATTTTTTTCTGAAGAGACTGGATCGCTTTATATGATGAACAGATTGAATTCAGGCTTTTATTCACATATAAACATTGATCAGCGAACAAACAGAAGCGCATCCGTACTTAATTGATGCGCGAGAGCAAACCTCATTGGTTCTTGCTGAAGCTCAAATGTGCTGCGTAACACAGGAATGAACCTCATTGGTAATTGAGAAACCTAAATTAATTCTGTTCATCATATAAAATTTGGACTAAACCGCACAATTCATACGGATTTGTTTTACGATCTCTTTATAACATTTTTGAAGCATCAAAGTGGTAGTTGATGTGGACATAGACATAGAACCCCAAAGATGACATAGACTGTCAATGAAGGGACAAACATCGCTTTGATTTCATAAAAAAAATTAAAAAGAGGCTTGGGGAACGAAAGTCTTACGGCTTTGGAACGACATGAGGGTGAATCAAGAATGACTGAATTTTCATTTTTGGGTGACCTAACCCTTTAAATTCAATGGAACTGGATGGGGACCAAGGGCTGTCAAGCTCCAAAAGTACAAAAACCCACCATAAAATATCAGAAATATAATCCAATATAGTAGCTTAAACAAACTTTTAGTTGTTATTCACTCCAAATCTTGCTTTTAAAACAAGATCCTTTCTAATTAGGATGGTCACCGTGGAAAAGAGCAGCTTGGACAGTTTACTAAATATCACCTTTAGTGTTCATTAAGAAAAGAAAGTCATAAGGGTTACAAAAAACATATCTTGCATAATTTGTTTGCTCACCTTCCAACAGGACTGTTGTCTTTGCTCGCCCAACCCTCAGTTTTGGCTCTTGGGACAGGGGGCTGAAGCATCTCAGCTGCAAGGGGATCTGAATCTTCCTCCTCACGGCCCACCCACTCCCCCACCACACGAGGCCTCTGTACGGAGTTATACGCCCGGGGGTCCTTTCAAAGGGAGGACAGGGTGTGAAGAGCCGAAAAGGAGAGAGGAACAGGCAGAGATGTAAACATAAAACAATTTGTGGTTATACAAATGGATAATCAATTACAGAGGTGGTAATTAAAGGGCTGATGTTGAAATATGACTCATCTATGCTATTTGTGTGGCCAGTCATTTTTACAGTGAATACATTTGAATAATAGAGGACGCACATGGGGAGCAGTAATAAAAATTCAGCTTTGACATTACACTTTCTGTAGTTTATCAGCAACAGGCAATTATGAGAAAACGTTCTCTATAACGGTACTAAGAGAAGAAATTAATTTGCTTTAATATCTAAATGTTTTAATATTCATTTGAAGTTACAAATTGGGAGCAGAGGGAAGCCTGGGCAAATGGCCAAAAAAATTGGTTATTAAAGTTTAAAAACTGTACTGTATTCAGAGAAATATGACTAGGTAGATGTTTTAGCTGGGTTTTCTCTTCATGTTTTTTTATTTCTGTTTGAGTCTTCACACAAACAACAATCAAACTAGGCTTTTTTACAGCTCCTAAACAAATCCATTACAATATTTCATTTCTATTACTGCAAGACAGCATACATTTTTTTAAAAAAAAACATCATACCAGATCAAAGTCGTCAGAAACAGCAATACCTGGCAAAGGAAATAAAAATCACACAAATGAATTCGAAAATGTCTCGTTGGATACTAAATTAGAGGTTCTCAATTGGTTTTCAGGATGGGGACCAAGCATTGTCTTACATTTTGAGTTAAAATTTTTTTATTAGTTGATAAGCCTACATAATTAAGTTTATAAATGAATAGTTGATTCAGCATATTTATAGTTGTACACTATTTTCCTATTTGCTTTTGGGATTGTTGTCTTCCTGCGCTCAAAACTTGAGACTCAATTTGGTGTTGTAATCCACCAGTTGAGAACCTTTAGCTTCAACACTATGAGTTTATTTTAAAATATTTAGAATAAATGTATCAATTTGAAAAGCTAAGTATAAATGATGCTCTAACAGCAGACACATTACAATAGTCAGTTTATTCTTTAAATGCCAATTCACACTTCACTGGCAGATGCCGACGAACGGCGACAGTCACCATTCCACAGTACGTCACTTCTCAGACCTTTCGAGGCCATTCTCAACATGTTTAATTGGCGAAAACGCGAGCCGACAGACGTCAACAGGGGTAACACACTGATCCGAGAAAACCTGCTGAAGTGTCTGTTGCAGTCTGTCAGTGTCTGTCTATGCAGTGTGAATTAGCCTTCCATTGCTGTTTCGCACTGGATAGTTGTCGGTTCACTCACTGCGGGACAGATTCTCCAGGGCTTTGCCGAGCTTTTTGCTCTCCTGCAGTATGTGATTGAACTCATTAAAGTCTCGACCCTCAGGTTTAGTCCTCCAGTCCCAGGTAGGACGCAGTATTGAACGAGGCACTGCAACATAAAACGAATAAAATACTTTAAAAAACTGAAAAAGCCAAACATCCTCCCTGTACGGTTCAAACATTAAATTCACAATACAGCTGTGTGATTTTTGTGCACAATATTTCAATTTTATTAAGCATGCGATCAGATGAATCCCCCCCCCATGAAATAAATGCTTTTTTAAATATATTTGAAAATGCAGCAACTTTTACACAATTCACCTGGGTTACACTTCTCAGGTAGGACAGATCACATCACAAATCAACAGCAGTCTATCAACAGTAGTCACTTTCAAGACTTGAGCAGCTGCTGAGCATTTTAAAGACAATTTTACTGTGTCCATCATCCAAGGACACTTAAAAACAGTACTACTGCAAATGGTACTATTTTTGCACTGTGCATCGCCATTGCAAGAAACGAAAATGTGCAGATTTTCAGACATATGTAATATCTCTGAGTCTGACTTAGAGCACTTGCAGCAAAAAGTGTAACTGAATAATTTAGAACGCTCACAAAATCAAGCTAAATGTGCTTGCTACTGCTGTGACATTTGCTTTCAGTGCACTGCGTGTTTTGCAAATGATTTCTGTTGCAGGGAGTTTTCCCATCCACCTCCAAAACACATTCCCCAAACCTCTCTCTAATTGGTTTAAACGTGGCCTGTGTGGACAAAAAGTGCTGTGAGGAATGACATGCAGTAAGAGCTGCATTTCCATGTCACACACAAACAATAACATTTTAGACAAATAGTATAACTCCCTGACACAGTGATAGTACAGGTTATCTCAGGTAACAGATTAGAACCGCTCATTAGCTTCTGCGATCAAGCGGCACAGCACTAAAGCTGGACGCTGGATACCCAGAATGACCAATTAGTGAATCTTATGATGATCTGGGAGATCATTTGGATTGATTTTAAAATGAGTATGTTAGTCTCTTACAGACTGTGCTTATATGTATGAGCTTGATTAGCATAAAATCCTAATAGAATTCAATAAATCAGGAAGATCTATATAGCATGTCAGAGTCAGAAGTGTCCTGTGCAATTAGTTTCTTAGGGAGAACGGATATCTTTTCCTTGTTATGTACAGTATGAGCATGAAAATGACAGATACCATGCATGCTGTAGCGTGTTTCCATGTGTAAATTAAACTGTTTATTTTTCATGTGCTGCAGAGTAACCTCTGGACTCATTATGTAAAATATCACTGCCTAGAAACCAAAAGCCTACATTTTTCAAACGTAGCTGGCACTTGAAAGATGTTAAATGAATAATTTACACAAAAAAATACGCAAAGTTTACCACAGCTCTCAAATCTCATATGCACTTGCGAACATCAAAACTTGACACCAAGAAGTGCATTTACACGTACAACCAGATTCTCATTATAAAAACACAACAATGCATAAAACATGAAATTGAATAATACGGTTCTTCTGCAACAAATTTAGTAAAAGGGATTTAGGGACTTTAGATGAGCTTCTTTTTTGGTCATTAACCCTGTTTAGCCTGACATATAAAGTAATAGTCAGAAATATGAATATAATATGAGCAAAACAACATACAATGCAATGCAATACAATGGTGATTGAAAGTTGTATAAATAAACAGGTCTTCAAAAGCCTGATGTTAGCATTTACTTGCTAAAAAAAAGTAATAACAAATAAGTAATACATTTAATCTAGATCCAATTTAATTTTAATTTAACCCAATTTAATTTAGAGGCCTTAGAAATTTGCGTCTCAAGTATAATGCAGTAGCCTTAATAGGGTTAGGAATTACTTGCATAAGACTGCGCATTTAAATGCACTTTTGTGATGGTTTAGTTTTGGAGTTTTCCCTCAAATAAAGCTCTTTTTTTGTCCTTTTTAGATCTACATTACTTTTATTTTAAGAAAAAGAGCAGAAAGGCTTGGAATGATATGAGGGTGAATAAATAAATAAAGAATTTAAATTATGGTTGAACTCATTTAACGTACAAAAACAAAATGTAGAAACACAATTGCAGGTTTTACAAACTCACTGATGCGAAAACCATCTAAATAAGTCAGCGGGAAATGGGCAAAGGCATACATCTACAGTTTTAAATGGGGTTATACATATTTACTATCTTCCTTCGTCCCACTTCCCCAAAACTGTCCGACAGCCTCCACTCGGGCAGAAATAGAACCGCAGTCAGTAACAGAGCATCATATTCAATTATTAAAGACTCTGATACGAGTTGCTCCCTCAGCAATATGCATCACTCAGAGCTCATGCTGATGGCCTCCATAATGGCACTATCTAAAGATAGAAGTCATCATTGTTCACTAATGTACAGGCAGTCTCCTCTATTTCTGATCTCTGAAACAGCATTGCTGATCTCAGATTAACAGCCAACCAAATCACATAAAACTGATGTAATGACGCTAGCTTTTTCCCGATAGCAGCGGGACTCACGTGATTTAGATTCGGGAGAGGGTGGCGAAATGTTGGACACAGCCAGGTCACTCTTTGATTTCTTGGGCTTCTTGGGATGGATCTGCCAGGGTTTTTCATTACCCCTGGAGTCCCGCCGTGCACCTTTGTATTCTATGGAGAGAGAAGGAGAAAACTGGTAGAGATCTACATTTTGTCTATGTGGAAAAACAGCTTGAAGGATGCTGAACGATATACACCTGAGGAGCTCTCAGCCCACAATGCAGCAGATCCCGACAGGGTCCTCTGAATCCTGCCGGGGCTCTCCTGTTTGGTTTGCAGATGGCCAATGAGGAAAGGGATGGGGTGATCTGGTGTCTCAGTTATCAGCTTGGTCATCATCTCCTATCAGAGCCAAACAAAGAATGATTAAAGTACAGACGTACAGCGTGTGAACAAATGTCAGAGAACTTGTGCTAAAGTAGCACATTGTCAAGCCAGCTTGCATCGTGCCCAAACTGAATCAGCAGCGTTGGCCAGCTTACAGCATCGGGAAAACTAATTAGGTAATTGGTCTGGGAAATATTTGCACACTGATATTGAGCATTAAATGAGCTAGAACATGCAAGAGGATATTGCTGGAGGCTAACTGGCAATATGGAAGATCTCTTCATTGTGCAACACTAAAAATTAGATTATGTGCAGGAAAAAAAAAAATTGCTTGTAGGCACTAGGCATCATTAAAATTATATTTAAAAATGCATCAAGCCTCCTAAGTACGAAATCACATACGGTCTACTATATTTGAATGTACTTTGTGTGACCGTTGAAAAAGTACGCTCTATATAGTATTTATATGGATAGTAGGAATAAAATTATATTTCTCATGATTCCTGTTTTGTGTTCCCCTTATCTTGTGTGGACTTTTATTATTTCCTGTTTTTGTAGTCCTTTGTAGTTTTTCCTGTTGATTAGTTCATGATTGTTCCCAGGTGTATCTTGTTTCCTCATTACTTAGTTAAGCTTGTTTGTCCCTGTGTATTTATAGCCATTGTGTTTCACTTGTTACTTTGTCAGTTGATATACGTGTAATGGTTGCCTCTGTGATCCCCCTGGTTTTGTGTGTTACTTTATTTAATAACTCTGCGTTTAGATCCTCGTCTTCGCCTGCTTTCCTCATCTCTGTTACAGTACTACATCCGCCATGTTGTTACTGTCACATGACCTACCAGCGTCAAGTGTCAAATACTTTTCGCCTACTGTTTACTATGTGTATTCGGGCATACCCCTCTGGTATAATATCACGCTTAACACTATTCTCACACAGTTTAAAAGGGTCTGCGTTATATATTTTAGAAACGGGGTAACTTGTAGGAACTAGGAAGCATCATATTTGGGGGTTTCGCCATCAAAATATTTGAAACAAATAATATACCACACACACAAATGTGTTTGATTCAGACAAGATTAAAACCAAAAACAAGCCTGTAAAACACAAATTTACCCTCCTCAGGAAGTTTTGTCCAATTATGACGTTCAGTTATAAAAACAAATGAAAGCATTTCATAAACAAGTCTATATAAAATAGTGCATGTGAAAATAACTTTTACCAGTCTGAGCTTTAAGTGTAGACCCTCAAAACAAAGCATCAGTTCTGTGTTGCAAGCCAGACAATCACAAATCAACAAGACGGTTGATATAAATGCAGTAATTACAACACATAAGCCTTGTTGGGTAATTAAACTAACTTAGCAACAGGGGGTACATAAAAGAGAGATGTAATTTGTGGGTTAAGCAGGAAGTAAATTGAGCCGGGCTGTGTTAACTACCACAGGTTCCCCGATGAGCAATTGCCCTTGTGGTAAACGGGAAAGCATGGTGTGGATTAGCACACACTCATTTCAAACATGTAAAACATTTGATATTACCTGAGAGGGGTTTTCCCTGCTTTCCTCACTGACCACTATAATACGGACATCAACATGGTGACGATATGGTTGGAAGTCACAGCCAGTGAGAAAAGGACTCACTCACAGTAAATAAGATACTGTATGATAGAGAGGCTGCATAGACAAACTCAAATTAAGGTCAAAATCCCTGCTCTGAAATAAGCTTCTCAATGGATTTTCTTGGATCATCAGGATGGAGAAACACAGGATCTCTGGATCATACTGACAGACTGGGGAAACTGGCATGGGGGAGACGATCTGAGCCTCTCTAATAGACAAATTGACTGCAAGCCAAGTTCAGTGCCAGCTTTAAAGTACCACATTCCAAAACACTTCATTCAGCCTTTGTCAGTCCATGTCAAAGAATGTATGAAATAACATTCAGTGCCAACATACTATGGCAACACTATAGTGTAAATACATGTTCATGCACACAACATCCAGGTGATCTACGACATCTGCCAAAAATGTGCAGGATACAACAAAGCCCATTGTGTAGCACACTGCGTCCCATAATGCAATGTGCTCAGTCTGCACCTTCCATTTCCAGTATAATGAATCAATTGAAAGATTTCAAACTAAACAATTCCTTTATTGTTTTAAGCATTAACCTAACTAAATTGTAAGGACTATTTGTTTACAACGTAAAACTGCAGTTAAATGTTGACGTAACATCCAGATGTTTTTTATTAAACATATTATCCTTGCTCTTGCTGACACAAATTCTCTAGATAGCTTCTGTTTTGTTAGCATCCTTGAAGCGTCTTCCTTCATCTGATTTCATGATGTTCTCAGCTGAACTATCATGAGTCATGATGAAAGCTGATACTCTCTGTTTACCACAGGCTGTAAGAAAGAAAAAGCAACAATTCCTTGTTAAAGACCCCCTGTGGTGAAAATCAAGATTTTAATGTTGTTTATATGTCTATGTGGTGTTTTTAATATGTTTTAAGACAAGCCGTGTACATATTCATAAGTCAACACCATTGCTGAGTATTTTCTCTTTAAAACTACAGTGAAACAAAGACAGTCTCAAAAACGTTTCCTTGCATCACAAACTACCTTGTAACCAATCACGTCAACGTGCCGGCGGGCTTTAGCATATCAGAGTTTTAAGAGAAGCGAGCCTATTAGCTGTTTGATAACATAGCCAAGCAAAAGGTTAATCATATTATTTACTGTTATGTGTCTGACGTTATAAAGATGATACATAAAAATGCATTCTGAAACAATTCACTGTATAATTCACTCTTCCACTTCTTCGTAATCAGTTTCTGGTTCAAACATATATGGCTGAATTAAACTAGTATTTCCACTTGTCATTGCACAGCATAAGCCTACTACAGTAAAGTTACGCGAGTGAATCTCTGAGCTGGTGTGAGTGAGTGGAGGCGGGGCTAATTTGCATATTCATGGTTCCACATCTACTAAATTAATCAAGGGTGTAGGGTTACATTCAAGCTATTTTAAGGCATGAAGGATTTTTTTCAGATGATTTTTTTTTCATGAAGGAAAAACATTTAAATATGTAATTTTGGTGATCAAAGATGAGTTTTAAGGGATACAATTATTGAATACAGGGGTATTTAAAGGGGCTATATGCAGCTTTTCCCCCAAAATAAACGTAACAATAGCCTTTTTATTTGACCATTTATGACTCAAACATCTCCTGTTGAGCATACTGACACCTTGTCCGCTCACAGTGGGTGCTCCTATAAGCCTGTATCCTATTTTTCCTATTTTCTGTCGGGTCGGATTTTTCCCGCGCTGTCTGCGGATGTGACGTCGAGCGCGTTCATGTTAAACGTTTCAGATCACTCTGCCACCACCACTAGTCAGCAAGTAACCTACACTCGCAAGCAGTGCAATGGAATATATGTATTTGACTGTTCTTACCTCCTTGCAGCAGATGACTTGTGAAGTGTGCACGTACGAGCGCGCTGCGAGAGCGAGCAGAAAGGAAGAGCAGTTCTGTTTTTTGGCCACAGGTGTCAGTCGCGAGTTTAAATTTCAGAAAAACGCATATAGCCTCTTTGAGAGATTAAAATAAATGATTTACACTTAGGGTTGAAAACTTTCTATGGGAATTTACAGGAATATATGGGAAATAATGGGAATTAATAGGAATAAACTGGAAATTTGCCAAATTGCAGGTTAGCCTATAACAAGGAACTTTATAGTTATAAAAAACATCTTGCAATTTCAATCTTTGTTAATACAACCAGATTAAATGCAAATTCAGTTGAATTTCTACCCTGTGCATTCCTCAACCACATGCACACAGGGCACACTTACTGCAGGGCTATTGAGGCCACACCTCCTGCATGACCAGTGCATTCCTCCATCACATGGACAGATATGTTCTAGAATCATGGGGCCTCATTTATAAAAAGTGCATACACAGTTGTAACTATTTAAAAAGGAGTTTGATGTGGAAAAAATACTTGTCATGTCAGGTTCTAAGAAGACGTACGCACTTTTCCTTACAGCAGAGAGTCAAAGTACAGGTATTTGGAAATCTAAGCAATTCTTGCTGCTCGTCATTCTCAGGTAAAGGATTTCGATGTTGACTGGTGCTCTTTTATATGGTAATAACATTAATTAGGGGGCATACAAGGCCATTCAGCTGCGCACAATTTCAAGATAATTTGCGATTTATAGATTTCAAATATGGAAGGTCACACGTTCTCTGAATCACACGTACGCACAGAAATGATGGTAAGATTAATGAGATCAAATGTAGGACAACATCTATGCAATATTTTATGAGGCCACTGGTCACTCTGGAATCAGAGGATTTAAAATAAAAAACTTTCTCTAGATTAACTAGAGGGTTTCCAGAAATATTCCGCCCCTTTGCAGCCCTATTTACAGTTTATAGTATCCTGACTCACTAAACACAATATGAATGCAACAAGGTATTTATACTGTATGTTGCCACTGTTGACCATGCCATATGTTGAGTTTTTAACCAGAGCTCAGCATTGCCAGATGCTGCACTCTCATTATTCCTCTGATTCCATCATTTATGCCTTACGTCACAGCAGGGTGATGCTGACTGAAGACTGGGACAGAGTTCTGGAAGGGTTCCAGCCCTTGAGACAAAAGGAGAGGGAAAGAAAAAAAGTAGTAGGCTACAGCCGCAGAGAGCAACACATGGACAGACATGTACATTATGAGCATAATTAAGAATTAGTTAAAGATGACCAAACGGAAGTTGCGATAGTCTTTTCTTCCCTATTGTGATGTATATCCGGATAAAACGGGGGTGAAAAGGAAAATGTAGGGCAGGACTTTATTTTGTCCATTGGGAATTTATTGAATTGTTGGATGGTTGTGGTTTGCTATTGGTCGATCTCATGTGAGTGACAGGTTGACCCCCACTTCATCAGACTCAGAGTAGACAAGAGAAGTTTCAAAAGGAACTTATTTTGATTAAAGATTACATGGCACATGCATTTAAAAAAAAACTTAAGGGTGAGAAATTATGACAGAATTAACATTTTTGGGTGAACTATCCCTTTAAACCACCTTACTGTTATTTTACCCAGCTAGTTGCTGAATAAAATCTAAATTCATAATGCACAAGGCGGAACAACAAGAGATTTGACTTTTTTTTTTACCGTGTTTGACAAAGGTCAATATTTATGAGATGCACTGTGGGAAAAAATGCACAGTCACAGACATTCCTAACCGGATGGCATTGGATTTTTTAATAAGGGAACCCTGCATATTCCATTCAACATAATTTGTTCACGGGATTCGTTTAATATTGTATTTATTCCATTTCAGCCTGTCAGGTGAGCTTGTCTTGTATGCAGGGCGTTTGAGAGGAGCTCACGTTGCACAGACACCTCAGATGTCTACAGGTCACTGTAACGTTAATTAGTGCCTAGACTGCCAAGAAACCTCTATAAATAAAGGCAAAAGAGGGAATTCTCCATCTCTTCTCCATTATCCAACCCTGCTGTGAGTGTGTGTGTTCGTCAGGGTACAGATCAGTGTATGTGTGCGCAGCCCGTCTGCTGTAATTAGCAATGTCTTAACAAGACACTTCCTACACATTTTTGCCTCTTTTAAAGGTTAAATATTAAATGACAGAAAATAGTTCGCTGTCACTCATGCCTCAACGATGTCCTGTTAAGTTGGACTCTCTGACACATGTCAACTCTTTGGCTGAAACTTATGACACACCTCCATTATTCATGGTGATATACACAAGGCAATTTTACCAACCCTGACTGAACCATTCTTGAGGTTTCAATTGCCTGTGGTGGGTGTCATTTTCAATTACAAGCAGGAAGTGGAATGAATCTCCAGCCAATTGATTTTATTGATATTCTGCGTGCTGATGTAGCATTCCATTTGTTATTTGTGGGACAGTGAGGAGCTCCATAATGACATTTGCAACTCAAGAAATCTAGCACAGGGAATTGCCATGGTCTACACGTAAAATGCAAACTTATTTGTTATTTCATTGCATTTTTTTTCATTTGGGTTATAATTCAGCAAAATCATCAGTACGATTTTGTGATGTTGCTTTTATACAACACCTTAGTAAATAATAATTTAACATTAAATAACTTAGACCTACATTTGCATTTCACACAGTTGTTGCGTTTCATTCCCGAATGAAGTGTTATCGAACAAAACAGTTGAGTGAATCATTCAGTGACTCACTCATAAAAATCCGCTACATCCCTGTTTCCCTATTATACCTTAAAAGTATTTGAACCCTAAATAGGGTTGCAAAGTTTCAAGAAATTTTCCAGGATTTTCGGAAACTTTCCAGGATTTTCCGACAAATTTCCAGGATTTTTGGAAAGTTTCTGGAAATTTACCGGAAATGTTCAGCCCCTTTGCAACCCTAACCCTAAAAGTACCTTTTCTCTGAGAAGAAAAAGTAGATATATTTGAGTGTATAGCAGAAGAGTAGGTAATATTCGGGACATACTGTCACATCATAAAATAGCGCTAAAAATTATCTTGCATGCAGCTTTTAGCAAAATGTACACTTTCCTTATAAATCCAGTTTGGTGATGCTAGTGGCAAATAAATTACACACTGCAGCTTTAAGACACAAGTACAGCAACCTAGAAACCTACAGAAACTGGACGAGCAGAAATTGCCAAATAACCTTTAACCTCCAGTCCCTTCACACCTGGAGTTCAGTGAACATCAGCTGACACTATTTCAGCAAGGTCTGGGCTGTGATCCTTACATAGCCCTGGAGAAACTGAGCCACACAAATTGCTCTATACACTGAATGACTTTTGTAGAACTGAGCAATGCACTGGGCAAGTGTACCCTTGACTCTAGATGAAATGCATTGGGATGGTCTTATGGCAAAAGCAAAATAGGTTTCTCATAAATCTTGCATTTTCATCCCATGTGATGTAACATAATGGTCAGAGACCCTATCAAGAACCATCCATTCCATGATCTCAGTCAATAAATGTCATAACTTCCCCCACCATGAAATAAAGGAATCTTCTAAAAATAAAACTAAGGGTCCTGCCTGAGTTTTTATGTGGCTCAGTAAGTGCAAATACTGTCTGTGACAGCCACAAATCAAACCTCCAGCCATGACAATAATTCTCCAGTACACATACTGGCCGAATGAAAAATATATTAACTATACACTCACCGGCCACTTTATTAGGTACCCCATGCTAGTAACGGGTTGGACCCCCTTTTGCCTTCAGAACTGCCTCAATTCTTCGTGGCATAGATTCAACAAGGTGCTGGAAGCATTCCTCAGGGAGTTTGGTCCATATTGACATGATGGCATCACACAGTTGCCGCAGATTTGTCGGCTGCACATCCATGATGCGAATCTCCCGTTCCACCACATCCCAAAGATGCTCTATTGGATTGAGATCTGGTGACTGTGGAGGCCATTTGAGTACAGCGAACTCATTGTCATGTTCAAGAAACCAGTCTGAGATGATTCCAGCTTTATGACATGGCGCATTATCCTGCTGAAAGTAGCCATCAGAAGTTGGGTACATTGTGGTCATAAAGGGATGGACATGGTCAGCAACAATACTCAGGTAGGCTGTGGCGTTGCAACGATGCTCAATTGGTACCAAGGGGCCCAAAGAGTGCCAAGAAAATATTCCCCACACCATGACACCACCACCACCAGCCTGAACCGTTGATACAAGGCAGGATGGATCCATGCTTTCATGTTGTAGACGCCAAATTCTGACCCTACCATCCGAATGTCGCAGCAGAAATCGAGACTCATCAGACCAGGCAACGTTTTTCCAATCTTCTATTGTCCAATTTCGATGAGCTTGTGCAAATTGTAGCATCAGTTTCCTGTTCTTAGCTGAAAGGAGTGGCACCCGGTGTGGTCTTCTGCTGCTGTAGCCCATCTGCCTCAAAGTTCGACGTACTGTGCGTTCAGAGATGCTCTTCTGCCCACCTTGGTTGTAACGGGTGGTTATTTGAGTCACTGTTGCCCTTCTATCAGCTCGAACCAGTCTGGCCATTCTCCTCTGACCTCTGGCATCAACAAGGCATTTCCGCCCACAGAACTGCCGCTCACTGGATGTTTTTTCTTTTTCGGACCATTCTCTGTAAACCCTAGAGATGGTTGTGCGTGAAAATCCCAGTAGATTAGCAGTTTCTGAAATACTCAGACCAGCCCTTCTGGCACCAACAATCATGCCACGTTCAAAGTCACTCAAATCACCTTTCTTCCCCATACTGATGCTCGGTTTGAACTGCAGGAGATTGTCTTGACCATGTCTACATGCCTAAATGCACTGAGTTGCCGCCATGTGATTGGCTGCTTAGAAATTAAGTGTTAACGAGCAGTTGGACAGGTGTACCTAATAAAGTGGCCGGTAAGTGTATATTCCGCATACAGAAATGACTTCTGTCTTGATGCCTGTGGTTTTATTGCCTGAATGCATTAGTGTGTAACTGTATGCTAATCAAACCTCCATTTGCTCAACCTACAGTGTATTTTGTGGGTGAACGCACAATTCTCACAACAGAGATCAATTATGCTGCTGCTTTACAAACATTTTACTCTCTTTATTGCACTGCCTCAAACCATTACACTGTGATATGGCCACTTTGATTGGCTATTGATAGCCTGTTTTCCTGTTCCTGCCCCAAACTTGTTCTCGTCACAGCTGAGTGGAGCAGATAATCGCTGAAGTTGCCAATGAGTCTATAAGATCCTTAAGTTTAGATGCGTCCTGAAGTTTAGTCTAAGATGTGTTGTTACCTGAAAATACTCCTCAATATTTATCTTTTCTCACCCAACTGGAAAGAAATGGAAATGAGAATAAATAAAAAAAATCTCAGTACAAATCTTGGGCATCATTAGAAGACGGTTCTTCTAGTAAAGTCTCAAGAATATGTAAATTAGAATATATCTTCACTAATGAATGCAAAAAAAATGCACTCAGGCAAAACAGTTAACGTTAATCAACACATCTCAATCTTCAGCCCCCACACAATATGTCACTCTACTGGAAAATTAAAATAAGCAAAGTCTTAATTTAGTGCAGGTGGATTTAATTCAATTAAAGCTACAGTCCGCTACTTTTCCTTTTTTGTCACCATCTCTGTTCGAAATCTGTAACTGCAGTTATTTGCGGAATTATCATCTTTACGTGGGTTGTAACAGGGCGGATGAACACAATGTTTTGAGGCGAGTGCTGCTGTCAATCACCGCGGTGTGTGGATACTGTCATTCAGAATCACAGATTCACTTTGTGAAAGTTTGACCAACATAAGAATTTTCACTGGAAAATGTCTTCTGAACAAGTAACATCCATTTTTGTTCTGATCAACTAAGGGGGAAAAGCATTCGACATGACAAGCGATCGTTAGATTTAATCAGCGTGATTTAAGTTACAGCAACCGTGCAAATTATACGTTGTTCTCAAATTGTTCATGTTAACAACATCAGCATTGCGTGACTAACGTTATTTAATGTGTTTTATGATTACCTGTGTAGTTCAGAATTCATATTCTCCATAATAGCTAAACGAGAAAGGCACAACAAAGGAAACTCCATAACTGTGTGAATTAAGAAAACTAGGGCTGTAGTCAACCAAAGAAATCCTTAGTCGACCAAAGTCTTGTCCTGTGCAACGATTAGTCGACAAAAAACTCGCGATGTTTTGCATTTTGATTGAACATTTATTAAACAATTGTCATAGAGCATTTATAAAACAACAACGAAAAAACATCAATAAAAGCCTACATATTTAAAACTATAATAATAATATAATTCTTTGAAAATTAAGTGATTTTTTTAACTGCAAAGTGAGGAGCTCTGTCCTAGGTCTATAGTGACAGTCACAATCTTAAAAGTGAATTTCGTTTTGTATTAATTGTATCTTAATTTTAATCAATGTTTCATCAACCAATTGCCTGGATTTAATAAATAAGAAGTAAATATAGCAGACAGATAATCACGAAATGGAGGCGCCGGCGCGTGAACTGGAGCTCGTCTCATAAATGAACCGAAACTCAGCGAAGGTAGCCTACTCTCCTCACAGACATGTCTACTTTTAAACAGAACAATTAAAAATGAAAGCAAACAGACACAGACTGCTCTCTGATTATGCATTCCATATGAAATGTGCATTTCTCTCTGGCGCGTTCAATACTGCAAAGACCGCGAGTCAGCATCGTCAACTTCATCTTTGCAACTGGCACGAATAAAGAAAAGACTTGTTTATTAATAAATAATTAAAATATCTCCTTGCTATATTTTCCATATTCATAATCATTACTTTTGCCGGTTCTTTGTGACAGATTTTATGAGCTTTATAGGCAGCGCCACTGTAAGGACATGATACATGAACGCGTCACCACCGCACCCGCCAGAATAGGCCTGTTTTTGTTAAGGATTTGTTTACTGTGTGTGTGATTCATTTAATGGAAAGCACATTCACTGCTAGTTGTCTTGCTAATCAGTATCTGCTCGTTTATTCAAACTAATTTGTCCTATAACAGACGAACGTCGCATGATGCTATTTTTATTTATCCGCCACGGTGGTCGGTAGGTGAAGCGAGTTTACCCGCCACAACACAAATTCACCCGCATTTGGCTGGTGGCGGGTGCTAATTTCCATCCCTGCAAGTAGCGTTCTAACTGAATGAATACAGCAAAACTACATAGCATATTCCTTACTGAGGGCGAAGCAGCAGTACAGCCAGCCACAGGTGCGGTTCCCGAGTGTTCTACGTGGTGCGCTAAACTGTGGCGCTGTTACAAAATAGCCTAAATTAAAGCATTTAAAGTTGGGTATAAACATAGGCTAATTATATTTTGAATACAGTAATATATAACTGCTTATAAAGGAATAAATATCAAGGAGTAAATCAATGAAAATTTCTTTCTATTGGTAAAAAAAAAAAAAAATCGACCTTGTGACGTCACGAACGCACATCACAGAACGGAGCAAGGCGAGCATTTATGCTTATAAAACATAAGACCTTATGTAGCCCCGCCCCTTTTCAGCACTGCGCTCGTTGTGGTCAGATGAAACAAAAAAAAGAGCTTTTTGGCAGCAAACACTTAATATGGGTTTGGTGCACACAGGGATAAAAAAGTACCCCATGTGTAGAATGAAATACTCTGCTGTATCTTTAATGTTATGGGCCTAATTTTCTGCCAGAGGTCCTGGACATCTTGTTCAGATATATGGCATCATGGATTCGTTCAAATACCAATAGATAAAAAATCAAAACCTGACAGCCTCTGCTAGAAATCTTATAATGGGTCGTGGTTGGATCTTCCAACAGGACAGTGATCCAAAAACAAGCATCAAAATCAAAACAAAAATGTGTCACTGAGCACAAAACCAAGCATCTGCAATGGCCAGCCCAGTCCCTGACCTGAACCCTATAGAAAATGAGTGGCTGAACTGAAGAGAAGCATCAACATGGATCTGGGAATCTGAAGGATCTGGAGAGATTCTGTATGGAGGAATGGTCTCTGATCTCTTGTCAGGTGTTCTCCAAACTCATCAGGCATTATAGGAGAAGACTCAGAGCTGCTATCTTGGAAAAAGGAGGTTGCAAAAAGTATTTAATAAAAGGGGGCAAATAATTGTTCCCAACGTGTTTTGGAGAAAAACATTTATTTCATAATGTGATTTTCCCCCCAACTTTCAATTCTTTTACTTCAATGAAAGGTTAGATTTTTGCTATTTTTTTTAATAAAATATCAAAAGGATTAACAATGCAGATTTATTTTTTACAGCCATCTTTGTTCATATTTACCAAGGGGCAAACACTTTTTCACACCACTGTACATATTGTACCATCAAAAGAGAAAAAAGTACTTTTATATCATAAATATTTAAGTGGTCAAATTCTGTGGCAAACAAATGTATTTCATGTTTTTAAAAAAAACTGACCTATAAAATATTACAGTTCTGTGTTGCCGTGCCTTGGTGAGCAGCAGCTACAGCTGTCATGTTATTCTCCAGTCCCATGCATATTGCATAGTGACCTCAATTTAGGTTTACTTGTCAACTTCGTTTTTTTTCAATAACTGGTAAAGTAGCTAACAAGGGTCATTTATCATTTTTTTCTTACAGTAGGCCTATGTCTGTATTGTCCTACCGAAGCATTCACTGTGACTCAGTGAGCACAGCTACAGCGTAAAGTGGAAACACACCGGGCAAACACACCTGGAAAGAGATACTGATAATAGTTATGATGTGCAAACAAACTGAGACTCTATATCAGCTGTTTGCAGTGACATTATAAAATAACAGAGGCATAACCTGATAGAGAAAACAGGCATCCCTGTTTAATACAATAATGTTTGTGTCACATGTTATGAATGGATATGAAAGTGCGGTGTAAATTAAAATGTACATAACGGCATTTGTGTACTAATGAACAAACAAGCAGGACTGGGATAAGTTGTCTCACTTTTTACTCAGTAAATATTTTACATATGGAAAGAATGAGTGAACATTTTTACCATTGATGCCCGAGAAAAAAAAAGTTCAGTTCACAGTGACTAGTGGGGTAAGTTGTCACAATGGAACAGCAGAGCCTATTATTTTAAAATAAAATAATTCCTGCCTATGTCTCAGGCTCACTGTGTCCCTACACAGGACAAGCAGTTGGGAGAATTGATGGATACGTAAAAAGAAATAATTATAATAATAATTCCTGCCTATGGCTCAGGCTCACTGTGTCCCTACATAGGACAAGCAGTTTGGAGAATTGATGGATAGGTGAAAAATAAATAAAATAAAATAAAATAAAATCAATGTAAAGGAGGTAACCATATTTGGTCCAAAATACTGAATTGTATTAAACAATGAATTAATGACCTGTATTAATGTATAGTATTAAAATCATTTGACAATTTGCCCCTGGTTGACATTTAAGAAAAAAATACTCTTATCCTGAGAACCTTTCAGTTTAAAAACTACCTTCAAACTAATTATATTGAACTTTTACTTTCACAAAGAAATATTTCAAATTAAGGCTCAATTAAAACCAACATACTTTGAAACAAACATATAACCTGGAGAAAATACACATGTTGATAGGACTTTTGACTCAAAACCTCCTAGTTACTCGGATACAGCCCGTGTGACAACTAGCCCCGTTATAATCTACATTCAATTCTATTCATTAAAAACATGAACATGTGTAAACTGTCTCTGTCTGTAATTAAATGTTACCATATTTAGCAGGACTTGTCAGACTAATCTGAGGCAATTTCAAGAGACTGCTAATTCGCCTAAACAATTCTCAGAAATAAAAAATACTTCAAAACTAACACACACAATTCAAAAAAGGAAGAAGGCGAGAGACACTCGCGAAACAACCCACTCACAGCGCTCGCCCCCGGGGGAAACGCGTTCATGTGGCAGATCTCTGCGCGGCGCCGCTGTCCATGGTACTAGGTCACACGCGCGCTGCTTTTAGCTTTATTGCTGTTTAATATTCAGCCCATGCACACAGTCCCCGCTACAAGACAGTTGATACATCAGCAGTTTGACTCGTATAGACTGTTCCTCTTACTACAGATGCCCCATGGAGGTACAGCAGTGGTGGATGACAACGCTGTTTTGGTTCATTATGGTGTGGAGCATTTTTCTCTCAAGGTGACTGTGGTGTGTCCAGTTTCTATTGTTTCAGACATAGTGGCCAGCTACAGTCTAATGGACACTATGCGTATAGTCTAATATTATTTGAAAGACAATCTGTTCAATTAATTATAGGATTTTACTTAGTCCCCCACATCATCCAACTGATTATCCAATGTTGCTGACAGTGCAAAAGTAGAGGAAATGTAACATTTTATTTAAACATCAGATTTTTTGTGCTATGCATTTCAAACTATAATATTATATCCCATACTGTATGTGTCTGCTATACATTCAGAAATCTACAAATTATTCATAAACGTATATTAATGGCAAATACAAAGATTGCTGCTGATAGATAAGTTGTAACACAAATAATGTATTTTAAATTTGGTGCATTAAATAATTGTATTATTAAAATGTATATTTAAAACTATTATTATGACATAAACATTTTGTTTTAATATAAGCCTACTGTCCCATTTTGTGCACTCTTTGTGGGTCCACTATACAGTAGTACATTAGGAAGTGTTACAACTCTCTCATTATATTTCTATTCTCTTAACATGTTACCTCAAAATTTGTTTTGTTCCAGTCAATCCTAAACTTCTTACAACTTCCTGAGTCTTACAACTTCTATTGTCACTTCATAAGGCTCTTGGGTAACACTTTATTTTACAGTGTCCTTGTTACACATTACATCTACAGTAGTTACTGTAGCAATAAATGATACATAATTACATGCGACTAACCAGCCTAATCCTAACGTTATAGTAACAGTGTACTGGCATTACAATTCACCCCGTGTTACATCATTCCCATGTCTCCTGTTCCCATATATTTACAGTGCAGTATTCATTTAGATGAGCAGAAATTCACTAACTATACATTACAAAACAAATGCAAGGAAATATCTTAAGAAGGAGCAAACAGCCTATATTCAAATACGAACATCTTGATACAAGAAACAAATGACACCACATTGGCTTACTGCTAGAAATCGTCCAGTCAGCAGAAACATCTTCTATCACATTACTTCAGATGATTTCTACAGGGTAGGCTATAATGAGAGTCCAATTGAGTCCAAAATATCTAGTTTACAACAGTTCCATTGATTAAATGGAGGTAAGTTGAATGCAGGAGGCGTGCATTCATAAGCACAAACATCCCGCTTACACTTCCCAATTCAAACGACCTAAAATGAAATAAGATGTTCTTAAAATGCCCCGGTGCCATTATCATTCACTTACAATTCAACTCTAATTCACATCTAAATCTGCGTTAGAGCACAAAAGAAGCTCCTGCTTCATTCATTTCCAATGCAGCAAAATCTCGAGCTGCCTTACGAGCATCTTTTGTGGAAAAAAAAGTTGTAGCGCATACCTCAAACAAGGGTCCGATTTTATTCTTCTCCAGGTATGACTGAATTCTTGACTGCTGAACAGACGCCATGAGAATGCGTTGCATTAAACAGCAAATGGTTTAGATATGGTTAAATATAGCCAAGCATCTTCAAACGTGTGGGATTGCGGACGGATCTCTAGCGGGAAGTGAGTGGACATCCAGCGCTGCTGAGATGCTCAAGCACATGCTGAAAGTAACAGGGTTTGGTCACTATCTGATGGGACTGTCCCTCCTCCGGTCTCGGAAGAGTAGCTGGCGACGGCTTCTTCTCAAAGCCAATGAAAAAGATTACACCTCAAGTCGATTTTCATTGGCTGCTCGTGTCTGAGAGACCCGCCCTCGTTGTTTACACAGAGTAACTGTCATTAAACTCATATGACGTTAAAAATATATGAAACTTATAATGCAAAGGATTCTTGTAGGCTTATTATACCCCTCTGCGGGACTGTTATGATGAATATTTATCCTTCTGCTCATAAAACACTCACTAGGCTTAAGAGATATACGTTTAGATGAAAAGGATCTCAAGCTGTTGTAGCTATACCTTTTAATAAATACAGAAATCCTTGAAAATAAATCCCAACGCAGTGTTACAACAACCATAATGAAATGACCTTTCATAATAGATAATTTTACAGTGAACTCTTTTGGAAAGCTATGGCAATTTATCTGTATAAAATACCTTAGTAGGATAGCCTAATTAAAAAAAATTCCATCTCTGCGTCGCTTTTACAACATTTCTAATGTCAGTTCGCGCCATCTCTGAAAAGCCAAGAAAATGTTGTGTCTCGTTTTATCACGAGATCTGTCACGGTCTCTTTTTTCCAAGAAGCTCTGGTCGGCCCATGTGTTCGGCCTTAGAGGACGATAGACGCTGTAGGCTACGTAAAATCCATAGGTAAATTCCTGCGATAAATTCCTGCTAGGTCTAATGTGCCGTTTACAACTAAAAACGGAAAACGTTTCATGCTTTTAACATTGAAAATGGGTTTCAAAGTGGAAGTAAAAAAAAAAAATATATATATATATATATATATATATATATATTATTGTATCTGTGTACAACAATGCAATGTGGAAACCGGTGACGCCATGCATGCACATGCGTATTACGTCTTACGTGTTCAGTCTAAAGAAAGGCTCGTCAACTCGTGACATCGCCTACTACTGGCCTGGCAGCGTTTTTAATCGTTTTCGCATATCCGCGTGAACGGGATCGTTTTGTCATCTACAGGTCCTTCTAAAAAAATTAGCATATTGTGATAAAGTTAATTATTTTCCATAATGTAATGATAAAAATGAAACTTTCATATATTTTAGATTCATTGCACACCAACTGAAATATTTCAGGTCTTTTATTTGTTTTAATACTGATGATTTTGGCATACAGCTCATGAAAACCCCAAATTCCTATCTAAAAAAATTAGCATATTTCATCCGACCAATAAAAGTGTTTTTAATACAAAAAAAAGTCAACCTTCAAATAATTATGTTCAGTTATGCACTCAATACTTGGTCGGGAATCCTTTTGCAGAAATGACTGCTTCAATGCGGTGTGGCATGGAGGCAATCAGCCTGTGGCACTGCTGAGGTGTTATGGAGGCCCAGGATGCTTCGATAGCGGCCTTAAGCTCATCCAGAGTGTTGGGTCTTCTTGCGTCTCTCAACTTTCTCTTCACAATATCCCACAGATTCTCGATGGGGTTCAGGTCAGGAGAGTTGGCAGGCCAATTGAGCACAGTAAACCATTTACCAGTGGTTTTGGCACTATGAGCAGGTGCCAGGTCGTGCTGAAAAATTAAATCTTCATCTCCATAAAGCTTTTCAGCAGATGGAAGCATGAAGTGCTCCAAAATCTCCTGATAGCTAGCTGCATTGACCCTGCCCTTGATAAAACACAGTGGACCAACACCAGCAGCTGACATGGCACCCCAGACCATCACTGACTGTAGGTACTTGACACTGGACTTCAGGCATTTTGGCATTTCCTTCTCCCCAGTCTTCCTCCAGACTCTGGCACCTTGATTTCCGAATGACATGCAAAATTTGCTTTCATCCGAAAAAAGTACTTTGGACCACTGAGCAACAGTCCAGTGCTGCTTCTCTGTAGCCCAGGTCAGGCGCTTCTGCTGCTGTTTCTGGTTCAAAAGTGGCTTGACCTGGGGAATGCGGCACCTGTAGCCCATTTCCTGCACACGCCTGTGCACGGTGGCTCTGGATGTTTCTACTCCAGACTCAGTCCACTGCTTCCGCAGGTACCCCAAGGTCTGGAATCGGTCCTTCTCCACAATCTTCCTCAGGGTCCGGTCACCTCTTCTCGTTGTGCAGCGTTTTTTGCCACACTTTTTCCTTCCCACAGACTTCCCACTGAGGTGCCTTGATACAGCACTCTGGGAACAGCCTATTTGTTCAGAAATTTCTTTCTGTGTCTTACCCTCTTGCTTGAGGGTGTCAATGATGGCCTTCTGGACAGCAGTCAGGTCGGCAGTCTTACCCATGATTGCGGTTTTGAGTAATGAAACAGGCTGGGAGTTTTTAAAAGCCTCAGGAATCTTTTGCAGGTGTTTAGAGTTAATTAGTTGATTCAGATGACTAGGTTAATAGCTCGTTTAGAGAACCTTTTCATGATATGCAAATTTTTTTAGATAGGAATTTTGGGTTTTCATGAGCTTAATGCCAAAATCATCAGTATTAAAACAATAAAAGACCTGAAATATTTCAGTTGGTGTGCAATGAATCTAAAATATATGAAAGTTTAATTTTTATCATTACATTATGGAGAATAATGAACTTTATCACAATATGCAAATTTTTTTAGAAGGACCTGTATATGCAAAAAACGCATAAATTCATGTAAATGTAGCCTACCCTAAGGCCCTGTTTACACGAGAACGCTCGCAGGTGAAAACTAAAAATATTTTATCAGATGTGCGTTTCGTTTACACGGCGACGGCGTTTTGGGGGCTTAAAAACGCAAAAAAGTGAAACCACCCTCCAGAGTGGAAATCTTAGGCCATGTTTACACGTTATGAAGGGGAAATCTGCGTGCATATGGTGACGCAAAAGTGTGTGAAATTCGATGTAGTCTGCACTCCAGGCGGCTAGGTGGCAACGAAGCACTGCCACACAACAACACCAATATCTGAGAATATTTTGTACAACTGGTGAAAAGACTATTGTATGTTTATCAGAGCTGCTGGGGCAACTTGAAGGTCCGACGTATGGAAATAATCCGACATGTTGGTTGTTATTTTCCTGTACTGGCGAATGCCTGTGACGTAAATGCACACGCGATCGAGGGCAGTTTTGCGTTTTTACCGGGTTTTACCCTTTACACGGGAACGCGACGGTGGAGCGTTTTTAAGTTTTCCACTCTGGAGGGTGGTTTCACTTTTTTGCGTTTTTAAGCCATAAAAACGGCGTCGCCATGTTAACGAAAGGCACATCCGGTAAAATATTTTTACGTTTTCACCCGGAATCGTTCTCGTGTAAACAGGGCCTTAAAAACGCTCCACCATCCCCATCTAAACAGTAAAAACGGAAATCTGCTCACGGTGGCTCTCGTCGCGTGCGCGTTTACGTCACACACTTTTGCGTCACCATATGCACGCAGATTTCCCCCTCATAACGCTCGTCTAAACACAGAATAAAAGTGATAATGCAAAGCCACTTTTGCGTTTTCTCTTCAGATAGTTTCCGTGTAAACATAGCCTCAAATATACCCACTTATAATGGGCTTACCATAGAATCAGGATAAGACAAAAAACACGTTTTTGGAAGAAAGATTGAAGGTGTAGGACACTGATGAAGAAGAAAAAAATTAGATGAGAGAGAATTATTTGGCATGTTTTGCGTTCCCCTGAGAAACTTTGTGTTAATTTGCAAACACAAAAGTTTTGCAAAAGAACGCAAACATTTTTTGTGAGAGAACACAAACATTTAGCAAGAAAACACAAAATTTCTCGGGGGAACGCAAAAAAACAGACCATCTGGAAACAATTTACTCCATAAAAACTGCAAGTGACAGTGAGCCCAGGGAAATTATGACAGGTAAACAATGTTTGTCAAAGACAGTTGCCTACATGCAGAGGCCATTATGAGATTCCTGAAGACTTTAACTGGTCTGATACCAGCTGCACATCTGATGGATGATAGCACAGCACTTAAAGCAGCTGGGAGTTTGTGTGCACTCACCGCATACTGTCAGATGCAAACTAAATACATCCACTAGAGAGACCTGTGACAGATTTGCAGCACAAATTTAAATCAAAATAACTGTTTAAGTCTGTTTTATAAATATTTACTGTCATGCAGTTCAACCACGTAAAATGGGTAAAAAAAAATAAAACAATAAAAATTATATATATATATATTATATAAGAAATATGATTGCATTTTCTTTTAAACATTTTTTATTTGAAAGGAATTACGATTTGACATTACAATTTACTATAATAAAATGTGGAAATCAACCTGGTTTTCAGGTTAAAAAGATACATGTATTCAGAAAATCTCAAAATGGGTTAGTTTTAAGACAAAATAAATAACTTTTTTTAACTAAAAACATTTTTACAGTAATATCGTCACACAAATTCATGTAACCTTCTGGCTGCTTTTATCAAGATCATGTATAATTCAAAGATGCATCACAAAACATAAAAATATCTTCTGTTTCTCAAAATGGTACTTATGCAGTTAATAAACAATTCCTGTTTAGCACGGTTTCTCAATATTGCATAGTAATGACTGATTAATTTGTTATTTTAAGCAACACTAATATAACATGTAACACAATAACTCCTGAGTACTGAATTTTTAATTGTGGCGAGACAAAATCATTTATAGACCTATGTAAGTGTGACAAATATATAAACCTATAACACTGATGACCGTGTCGTATGACCTTTCCAGTACTGTGTGTCACTAGATTCACTGAGACTGCAGTACTGAGACTGCCACATGTAGCTTAATGCACTATGGTGTTAATAAACTCTAAACAACATTTAAGAGTTGAGAAACCTAAAGTGAAAGCTAAACCTATGTCAAAGATTTATATGAGAATAGATGAAATAAAACAAAATGCACATACAGTTGCAATGAGGCTTTTAGATGCTATGCCAAAATAAAGTAACTATAAACAAGTTACGCCTTAACATAAGACTAAAGCACTGTGCAAATTATTTTACATAAAGAAAAAAAAAAAGTTATTTGAAACCGACATTGTGATTGACACTCTATTGATGTGAATGACTTGACAGCAGCGGCGAGATCAGACATTGTTTGTTTGATCTTCGGTCTAAAATGAGATGTGCCATAGCAAAGCATGAAATTAAAAATATATATATATATTGGTGCCTTTAAAAAGCTATAAGAAAAGTCAATAGATATTATGATATGAGATCTTGAGAGGTGACAGATGCCTCTGAGCAGGAGAGAGGCTAGATGTCCAGACAGTCTCTTTACTTAGACAGAGTGTGTGTGTGTGTGTGTGTCTGTGTGTGTGTGTGTGTGTGTGTGTGTCATCCGGAGTTGAACCAGGGCTGGTCCAGATCTGTTGAAGACATGGGTTCAGGGGTCGCCGTCAGGAGGTGGAGGCTGACATAGTTTGTACAATCTGTTAATAGAATTTGAGAAATATTAAAATATATGTATATTGTGTGCGTGCATGTGTGTGTGTGTGTGTGTGTGTGTGTGTGTGTGTGTGTGCATGTGTGTGTGCGTGCGTGTGATGTAATGTCCCCATAAAACATGAAAACCCAACATGTACCCCAGTACCTTCTTGGATTTAGGCAGCATGTGTTATATGCCAAATAAACATAAGTCACACAGCGATGATCACATGCAACACGCTATGAAAAGCTATGAGTCATTGTCTTGAGGGTCACGCTACAGTACATCTCCTTACGGACCTCAAGTGACTGTGAAAGATTAGAGTTTACACTGGAGCTTTAAACCTGCTGAGAGAGAGTGGGTATGCTTTTTAATGTATGTTTCATTCTATTTCTATAGTTTGGCTCCCATGCATATTCTCTCTCTCTCTCTCTCACACACACACACACGTGATATGGCTGTTCTAAGAGAGGACATGAACTTTATGTTGAAGAATATGTTTTGTGAATTTAATACCCTGCAGGTTCATTGTATATGGATGAAAACAACATAATGCGCACATTTGCAAGAATGCTGTGTCTTTTGTTTCATACGGCTGTACTGCAGGAGTTCATTCGAAGAATAAACAGCCGTTCCTGAGTTCCTGTCTCGAATAAAACTGTGGGCCGCTTATCACTAGATTTGCATTTTCATAAAGAAATACCAGTCCTTGCCAAGCAGCAAATAATAGTGTTATACAGGATCTGTATGTGAGCTATACACTGAAAAAAGGTCCAAAACATTTTATAATATTTATGAAATAAATAAAACCAGCTGAATCAACCTAAAAACATTTTTTATGGGTTAAAGTAAAAAAAAAAAATCTTTTGGAGGTAACCACTTTTAAATGCTTACCACTCAGTCATGAAGCCAGGGAGATTTTCAAACCTTACATTTAACCATAAACTTTGTAAATAACATTTTAAACATAGACCTAAAAAACAGCCCACCTAAAGCTGAAATTACATACAAAAATAAGTATGCGCATTAAAGAGCTTTAAATGGTTAGTTCACCAAAAAATTATTTACTCACATTCACTCCAAACACTTAAAGCCAGGGACACAGCAAGTCGGTCGGCACACGGCCAGTTTCAACTATTATTGAACGTCATCGTTTTTTGAAGTTTTTTTGCCGATGTAATTATTTTCATAATAACATGAGCCGAGTGGAATGAGGAAAGATCAGCATGATTGATATTCAAAATGTTAAGCAAGCGCTGCTTTGTTTACGGTTTGTACATTATATCTGCAGTCCTAATTTCGGTTCCCCTTTTTGAATGATGAAAATGATGACGTTCTCACACATGCTAGGTGACAGTCGAAAAGTCCTGTGTGTTCAAGCGCAGCTTCTTGGCCGAGACGCAGCGACAACACAGTCGGCTTTCGTCTCTGCTAGTTCTTTGACGTCGGTTCGGTGTGTCCCGGGCTTTAGAGGTTTACAGCAAACCCCTCATCAGAATGTTTGAGGCATATCAATATAGAGCTTTAATAATTCTGGAGGCCTACACATTTTTCTGAAATGTGTAAATCTTCGAACCGTGGCATTTAGGTCTAAAATTATTTCTTGCACATTTTGTAAAGGTTAGTGAAAACCACAGTGTGAATGTGAGGGGACTGAAATTGTGTGTGTGTGTGTGTGGTTACCTTGGCACTGTTGAAGGAGTGCGGTCTCTCACTCCAAGATTCTTGGCCGAGTTCTGCACTCTTGCTCCCTAAAAAGAGCCATAATTATAAATGACTTGCATGCAGGCCTTTCAGAACAGTTATTCTTTAAATAAGCATGAACATATTCTGTGTCCAGTAGGCCAAAGGTGAGAAGTGGAGTCATTCACAGAAGCTGTGTTGTAGATTGCTATGGAAGCAATATGAAATATCAACTGAGGCAAAAAAATATATATATATATAAAAAAATAAAAATAAAGGGGGAGAAAAAACCCCCACCTAAAATGTCTTTATTAAGGCTGGACTTAAATGTTTTAGTTGAATTAATTACATGATACACCAAAATAATTAATCTAAGATTAATGAACCTAAGATTAATTAATCTTTGATGAGGTAAGTTTACAATGTTTCGCATTTACGTGGTATTTCAAGCGTGAATTGCTCTGATGAAAGAAAAACTCCTCATAACTTAAATTATGAACCGGTCAGGAGGCTTGATTAATTGCATTAATGTTTCCATTATGACACAAAATAAATTAATGTAATAAATGAAGTAACTGAATAAATTCCTGTAATTAACATAATTGAATACATCAAACTGACAAAGTGCAAGTTTTCAAATAATAACTGTAGTGTCTAACAAATTTAAATGTGTAATTATACATATTTATATGACTTAAATATAACATTATATATATATATATATATATATATATATATACACACTCACCGGCCACTTTATTAGGTACACCTGTCCAACTGCTCGTTAACACTTAATTTCTAAGCAGCCAATCACATGGCGGCAACTCAGTGCATTTAGGCATGTAGACATGGTCAAGACAATCTCCTGCAGTTCAAACCGAGCATCAGTATGGGGAAGAAAGGTGATTTGAGTGACTTCAAACGTGGCATGATTGTTGTTGCCAGAAGGGCTGGTCTGAGTATTTCAGAAACTGCTAATCTACTGGGATTTTCACGCACAACCATCTCTAGGGTTTACAGAGAATGGTCCGAAAAAGAAAAAACATCCAGTGAGCGGCAGTTCTGTGGGCGGAAATGCCTTGTTGATGCCAGAGGTCAGAGGAGAATGGCCAGACTGGTTCGAGCTGATAGAAGGGCAACAGTGACTCAAATAACCACCCGTTACAACCAAGGTGGGCAGAAGAGCATCTCTGAACGCACAGTACGTCGAACTTTGAGGCAGATGGGCTACAGCAGCAGAAGACCACACCGGGTGCCACTCCTTTCAGCTAAGAACAGGAAACTGAGGCTACAATTTGCACAAGCTCATCGAAATTGGACAATAGAAGATTGGAAAAACGTTGCCTGGTCTGATGAGTCTCGATTTCTGCTGCGACATTCGGATGGTAGGGTCAGAATTTGGCGTCTACAACATGAAAGCATGGATCCATCCTGCCTTGTATCAACGGTTCAGGCTGGTGGTGGTGGTGTCATGGTGTGGGGAATATTTTCTTGGCACTCTTTGGGCCCCTTGGTACCAATTGAGCATCGTTGCAACGCCACAGCCTACCTGAGTATTGTTGCTGACCATGTCCATCCCTTTATGACCACAATGTACCCAACTTCTGATGGCTACTTTCAGCAGGATAATGCGCCATGTCATAAAGCTGGAATCATCTCAGACTGGTTTCTTGAACATGACAATGAGTTCGCTGTACTCAAATGGCCTCCACAGTCACCAGATCTCAATCCAATAGAGCATCTTTGGGATGTGGTGGAACGGGAGATTCGCATCATGGATGTGCAGCCGACAAATCTGCGGCAACTGTGTGATGCCATCATGTCAATATGGACCAAACTCCCTGAGGAATGCTTCCAGCACCTTGTTGAATCTATGCCACGAAGAATTGAGGCAGTTCTGAAGGCAAAAGGGGGTCCAACCCGTTACTAGCATGGGGTACCTAATAAAGTGGCCGGTGAGTGTATATATACTATGTAGTGCTATGCTATAAAAAATATATGTATTATATATATCCAGATATATTATAACACACACACACACACATACAAACACACCCCTCTCTTTTAAAATAATTGAGATACTATTATATTTTGAATTTGTTTGATTTTAATATCTATATAGTTTTTTTTTCCGTTTTTTTTTTCCGTTTTAGTTATTTTAGTACCTCAAGTTAAACAAAATAAAAATGTCAAATGTTGCATCGGCAACTAGGCAATAGACTTTAATAGGTTTAATAAAGAATGTTTTAAATTATATTTTATTTCAGGTAATGTTTATTTTATTTCAAGTAACGAAAATGTTTTGTTAATCTTGTGTTAGTTTTAGTGTCAGTTATCTATAATAACCCTGATACATTTATATATTTAATAATATGTATAATATTTGATCAAACATCTTTTAAAATGAAATCATCCAATTTCTTTTCAATTTCTGTACCATGGAAAAAGGACTTTTTAAAATAAATGCGCACCGTCTGGTCCTTCTATTTTTAAATCATTTATATAATAATTTTCCTGTTTGTTTCCTCGTCAGCCTGCCCTGCCCTGCCCTGCCTTCCTTCATAGACGCTGTCCGTCATATTTCACAGGAAAAGCGCACAGGTAGAAGGTCCTGCCAGCCGGCTGAGCTTCATCTGTCATCCCAGTTCACCAACGCTGACCTTGTCAGATGTGTTAGATGGACTTGTTTGTGATCATAAATTAGAATTGAAAACATTCACACAACACGCGGCGTCATTGCCTGTGACTTAGAGGAGCACATCCTGTCCCACGCTAAAATGAATCACAGCCCTGTTTAACACGCGGCGCTTTTACTGCGAGCGAAATCCTATCACGTCAAAATGAAAAACGGCCACCTGCGCCCTGACTCAGGAGCGAAAACGTGTATCTTGCACATTTTACAAACATAAGCGGTTTCCGCAAATAGCTCTGCAGGTTTGGTTGGACGCGAGGCGTCTCGGCAGGTGCGTCTGGATCAGCACAAGCACTGCTGGAGGAAGAACAGGTACTCAGTTTCTCTGAGGATCATCAGACATGATAACATCAGCAATTACACCACCAGAGTCACGCCTGTCCTGGGACGTTAACAGACACGGCTGGACAGAGAGGAGAAGGACTGAGATACGAGAGGGCAAGAACACCATGAGCCGTTGTCTACAGACACGGAGGAGATTATCCAACCTCTTGATAACCTTTTCTTCAACAGTCGCTTCTCTGAAAATATGGTTAACTCATTTTAGCAGTTCAGCAATTTGGTGTTTATACACAGAAACTCCATAATGGAGCAATTCGTCAGTGTCGCTTTTGCTTCCTCAATGAGTTCCAGGCATTATGATGGATGAGTCTCTTTTAAGTCTCGCTGTGAGGTACGAATCACGAATAATAATAAATAGCCAGCCAGGGGGAGCTCTGATGATAGTCATTCATATTGATATTCATAAAGTCATTTTGGAGCCCGGACCGGCGCAGGTAAGGACTCATCACCCACAGGCGGTCCAGAATATAACATAATATACATGCATTATGAATTCAGCAGATTTAAAATAAGAGGTAATGCTGAAATGCAAATATATATCATAAAAATGTATGGCTAGCCTAAAGTATGAAAGTTTAATGTTACTTATAGAGTCATTTTGCATATACATTTTAATGACCTGACCTATGAATGACTTTCTTAATGCAGTGGTTTTTATTGGGTTCTTGCTTCATATTTTACATGGAACATCAAGTGGAGATCCAAAATCATGACCAAATTAAACAAAAAGGTCCTTAAAACCAAACATTAAAATGTATTAAAACGACCATGAACTGTGTGTGTGTGTGTATGACAGTGCGTTTAAAGTAATTTTAAATAAAATTCTATTAATTACAATAAAATGAATTATTGATATTTATTAATAAATGTATTAATACATTGATGAAATAGAATAAATAATAGAATAAATAAATAGATTATTAAAGGTGGGGTATGTGATTCTCTTTTTTTTTGTCAATTTTTTCAAAATCACTTTAAATCCTATTCCTAACCCACTTACAGCCACTGAGTTAGAAGCACGGAAATTAAAATGAATCAATTTAATCATCTGTGGAACGGGCAGGACTCGAAAAACTCCAGCCAATCATTTCCAAGACCACCTAGAATCATTGGACAGTAAGTTCGTCAATCAAACGGTTGTACCATACCCCCCTCCCCCCATCCCCCTCACGCCAATCAGGGCCAGCGTTGGAGGAAAGAAGGTAGGGCCATTTGAGTTGTGTATTTTCAAAATCTGCCGGCCGTTTTGCAAATCACACACCCCACCTTTAATATTTATTAATAAATTTATTGTCAGTCATCGTCTGCACTACACTTCCCAGAATCCTCCTTGTCTCCTCACCTGAACTCACTCCCTCAATCCCCCACCTGTTCATCGTCCTCATCATCATTGTCACCTGTGCCTTGTTAATTGTCATCTGTCTCACCTGGTTTCAGTTCATTAGCGTCTGTATTTAGTTCTCTCTGTTCAGTCTGTCTTTGTCAGTTGTTAGTTGTATTTTACGTGTGTTATTCTGCCCGTCATCCTGCCCGCCTGTTTGTACCTGTGAGTTATTTTAGTAAATGTTTGAATTGGAGCCTTTTGACTGAGTCGTCTTCTGCCCGCTACACACACACACACACACACACACACACATATATATATATATATATATATTGTTAATAAATATCATTGATTCATTTTAATCAACTAACATTTTTATTTAAAGTAAAAATACTTTATATAATAATTCTTTATTGTAATACTAGGCTGCTTGTATTATTAAATAAGGATTAAAATTTCAGTAATTGCCTCACAGCAGAAGTGGAGCACATGGAACGATACATTTAAGCATATATGCTAATCAATAATTTATTTATGCATCAACGTATTATTAATAATCCACGCATAAATAAAATGTACTTTATTTAGCTAATATTATTATTTTTACTAGTACTTTTATTACAAAAAAAATTATTACAATTTGTAACACACACTGACCGACCCAACTGCCCTAATATACTCTTCTAAAAGTTTTGAGACTGAGTTACTGAAGCCTCTCTGGTCTTTACCTCTCATGACTCAGGGCCACCTTGAAGTTTCATTCCTCCTGAGCTGACACAGCAACTGTCATAGCCTTCTCTTATACAAGTCTCACAGTGCTTAATGATTTGAAAGGAGCAGACCCTGTCAGTTTCATCCATAACCTCGTGAAGGACGCTTCAAGGCTAGTCAGAAAAAGACTAACAATCTTCCGATTCCTAAATGAAAGGTATAGGGAGACTTCATTTCATGAGCGTTTATCCTCCACCTTCCAGACTAGCTAACTGGAGGGAGGAAAAGCTTATGCTAATAGCCATGTAGAGTAGAAACCAAAATGAGAGAACGCAAACCAAGGCAGTTAAGCTTGTTACATTTCCCAAAATAATTAAACAGTCCTTTGATAAAAAATAAATCCTCCTCGAAATGAACACGGTGGCCTAATGTTTGGATTTTTTTTTGCAACTGTAATTCCAAGTAAATTAACTGGGTCAGTAAAATTCAGAAAACATTCAAAGCAAAGGTAGATATTATCTTGTTATCTTTTTTTTCTGCTGAAAATAGCGCTTCAAAACTAAACCATATAAATTAATTTCCCAGTAGAAAATTTTATTAAAAAAACAATGGGTTTATACAATCATTTAATACAGGGATGGGCAACTGGTCCTGGAGGGCCACTGTCCTGCAGAGTTCTCCAGTGCCTTGGCCTCATATGTTTTTTGCAAGCTAATCACGTTCTTCAGGATTGCTAGAAAGCAGGACAGGTGTGTTTTCATCAGAGCTAAACTCTGCAGGATAGTGGCCCTCCAGGACCCAAGTTGCCTATCCCAGATTTAGATGGTCAAGGTACATTCAACCTTGAGCACTTTTTGTCATGAGTCTGTTGCGTTTCTGTCTTGTTTCATGTTTAGCTGCTCCTCGTTATGTTTATTAGTTTTCCCAGGTGTTTCCATTTAGCCACGCCCTCTTGTTATCTCGTTATCTTGTTTAGCTTGTCTGTCCTTGTATTTAAGTCTGTGTGTTTAGTTCTGTCTTTGTCAGTTTGTGGTTTTTCTGTTCCCTAGCCTTGTTCCTGAGTTCATGTTTGTGTAATTTGAGTTAATAAATAATACTGCAAATGGATCCCACTTCCTTGTCTGCTTCAACCACCTCACTTTTATGTCCCAGAGGTAAATTTTTTATTAAAAACTAAAAGATTTCAGATTTTAAATGTTTTTCTTATGAAGATCACATTGAAAGTGATGAGTGAAAAGTGCAATTTTGTCAAATAATGCAAAAAATATCGTATTTCATTTTACATAGGTTACATTCAATTCTAGCTATCAAATAAGTCTATCAGAAAATGTTATAAATAACATTTCATCATTTGAGATGTGGTGGAAATATTTATGACTTGCATTAATTCTCCCGTGAAGTTTGGGGACAGTGCGTTGTTTTTGTTGATGGAAAAAATGCAAGGTTGAATTAAATTGATCAGTAAAGACTTTTATAACGTTAAAAAGATTTCTATTCCAAATAAATGCTGTACTTTTTAACTTTCTGTTCATTAAATAAATGTTACTTGAGAACCAAATCAGCATATTAGAATGATTTCTGAAGGATCATGTGACACTGAAGACTGGAGTAATGATGCTGAAAAGCATCTTTCAGCTTTGCCAAAACAAGAATTAAGTATATTTTAAAATATATTATAGGGGTCATGTCATGGATTTTCAATTATCTCAATATGTGCCTTGATTTTCTCTTGTCAATAAAGTGTTTTTGTGATGTAATGTAAGACATCATAGATCCTATCCAAACGAGCATTGGAGCATGATTGGTTAAATGCTTTGTTTATAATGAGAAAGACCTTTAGGCTATGAAACTTGCAGGATGTTTTAATAATACAAAGTCCTCTTATATGTCAAAAGATTAGGAAAATTAGATTTTTTATGTCATGACTAAAGGGTTAGTTCACCCAAAATGATGACATAATTTACTCACCCTCAAGCCATCCTAGGTGTATATGACTTTCTTCTTTCAGCCAAACACAATTGGAGTTATATTACAAAATATCCTGGCTCTCCCAGCTTAATAATGGGAGTGAATGGTACATTAGATTTTGAAGCCTAAAAAAGTACATCCATTCTAAAAAGTAATCCATATAGCTCCAAGGGGTTATTAAAGGCCTTCTGAAGCAAACCAATGTGATTTTGTAAGAAAAATATCCATAATTATAAACTGTAATCACTAGTTTTCGGTAACGTCCGTCCACTTGTTCACAACGAGAGTTGAGTTCCGGCGTATGACGTAAGCTTAGGTGAGAGTAGACGTCTCTTACGGTTAAAACAAATACGTCTGGGCAACAAACTCAAGCTCCTCTAACATTTCTCTATGAAAATTATTATTTCAGACTTCTAATCCGTGACCAGTGTTTTGTTTTTCTCTGAGCTTACGCGTTCATCAATACGTCATGCGTCAGAGGTCACTCTTCTGCCGGAACTCAACTCGCATATGGAAGCCAGTGATTATAGTTTATAAAGTTATAAATATGGATATTTGTCTTACAAAAATACATCGCTTCAGAAGGCCTTTATTAAGCCCCTGTAGCCATATGGATTACTTTTATGATGGATGGATGTGCTTTTGGGCTTCAAAATCTAAACCATTCACTCTCTTTATAAAGCTTGGAAGAGCCAGGATATTTTTTAATATAACTCAGATTGTGTTTGTCTGAAAGAAGAAAGTCATACACACCTAGGATGGCTTGAAGGTAAGTCAATTATGGGATAATTTCATTTTTGGGTGAAATAACCCTTTAAGATAGAAAACCGTTATATTAAATTATAAAATACATTAGTTAAATGCAGCCTTGGTGAGACTTCTTTCAAAAACAGAGGTTTTTGAACAAAAACTTTTGAACGGTACTGCATATATACATTGTTGGACATATAGTTAACTTAGTGGACAAATTAAATAAACTAGAGAGAGTGTAAAAAGTGTGCTAAAAGTCCACAGGGCCAAAAGTGTTGAAGAAACATCCAATAACAGAACATACCTGCTTCCTCATGACATCAGTGGCCTGCAAGATGCATCGTGGGGGCAATCCGTGATTCCGGGCCAGAAGAATGGCCTGTTCCAGCGTAACACTTAATGTACAACTGCAAGACAGGAAAGAAAATACAGGTCCGCATTATAATGTAAAATCAGAGCTGTTTATCAAATACATAAGTATTTCATAAAGTATTCAAATGCTGATTGCAGCAATAACAAAAATGAGGGGTAAAATAAAAAACAGATGTATTGAGTGTATTGGGGGGGGGGGGGGGGGATCTGTTTTCCATTTCCCTTTATCAGAGATCATTTTCCGCTACCCATGTTCAAATTTAATTAATTACGCTGAGATGATTTTAATGAATAATTTAATTATAAAACAGAGAAGCTAAATAAATAGGACTACATTCTGATTACAGCATTGAAGAAGAGGACAGATTCTGGCTCTACTGGGAAAGTCGTGGCATTTAACAAGCTTGCGCGGCCCAGGCCGGTGTCTCATCCGTCTGTGTCAGGGCCTGGCTAACATGAAGACCTGTCAGATGTGCTTTCATTCCAGCTTGATGAAGCATGACATGCACTTTCATTCTCTGAGAACATGTGTCTGCCACTCACGTCCCATTAACATTTGAACAGACAGTCAAAGGGCAGCGTGGCCAAACAGGTGCGAGAGTCATACACTCCACTTCATCGTCCTGAAATCGAACAGTCCCAAGAGACCGATAAACATCCCCCAAGGTGAGCTATAAGCATGCGGTCTCTAAAAGAGCCAAAGACTGTGACCACTATAGGAGTGGGAAAGGAGCCAATCAGGACAAAAGATCTGATAAACAAAATCATCCCGAATAAGAGGCCAATATAACTTTATGAGCTACTAGACATGTCGATGCACAGTGTCTGGGTCAATAAGACAAGACAGCATCCCCACAGTCCTTTCCATAACCATGTGATGTATAAATCTGGGGAAAAAAACACCTCAACCTAATAGTCTCTAATCTAAATATGAAACCTTACAACCCACTCGCAATAATCCCCAAAATGCCACTAGATAGCAAAAACACTCCTTTATTTATTAAGATCATGGAAAAATGTAGTTTCTCAACCAAAAGACCTAATCCAAATGACCAATCTAAGGAAACGCTTACACAACAACCATGTACTAAAAACGGAAACGGTTTCCCTTTGCATTTTTCACAAAAATACAACAGCGCTGTCAAAACAACCCCCGTTCACATGGATCGGCGAAAACGATGACACTTTGTAAAGAAACACTACGCGCCCTTTAGATTGAACACGTAATACGCATGCGCATGACGCCACCGTTTTCTCAAATTCGCTTTTTTGTAGTTTACACTGAGACGATAATGCTATCGTTTTCAAAAATATTTCAGGCCCCCAAAGTGCCGTTGTTGTGTAAATTAATAGCCAAAACATATCAAAAGTTTTCTGTTTTTAGTTGAAAACACTGTAGTGTAAACGGCCCCTAAAAGACGACTAATTTAGGGAGATATCAAACTATTTTAGATCTGATAAACAATGAAGCAATCATTAAAAAAATGAATATCTGACACTGCTAATTTTGTTATACCTGTGGGGAAACTAGTGAGCTGAGCTTTAACACAACGACTATACAGAATCCGTCAAAAAGAGATTTGGTTATTTAATAGCTTGTCCGCTGTCTATATCCATGATGCATCAGCCTGACATTTCCATCTCGTTTTTGGTGATATATTATATACATGTTTACAGGCTTTTTACCTGAGAGGTGTCAAATATGTTATATGGCTCTCATCTGTGAATTCAATTATTCAGTTCTTCTGAAGTGAGAACAGCACTGACCTTTGGCTCAAGTAAAACAGATTTTCATTTTTTAGTTGATCTCAGTATGCAGAGAGTGAAAAGTCTAGCTATCATAATAGTAAATATGAACCTTACTGGGTGATGGATTTGTTTTCTGTGCCTTTGTAATAAGTGCATCTGAATTCGGTGCTTGTTTCACTCTTTGATTGTCTGCCCTTGGCAACAAATTGGTTACTTTCTGCTGACTACGTCGAAATACACCGGATGCTAATTTCTCAGGTCGATCCTTTTGATTTATAATACAGGGAAAAAAAACATGATACAAAGATTTCAGTCAGCAATTGCCAGTGTTCCTCACATCGGCCATTGATACCGAACAGTCATTTTAAACTTCAAGGACACGTCATGACGCAGCAAAAGGAGGTGAATCTCACTAAAGTGTAGGCTTGATTCATGTATTTCCGTTACGCTGATAGACACACATATACTAAGTGTCAAGGGCACTGCGTGACCTCTTAACTACGCCTCGATATTGATCCTTCGCAGTGTTTTATGGCTGATTGAGCTGTCTCGTCTCTTCTCAGCCGTAGCATTCCTGTTACTTAATTGCTTGAGGGAATGCTGCTCAAAAGCAAGCGTAAAGAGCCTTACACACTCGCGTCATACGCCACTTTGACCTCCACATGACAAGCATTAAAGAAAGCATCACAGAAGAATAATTGTATGAGGTTGCTAGCAAGAATGTGGGAAGAGCTAATCAGTAAAATTGTGAAAGCAACAGAAACAGCAATAACGGTGTTATTTTAGTATAATTTATATACTATTTTAGTATTTATGAATATTTTGAATTATCTTTTATTTTTATTTTTCCTTTTAAGTTTGTCATTTTATCGACTACTTTGGACTTTGACCGAAAACAGGAAATAAATACAGGTATGTGAGCTGGCTGAATTAACATCATTTTTATTAATATCTTTCACATCTACTGCAGTCGGATTGATCGTGTTCACTCTTAATAACATCAGTCACATGGCTGTGCACTTGTAATGACACATCAAGGATGTTAAGAGGCTAAAAGCAGGTTTAAAACTTGCCCCATTGAAGTCAACAGGGTGCACATTTTAAAAAGACGATAACACGGTGTAGGCAACGCCGATTTTTGTCGTTGTTCTATGTACTGACATCACTCCAAATGTACAAAAAAATTGCAACTATTGCAACTATACTTCAGATACACTTTAAATATCTTGCATTAAAGAGTGATATTCAACGCAGTCTCATGAAAGTGCGTATCAATACCACGAATGTTATTTCTCGTGTCATTTATACGCCAAAAATGGTTTTTGCGTGTAAATGCTACGCACTGAAAACCGCTTGGGTAGGGTTAGGGGGAGGGGGGAAGGGGGTTGCGTGCGTATTACACGCCAAAAACTGCGTATCATATGCACGCGAAAACTGCGTATCATATACACGCAAAAACAATTTTTGGCGTATAAATGGCACGAGAAATAACATTCGTGGTATTGATACGCACTTTCATGAGATCGGGCTCTGATATTATACAGAAGTCATACTACCCTTATCTAATAGTGATATTAAAACACATTTTAGGCTTAATATTAATAAATGTGCATTGTCCAATAAAGTTTCATATTTCTATCAGTAACTCAAGAGATATGTCAGTAAATATGTTAATGTATTTGCTTTAAAAATTCCTCTTATTTTTAAAATGCTTTAAAAGCGAGACACAATTTCAGGGCAGATCAGAGATGCTTTGCCATCACAGCAGAAGTGAGCCACAGCAGGAGCTGCACACTATGGAGAATCAAAGCTGGCCTGAGGCAAGACTTGTGTGAAGGCATTTATTGGCTCTTTATAAAATAAGCACTCTGAACTCTTCTGCTGATGAATAAAATGTGGAAGAGACTAATCAAACGTGTCTGGTATTCTCAGGGGAGGACACTTATATGCTAAACGGTCAGCAACTTACAGCCAGCAGATGTGAATGTCTAATTTACACACTTAAATGAGACTCTGGGAATGGACAGATGGACTAGAGAGAGACAATAAATGGGAGAAAAAAATGGATATTGGTCTTAACAGATGAATATAATGAAATATCAAATATCCTAAGTTGGGATCTCGGTATTTAAGCACATTTATTGCGCTCTGTAGAGACCCATGAACGTTTCATTGGACTATTCATGCTTCGAGAGTAGGACAGATGGTTAAAGTACACACAAAAAGAATGTTACTGAATTTAAGCAGTACATGTCCCCTCTGTGGGGTCCAATGATGAGGTTAGTCAAGGCTTTTTGTGCCCAAAAAAAAAATTTTGAGCCCTGTGAGTTTGTAGGTGGGTTCAATAAAGTTTGCAAAGCTTCATATTCAAGAAAAGTCAAAGGCTGCATTACATTGTATCAGATCCACAATACAAATGTGCATTACAAACTGTTAAAGTTGAACTGAAATGATTGAGGACCTTCAGCTTCTCTTTCCAATCACCTTTGTGTTGTAACAATGTATGATACACACAGCTAGAAACAGTGCAAAGTTTGGAGAACTTTGACATATTTAACTCTTATCAGTAAGAGTATCTATCCTATTTACTTCATATTACCTCTTTGTGACTGGGTGGCAACACTGCATGGCATCATTGACATATAAATACATGAATTTTTCCGACACCTACAAGTTGAGGAAGTTCAGATTGCGCCGGACTGGAAACCTGTGGTTCTGAAAGTCACAGTGTTTTCATAGAGCACTGAACTCATTTACAGTACTTCAATACGTCAAGGAAAATGTGATTTCACATTATATGACCATTTTAAACTGTGTTCTTACTCTCCCTATTTGGGAGCAACCAGTACATGGAACAACTTTATACTGAAATTGAACCTCAACAGCACCTTGGCGAAAGAAATTTAGCCATAAAATAAACATCAGCTCTCACTTAAATTCAGCCACATTTGGCAGGTGAGCACTTTAAAGCAAAGCTTGTGCCTCCATGTAATTTCATTAAAAGCAGGAACTGGCACATTTTGGCTGTTGATTGAGGCCGTTTGGCAGACAAAAATGTATATAAATAGTAGCACATAATAAAATGCTGATGCCCTGCATATGATGCATACTGGTTTTAATATGCCAGGATAACCACATCTGACATCCTTCTCCATGGAACTAATTTCCTAAACTCTCACATACGTTAAATATGACATATTATAGCAACTTGAATTTGGCTATTGAAAAAAATGGACTATAAATAAAATAAATGTATTTGAAATACAACCAAGTTTTGCACAGAATTATCTCGAACTATCATTTGGTTATGAGCAAACACAGGTTAGATAGAGAGTGTGTTTGATGGAGGCACGTTTAGAGAGGTGAACAGGACAGAATTCACTGTATCCGTGGCAGGTCTGAGCACCTGCGGCTTCACTAAAGCTGAGATGTGGCCTGTAATTGCTCTGGCGTACAAATGTGAGTTAGTCACACCTAAACCAACACACACAATGCTGAATGATTTCATGCTGCTTTTCCAATACACTGCAGTAAAGCGCCACTCAAAGAGCTGCATGCATGTGTATAGGGCCTTGAAATTGAGATCGAAATACCGTTCCACCAACATACAGTGCTAATAAAAAGTAAACACCCTCCTGTAATTTACCACATCCTGAGAATTATTACCAATGCCAAAACAAATACACACAGATTTTTACAAAATAAATTAAATATAAGTGTGTGTTCACACTTCAATTAAAACGAACCCTAGTGCGATTGGACAGAAGGCTCAAGCATATCTGTTTTTTCTCGTCATAGTCGTGATGTTGCCCATCTTAGTTCGGTACAGGCATCAGAACCGCATCTTTATGCAGCAGATTGTTTGTTTGTGTGGCGGAGGTATTCCTACCGCTGTTTTGACTCCAATACACAGTTTATAAGCTCTTCACGAGTTCTCAGCTGGTCAAAATACCATCACATGTATACACACATACAACGAGCACATTTATCCCAGCACACAGCATTGATTTGGATGTTCGGTAAGTTCCGTCTCGAAATCTACATCATAAAAGACAACCAATCAGGTTGTGAATCTATCCCAACGCCTTTAGGTCCTGTATCTTTACGTTTGGTGTTGTGAATGCTAAGTGGACCAGAACTAAATGTTGTTGTTTTTTTGGTCAGGACCAAAGAACCAAGCGAACCGAACAACAGGTGTGAACACACCCTAAAAGCTAATATCTCTGAAGACAAAAAGCCCAGAGTGTTGTGGTTGGTTGCCAGGGTGTTGCTATGCAGTTGCTTAAAGGTTCTGCTTCTGTTAAGTAGATGTTAGCACATTCACAGGTTCTCCGCCAGTGGGAAAACTCCTATTTGGTCAAATGAAGGCGAAAGATCCTTCCAAGCAGATTTGTGACGAAGGTATTCAAAATTCCCAGCATGGGCAGGTAAATAAAAATAATGCCAATGAATATATACCGTAAAGCACTGTAAAGCCCCCTATTACAAACGAGACCAAATGTACATCATCTCAGATTCACCCAGATTACTGGCTGTCCTCCAAAACTCAATATCCAGGCAAAAAGAGCAGGAGAAAGTGACACCACCAAGAGCCTATCAATTTTTTTTTTTAAAGAGTTACAGTCCTCCAGACAGTGATGTGAGAAACATCAGGAAAAGAAAACTCATAAGATGAGAAAAATAGATAACAGAACAATCTCAGAGGGCAAATGTGAATCTTTCAACAGAAGAACACCCCAAAACATACAAGAATACCCACACTGAACAAACCAGGATGATTTCCTGGAGTGCCCCAGTTAAAATCCAATTGGGCATCTTTGGAATGACTTTGCAATTCAAAAAAGTTTCATATCCAACTTGGACAATTTTGCTAAGAAAAGTGGTTCCAAATTTCAGTGTCAAGATGTGCCCAAAAAATGTGTCCATGGCATGGTTGAAAATGCCATGGTTGTGCATCATTAAGAATTTAATTGAGAATGATTTTCCTAAATTTGAATTGAATTTCAAATATAAATTTAAGAAAGTATTACAATTTAGCTTTCATAATAAGTATAATAAAAAAGCAAGACTTAAAAATGTTTTACAGGCCTTTACTGACTGGGGTGGAAGAACACTTCCACTTCCTGTCATTCAAATTCCAGTTCAGCATCTTGTGAGGTGTGGCCAATTCAATTAAAATCAAAATAATGAATTTAAACTATCACTGACAGTTACAATTTGAATTCTGAACATTCCATCAATGTAAGTCAATATGCAGTGCAGTTCAATATACACTTTATTTCAAAAGTTTGGGGTCAGTATTTTATTTATTTTTTTGTCAGCAAGGGTGCATTAAATTGATCAAAAGTAAATACTTTTAAATTGTTACAAAACAAATCAATTTGAAATAGATGCTGTTTTTGGTTACACTTTATTTTTAAGGTCTACTTGTTACAGTGCAATTACTGCACTGTAAAAAAAATAGTTGGATTAACTTAAAGGAGTCATAACCTAGTATTACCTTGGATACCCACGCTCTATTATAGTCTTTCAGGCCCTTCTAAAAAAGAAAAGTGGAAAAAAAATCAACACAGAGCTCCTCTGACCCTTATTTCTGAATGCATTATTGTCTCGCGAGATCTGATGCGATATTTTGGCTGTCGTGGATGGTCATTTTAATAATGCAAATGAGGGGCGCGTTGATTGGTGGCTGGAAGGAGGGGGCTTGACACCGCAGGTAACTTCAGCATATCATTCCAAAATGACATCATGGCGCAAGTTGTGAATGAACCCGACCTAGACCTACGGAATTCAACCATATATATGTTTGAGCCAGACTCTGAACCAGAGCTGGAAACGGAAGATATAGAGTCAATGGAAGGACGTCTACATCAACATGTCTCTGAATGGTAAAGACAATCATTTTGACTGAGACATACATTAACATCAGTAACGAGCTAAAACGTTTGTTGCTATTTTCTGTTTATTTTAATGTTTAGCGCAGACACTTAACGTTGAGCCAGTTGATAGGGTTGTTGGAACAGCGTCATTAAAAATGAATTTCATCCACTGGTCCCTGGTAGTTTGGTCCGTTTTTGGTAGAGAAAACACATTTGAATGTTGATTCTGGCAGTCAACCACAGAGCAACTCACGTGTGCACTACATTTCTGCATCTTTCTTGCCTGAATATGAGGGGGAGAGGGGAGGGCGGGCTTCCTGCAGATGTCTGCGGTGTCCATATATGGTATATCCTGCCCCGTCTTGACGTCAAGTCGGGGGAGAAATTAAAATCTCGTATTTGAGTGCGCGTGCACGTGGGCTGGTTTACGAACCCTGGGGTAAACAAACGCTTCACTTTTGAATATCGGCTTCCCGGCCAATGTATAATCGTTAGGCAATCATAACATACATTGATTCTCGTGGAAAAGTGAAAATTACAGGTTATGACTCCTTTAAAAAAGTAAGTTACCTGGTTGCCTTAAAATTTTGAGTTCATTGAAATTAAAAATGTGAGTTAATACAACAAAGGAGATTGGTTTAATAAATAGAAACTCAAAATATTATGCTATCTGAACTACATTAATTATCTAAGTTGATTTGACAAAATATAAAAAGTTGTGAAAAAAATCATCAAAATTAATTTTTACAGTGTGAGTAATTAAAACAAACAACATGTGCTTTCTATGGGGTTACAATAGGGTTTGGTTTAGGGTTAGTTGCATGTAATTATGCATAATTTACTGTTAATATACACATATGGTGACATATCTGCATACAGGCTGGAGGTTAAACAGCTGGCTGTCTGGTGCAGCCAGAACAACCGGGAGCTGAACACACTCAAAACAGAGTGGAGAAGATGACTTCATGAGAAACCCTACAGCACTCATGGGCAGGTTCATGGGCTCTACCATCTCTCAGGACCTGAAGTGGGACAATCACATTGACCTCCATTGTGAAAAAAAAGCCTTCCTTCACCAGCTGAGGAAGTTCAACTTGCCACAGGCGCTGCTGATGAAGTTCCACTCAGCCATCACTGAGTCTGTCCTCTGCACTTCCACAACTGTCTGGTTTGGCTCAGCTACAAAATCAGACATCCGAAGACTACAGAGAACGGTTCTGACAGCTAAAAGGATTATTGGTGCTCTCCTGCACACCCTCCAAGAACTGAATACATCGAAAGTTAGAAAAAGAGCTCAGGAAATCACTCTGGATCCCTCACATCCAAGCCGCCTTCTCTTTGAACCTTTGCCATCTGGCCATCGCTACAGAGCACCAGAACAGCCAGGCACAAGAAAAGTGTCTTCCCCCAGGCAGTCGACCTCATCAACAGTTAAATGTTCTCCCCACTGTGCAATGATAATGTGCAATATCACATAATGTATTTGACAATACTCGTCTTATTCCATTCCCTGTTAATTCTATTATATTATATTTGTATATAGCACACTTGTACATACAAGTTAGTCTATTTTGTTAATATTGACAATAATAAGAAATGTACATTGAGCACCAAATCAGCATATTAGAATGATTTCTGAAGGATGATGTGACTGTTTTTACTGTTTCATCAAATGAATGCAGTCTATTTCAGTTTAAGAGACATCTTTCAAAAACATAAAAAATCTTACGGATCCCAAGTCAATGAGATATTTTCACCAAAATCTGAATATTTGAGGAATATCAATATAGTGCTGAATTTCAAGCACTATAATAACAGGTTCCACAAAGGATGAATACTCCTTATAGGCACTATATAGGGACACACAGAGACAAATAGAAGCATAAGAAATTGAAAATAAATAGGCAAAGCAATTTCGTGAAATAAGTATGTCAGCTCTCGCTGATACTAAAAGAGGCCTTGAGATGAATAACGTGCGTTCCTTCAGTGGAGATTCACAAATTAACCTTTAGAGAAATGGAGCTGTCTGGATCATCTCTGAAATTGTGGATTAAGCGAGAAAATTCTAAATTTAGAACTGAGATGCTGAGTATTCATAATTGCATTGGATGAATGATTAGTGCAGAAAAAGGTATTTATGGAATGATACATGAGCATGTAATGAGGATTATTACCTATTCATGCTGAAGAGGAAATTGAATATTAGATGATATGAGGAAGAGAGATTGGATAGAGGAAAACTGCAATAGAACTATCAAGATAAACCCCCCAAAAATCCACCAAAACAGAAGAAAGATTGAGGCTGCAGAGAAGAAAACAGGATAAAAGACATAAGTGACAGGAAGTAAATTGCTCCGAGCAACAGACAGAAAGGAAAAAAGACAGGGGAGGAAAAAACAGAAGCGTTCCACTTAGAGTCCCTGGCGAATGCCTGATGCCTGTCGGACAGAAGGGAACGGAGGAGTTTGAGTGTATGTGTGTGTAACCCAGACTGACCGGTGTACTCCGCTGTTACACATGACGATGTGACACGCTCCCAGGCGGCTGCAAAGCTCCGAGGCCACGGTGAGCAGCCCGACTCCAGACGCTCCACAGGCTGTGAACTGACATGCAGCCGTCCGCCGACACGAGATAAAACTCTCCATCAACCTGTACAACTCATCCAGAGCATTAAGAGGACGCATCAGCTACAAAGAGGGAGAGAGTAAGGGAAAGATTCCATGTTAAAGAGATAGTTCACCCCAAAAAAATTATTTAATCACTCTCATGATGTTCCAAACTCATATTTTTCTGTGTCCATTGAACACAAAAAGAGAAATTCTAAAATCTAGAATCACGCTTTTCCACACAATAACCAATCTCCAAAAATGATTGAATTAATTAATTAATGAACGAACAAATGAACGAATGAATGAATGAAGGAAGATTCGTATATGCTATATTTCAAGTCATTTGTACCTGGTTTCACAGACAAGGCATAAGTCTAGTCGCAGACTACAATGCATGTTTGAGCTGTCTTAACTGAGAGCAACTTGCACTTGGCATTGTTTTGTTTCAAGATGTACACCAAATGTCCTAAGTTAACTAAGGCCTACTCCTGGCTTAATTAAAGCCCTGTCTGTGAAACCAGGCCCTGAAGTAATATGATAATGCTGTATGAAGAACAGGCTGAAATGTACTCCAATGAGAGATTTCTGTCCTTCCATTGACAGTCCATGCAACTACCACTTTGACGTCTCTCCGTGCTGCGTAACATGAGAATAAACCTCATTGGTTCTTGAGGAATTTCAAATGCGCTGCCTAACACACAAGAATGAACCTCATTGGTTCGTAGAGAAGCTCAAATGTGCTGCGTAACACGAGAATAAACCTCATTGGTTCTCGCATATCAAGCAAACATGCTTGAGTTTCCGTTTACCACAACTGATGTGTGAGTTGATGAATGTTTATACGTGAATAAAAGCCTAAATTAAATCTGTTCATCATATAAAGCGATCATGTCTCTTCAGAAATCTCTTTATTAACTTTTTGAAGTGTCAAAGTGGTAGTTGCGTACAGTAGCTGTCAATGGAGGGACAGAAAGCTCTCAGATTTCATTAAAATATCGAAGATGAACGAAAGTCTTACAGGTTTGGAACACGAGGGCGAGTAGATGATACAATTATTATTTTTTAATTAACCCTTTAATGACAGAAATGCCATGTTTAAACTCTGCAGGTTACTTTTTTCATTATTTAGAATCAACAAATGCATTTGATAAATTACTAGGTTAGCTCTACTTTCTTAAATCACAGATTTTCCACAAGTCCCTGCAGATTACATGCATGATGGTACATACCTTGTCTATAAAAGCCGCTTTGGGAGCCGAGCTGGGGGGAAGGTTTGATTTATCCAGATAAAAGGCCCTATGGAGGAATAATAAAGACATGTTAGTATAAGAAGTGAACATACATACTGTAGTGTAGACAAATGATTGCATACACAAGATCACAGGATGTGCTGTAAAACGTAATTTGGGATTTGATTTATCTTTTACATAAAAGAAAGCTGGCTGTAAAGATTCTTCATTCTACAAACAAAGCAGCTGGGAACTCTATTTTAAAACAACACAAATCGACATTACTTTGGGATTCGTTCAAGATGACAATTACTGCCTGCAGTACCAATAACAGACATAGGTGGCAGCAGAGGAGTTGAAAGAGAATGAATTATGCATATGGGGAATATATCCAAATATAATTATTTTTCCAATTTTAAATCAAAATATCACACTTTTATTGTAAAAGAGGCATGGCAGAACTGTCTGCTCTGCGGTTCTGGTTTGTGGCATATTGCAGCACATGTTTAGTGTAAGGTAAATTAATCCACCATCTGCACCCTAGCCAGGGAAAGATTGATCACGATAATATGCTCATTTGACACGTCATTAATATTATTGTTGATTAGTAAAATATATTAATCCTTCGCTGATTGGACCAGATGATATGAAAATTGTGGCACTATTACAGACTATTAATAAAGTCAAATTATGTTAACAAATACACTCAGGTATATTCTCTCTCTCTCTCTCTCTCTCTCTCTCTCTCTCTCTCTCTCTCTCTCTCTCTCTCTCTCTCTCTCTCTCAAAGAAACAAACACACACATGCATGGAGTCTTGACCTGCCATCATATAACTCACCCTGCATACTAATTGAGGCAGCTTATGTTAGTGTAATGGGAAGCATTAAGCAAAGTTCTTTAGAAACACCAAGAGACCATCAGTTTAAAGCACTAAGAGCTTAAATCACTAATTCAACTGATTTACAAAAGGATTTTCATCATCATTTCATTAAGAAGCACCCAACATATCATGCAAAGCACAAACCAACACGAATGGAGGTTAATTGGCTTAGAAACATCCATCAAGGCCTCTAAGCTCTGATTCAGCAGCTGGTAGACTTCGATTGTATCCATTTCAATGCAGTGTAATACACAGGAATGTCTGTGATCCTGGTATATTATTGTTTCAAATGACATATCTAAAGCTAAATCTCACTTTAGACATTTGCCAGCTTTTTGGGTAAAATAACAGTCGGAGGTTTACCATCTAATTTAAAAAAAAATTAAATAAATAAAGTCAGTCTGATCAAATATAATATAATATAGACATCACAATTTGTAATCAAAAGTAACAGTAAATACTTTTACATTGTTAAAAAAATATATAATCTTTCAAATAAATGCTGTTCTTTCAAGTAATGGCTGCAGATTATAATAATATGCATTCAATATGCCATCAGATAAATAAAATAAATTTTAAAATAGAAACATTAAAATGTGATAATATTTCACAATATCTCTGTCTTTTTAATGCTTGTTGAGCATATAAAACTTCAAAGACATTAAAAAAAATATGACCAACTCCAAAATTTTAAACGTCTATGTGTATTTTAGTAATATTATATTTACATGAATCAATATTATTATTCTTTATTTTACATTTCAATTTGTACATGCAAAACAGTAACAAGATATGATTAAACTTTTCTAAAATGTATAATGCACTAATATTACAGACCCTGACTACAACAGAGTGTGTTGAAATGAAAGAAAGGGAGACCAGGCAAAAAGAAAATGTACTCTGTAATTTCAGTCAAGAAGACAAATGCCTCTCAGACTGCCGACACAAGACCTTCACAATCCAGCAGTTCTGTGCCGGCTGCTTGTTCATTTTTGTGAATTCTCAGCCTTCCTGCAGATGGCCTAAAGTCTCAGAATAAGCCATGGCCACATCCATCAGCAAACTCTCCAAAGATGTCCTTGCCTGAACATATCAGAGCAGGATTTGAAAAGTGCTCTGTATCATTCAGTTTGACTGAAATCTCAAGGCAAGAGATGAAAGCTCTTCCACACCCGTAAAAAAAAGTTGTGCAAGACCAGTTAAAGTTCATAAGTCACTATGGTTCACGTCCTGATTTATCCACATCAGTACAGTTTCATGTAATGTGCCCCTCACTTCAGACTGTGACTAAAGAGTCCACTGATTTAAAACAATAGCCCGCTGTGCCTCTCAAAGTTCTACGCACCAGATGGGCAGAACGGGTCTTCACGCATCGCAAAACCAAACAGACAAGTTTGGCGGGCTCAAACAGCACCAGATGGAGCTGACGATTTATGTCACTAGATCAATCGCTCATCCGCTGTTCATTTTCACGGCAGAGACAACAACTCACTGTTGAGAAACACTGCACTAACAGGGGGTGTGCGTTAACTTATATTTAGGGGCATGAGATTTTTCCACAAAATCCCATCCTGAATGCTATCTTTTACATATACTGTATGTAACAAGGGCACTGTAAGATAAAGTGTTACCTAATAAAATATGTGACATGTATTTACTGTATAAATTATGCATAATTACCTGCAACTATAGTTAAATGGTCCAAACATGGACCCTCTGACAGTTGGAAACATATTTGTACCTTTTTTACCACTAAATGGTACATATTAGTACCCTAAGGTGTAAATATGACCCATTGAGGGTACAACTTCACCATTTGTACCCTAAGTGTTCACAAATGTACCCCAACCGTACCCTTTTTTCTGACAGTGTAAACATAAACTAACCCCTATTCCTAACCCTAACCCTATAGTAAGTGCATGTACTTAAATATTGAATTAAATGTTACTTCAATACTAAAAAGAACACCATACATGTCTAAAAAAAGAATTAATATGGTACTTATAGATATAGTGTAGTTAGCAATGAGGAAGAAAGATTGAAAGAAAAAATACTGTGTACCTTGGTATAGTGATGAAATCAGATGGTACATGGTGTTTAGACATTTTGACATATGAATATTAAATATAACCTAATTCATGTTCAATCACATTTATATGTACCGTTCAAATGTTTGGGCTCAGTAACTTTTTTGTTTGTTTGTGTTTGTTTGTTTGTTTGTTTGTTTGTTTGTTTGTTTGTTTGTTTGTTTGTTTGTTTTGAAAGAAAGAAAGAAATATTTGTATACAGAAAACTGACATAAAAAAAAAAAGTATAATGCTACAAAAGATTTGTCAAAGATTCCTGAAAAAAAAACAATTATTTTCCAGGTAATCACAACTGTTACAATAATTGGATTAATCATAAATGTTTATTTATATCAAATCCGCATATTAGAATGATTTCTTAAGGATCCATCTGATCCTGAAGACTGGAGCAATGATGCTGAAAAATTCAGCTTTGCCGTCAAAAATTATTGTTTTTTTCAGGATTCTTTGACAAATCTTTTGTAGCATTATACTTTTTTTCAGTTTAATGTGAAAACAAATATCTCAGAATCAAGAAGTGTAACATTTCATCAAAGATAAAGCATAACAACAAACCCCCCCACGCTGTGAAAATGGATTCTGGTTCTGGTGGGCTTTACTGCGATTAAGGGTCACTACTCAAGCAGGCAAATGTATTCCATTAAACCAGAGGGCAGTGTAATTTTAGAATGTGTCCTGGTCTGTGTGTGGTGAACGTGGGACCCTCCTGCAGGAGTCGTAACTCAGCAGTGGTCTTTCCTTTAAGGCACACTGTGCAGTAACTGATGGCCTGTGTTTTCTCTCCATGGGCTCTTATGAGAGACTTTAATGGAAATGCTGGACAGGATCCAAGGATGGAACCAATTTAGCTGTGCCTCTGTTTGCTGGGCCTAAAAGCAAATTGCAGCCATTGCACTGTTTCATCTTAAAACCAAAAAAAAAAAACACTTCTGGGCCTATTTCACAAGCATTACCCAGTGTGCTTTGGGGTCTTCAGGCATGATTACATACTGATGAATGAATACAGCTTGCCTCAGCGGGACCATGATAGTATGGAGTTGTATTTAGATGCAAATAGAGGTATTTACTGAATCAATGTTAAACGTCAATGTTAAAGAGTACAATGTTAAAACAATGTTTTTAATTCAGTTACTGAAATTTGTTTGCTGAAATTTGTTTTCAATACCACAGTACATCAAAACACATTTACATATACATTCATAAACTCCATCAAAATGGTATTATTAGACCCACAGATAATGTGAGAATTTGAAAGGAAACATTTATATGTATATAAAAAAAAAACTAATATATATATATTATAAAACATTATAAATAAAAAAAAAGATTCCACAGATCCGGGTCACACTTTAAATTAGGGTCCAATTCTCACAATTAACTAACTATTAACTATGACTTTTGCCTCAATAAACTTCTAATAACTGCTTATTAATAGCTAGTAAGGTAGTTGTTAAGTTTAGGTATTGGGTATGATTAAGGGATGTAGAATATGGTCATGCACAATAAGGCATTGATGTGCTTTATAAGTAAAAAACAGCCAATATCCTAGTAATATGCATATAATCAGCAACTGTAGTTAGTAATGAGAATTGGACCCTAAATGAGTGTTACCCAGATTCGCCGTGCTCACGTATGTAAAGTCTGGAGAAGAGAAGTGTGTGTTTCAGTGCAACAGCAGTGTGAAGTTTACAGGGGTCTAACAGCATTATCTACCCTGACATGTGTGTCGTTTAAATCATGCAATTAAGTCATTTGCAGGACACAGGCTATAAAAATGAGGAAACAAGACCTTGACTTAAACTTCATGATGATCTTCAGGTTTCAGTGCTAACTGAAGTAGTTAGGTGTTCACTGTGATCTTCTCGATGAAAGAGAAGCAACGTTATCATTAAGAATGCACAGTCAATATTTGCTAAAATTCAATTTTATAAAATTCAATTCAATTCGTCATATTTGACCACACATGCACATTTATTTTTTCTTGACACTCCTGATCTAACATTTACTTTTGGTTTTGGCTAATATTGTGCCCTCTGCCAAAGGTTTGTTTTTATTTGGTTTCTTTGAGGCTCAGCATTGCATCATGGTTATTATAAGGCCATCGTGCCTTTAAGAAAACCGATAAATCCACAAATAGCGCTAGGCCTCAACCGCCACCATGGCCAAATGCATGACCTCAACTAATTACAAACCGATTCACAAACATGATGTCATGCTGGTTCCATCAAAGCTGTCATAAAAGCACTCTAACAGACACACACAAACACACACAAATATATTTCAGCCCATGTTTAGGTGTCTTCCCACTGGGACCAGATCGCTCAACCAATTTCAGTTCTTACGGCAACTTCTAGACACGCGACTAGCCAAGCATTGAGTTTTTACTGGCTGATAAGTATGGCCATTAATCCAGCTGTCTAACACACACATCCCACAATCCAGAAACCTAACACAGGGTCGAGAGTGCTACAAGAACGAGCTACCCATCTGTATCAAACACACCACATCCACATGACTAGGACCGCAGAGACCACTACAAACAAGTCTCACTTCAGCAACTCATGAAAAAACAAAGAACTTGTGGGCATGTGGAGTTTAGATCTGAAATCAGCAGTGAATGCCTTGTTTAGGAGAACAATAAAAAAAAACAAGTTTATATTTAGTCATCAAAGCTGTGGAATTAATCTAACAATCCGCAAAACTTGAAATGAAAGAAGCTGGCTGGAGTCTTTTTTGCCGGTTCATCATCAGAAAAATCAGCCACCACATCCGATGCCACATCAAGGTCTCAACTGTATTACTGACTTACTGGCTGTATTAGAAGCAGTTTCTATCCCATTACTTTGAAGTCTTATTTATGAAGGAAGATGAACTGGACATGAACTGGACACAAAGTTGAACAGCTTGAAAACTACCAGATGAGTCACGGATTCGATTAAATGTGCCAACTGTAGTCAAACTATTTTAATTTCCATTCCACATGAAAAGGGGTACTGTGCTGTCTCCAAAAGTGCTTTCCATGAAAAGACACAACTGGGGCTGACATCAACTAGATAAAGACCACATTAACACTGCACATACTCATCTGAACGTCTTCCAGAGCTGTGCGCTGATAATGTGAGCTAAATGTAGTGCTGAATGTGGTGCAAATACAAGCAAAAATAGCATAGTTACAGCAAATAAATAAAGCAACTGCTCTGAAACGTCTCACATATCCACATCTGCCAGTATAGTACTGTATATGTGTCTCTCATAGCTTTTCTTTCATCTTTCACACCATCCCTTTTGTCAATTCTCATTCTTGCTATTTATTGCCATTTGTCTCTTTCTCTCTCCGTCCCTGCAAAACATCTAGGATTTTGTGAATAAACTGCACTGGCAGATTATTCGCTTGCTTTTCAATTTTCCACTTTTTGTTTGTACTTAAAACAAGTCAACACAATTTGGCAATGCAGTAAAACAAAATATACTTTTCACTAAATTTTGTGAAAAAAATTTAGTTTTTTATTTATATATATTTTTTAACTGTAAAACAAGACAATATACTAATAATGTTGGATTTTATGGGGACATTCCATAGATAATAATTTTATACTGTACAATATAAATTGTACATATTGTATATACTGTAAATATAATCAGGATTTTTATAATATTTGATTTATGTTTTGATATTTCGGTATTTGTGCTGTAATGGCTTAAAAGGGTAATTTTTTTATTTTTATCAGATTAATCATCATCTCAGCCAAACAGCCAAAATGTTGCTGCAGTGAAAACGATTAAACAAATTTAATGCAACAACTAAAACAGTAAAAGTAGTTAAAAAATAAGACAATTAGAAATTTTTTGAGTGATTATGCCAAAGAAACTGAACTGATTTATGGAAATGAATTGAACTTACCAACTCTAATGCAATTTGTGCCATTGAAGACACTCTATTAAAATATCTCTTTCCATTCGTTCTCAAACTTTTGAGCGGCAAAAACAGTATAGTGACATTATTTTTAGAATAATCATCAATCATCAATACACAAATATGACTTTATAGATGTCACAGACAGAGAGACTGGACAGTAAGCCAACTGAATAAAGAAACTGGCCAAGAATTAAGTGTCTGCTCTTTGTCAGAATCCCCACTGTGACACAATGTTGTGGTTAATGATCTGGGAAGGTATACAAAAGGTTTCAGGTTCACCATTCTAGCCTCAAGCAACTAAGTATTTTAGTGATGGATGTGATATACTTATATGAATTGAAATGGAAAGGCACATAATACAAAATTCATTCGCGTGAGACCAGACATGTGTTTGTTATTTGTTTCATGATGATTTTAATGACCTCATCAGTCAGAAAAGATTGACTTAAAGGAGGAGATCGCAAGCGATGTCTTATCTCCTTTAAGACATAGACATGGACAAACAGAATACAGTTTAGCTGAAATTGTAGCCCCGGATTGTTCCTGGCATGCTAAATGTGGTCTTTTTGTAAAGACAGATGCGGTCTTTGTGGTAAGACCACTAAGTCAATCTCCTGGCTTTACTCTGATGAGCAACATCAGTAATGTCAGAAGGAATTCACTTCACATTTGAACAGTAATATATAATATATTTCACCTTTGTTTCATCATGGTTATGCATGAAGCAACATATACGTAGAGTATATAGTTCATATTTCTAATAGAGGTAAATAGGAATGATAATTCTCTTTTGGTATTATAGCACCATAATATGTAGTGCTCCATCACATTTTGAATGTACTATTAAAATTAGCTCTGGATAATAAGCAATCTACAGACATCCCTCCCACCCTTAGACTCCAGACATTTTGGTATTCTTTTCCATTCTAATGATCATTCCCAACATTAGCGCATGGGTCTGTTTGGATCTTTGCAGGATAATATCAATTGAACTCGTCAATGAGCTCAAGAACATTACTCGGCTGAAGATGCAAAATGGCCGATCAATATTGTCAATCATTTACAAAAGCCAAAGATGTAAAGAGCCATGTAAAGGCTTTGATCGCACAGGGGTCATTTTGTAGGATCTACCCAGTTTAAATAAATAAATGTGCAATATAAGTGGTTAAAACAACAGCAGAAGTTTTGTGATAAAGACTACTTACAAATAAAATCTGGCAATCCTACATTTGTTCTTCAGGGATTAAGATTACTCGAACTTTTTATTCCTGTATTTTCCAGAGCTCGACAATAAGGACTGCCCGAAGGCCCGGGGCCAGCGTGAATGATGCTTGGGACAGTTGAAGGAACTGTCACTTGCCCGATCGAAACAGTGCTGGATTGTCGCGAAAGTTTATCATTCGCACATGTTTTTAACCCTTGAGAATTAAAATATTCAAGCGCAAGACGCAAAAGAGAACTCGATTCAGTAATCGCACACTGTTTGAGAAGTTTTGTGTAGATCTCGAACAGAACACACATCTGAAGTACGCAAATACTGAATTGCGGGTTGCCTCGTAAACATAAGATATAATTATTGTAATTCATATAAATACTCAGCAAAATGTTATTATTTGATATATTATAAACAACACATAATTATTATATATATGACAATATTGGTTCCTTTGTCAACTAATCATTTAGACAAGCCACTGACTAGTAAATTTTTAAAATTATATGGTTTTTCAGCGAATTTTGAAGACTAGCATCTAGCACATAGTCGCCTCATTGTCATATCCATATAAGAACAGTGACATTTTGAAGGAGGAGCGGATTTACCTTTTCCTCATTCAATGTTCGCACTTCACATTCAGTCGATACAAATCCATCAAGCTCGGCTTAAAAATGACAATACCTCAGATAGCAGGAGTAAGGAAAAGGCTCTGAAGAATTGTGTTATTAGTGGAATATAGATAGACTTTTTCAAAATGCCAGAATGCCAGAGAGCACAGTGTAGATAATTGTCAGCATTACACCCCGAATGTTGGCAAGCCAAACCAAAACAGTGTTTGCACATAATGAGACAATATTTCTTGAGTAACCCGTCATACATTTTCCACTGGCCTCAAACCAAGCCAAGGCTGTACTTGATCTCTGGTACAATTGGCAGGCTCACTTCCATTCAAATCCCAAAAGTAATATGCCCCTATGGCACGCGTAACACAATGAAACTTGGCTGACCTCATCACACTGTAACCAATTACGGGCGAGATCTACACCAGATGCTTACCTTGTGTGCTATAAAGCAAACATAAGCTGCTCAGAGACCATGTTATTAGGGTCCTGCATGATGATTATTTTCCATAAACATATCAAATTCACTCATATTCTGTGTATCAGTGATGATGTTCAGGGTTTGGAAACAACTTTCATGTTTCAACAGCCATTTTAATGTCCTAAGAGACCTCTGGAAGACTTAAACATACAACTAAAGAACCAAAGAAACATGAAGCCAGTGTAAAACACTGATCTACAGATATCTGGATTCCTAGATGGGAATATTCCCATAATATACTGCAGCAATGTTCCTGGAATACCTTCCCAGAATGTTTGGGTACCCACATACTTTTGGCTGTATAGTTTATCTGAGACATCAGTTGTGGCTATGAAATAAAAGTCAGTTTTGACAGACTGATGAATTGAACTCTTCTTGAGATCTGGGGGCAAAATCATCTTCATCCCAACAAAAAAAACATTATACAAACAGACTGACATAATTACAGTATGGGCAAAGAGCCAGATGTCTACATCTTTAAACTTGAATTAAAGCAGTTTCAAATGTTTATGTATTTGTCAGTTTGAAAGTGTGGTTTCAAAATGTTTAAAGTCCCCCTGTAGTCAATTTTATCCCTTAAAACTCATCTTTGATCACCAAAATGAAATATTTAAAGTTTTTTTCTTGAAAAAAAAAAAGCCTTAAAATAGCTTGAATGTAACTCTATAGTATACCCTTGCCTCATTTAGTATACGCGGTTCTATGAATATGCAAATTAGCTCCGCCACCACTCACTCACACCAGCTCAGAGATTCACTCGTTGACGATCACACGATGATATGATTGGTTACAAGGTAGTTTGTGACGTCAGAAACAAACTGCGTCTTTTTTTGAGACTCTCTTTGGTTCACTGCAGTTTTAAAGAGAAAATACTCAGCAATGGTGTTGACTTATGAATTCGCACATGGTTTTTCTTAAAGCCAATTTAAAACACCACATAGACATATAAACAACATTAAAAGCTTGATTTTCACCAAAGTGGGAATGTAACTATTAACTTGATCATTGATTCCAGCATTTTATTTTATTTCAAATGGCACTTCCAGTCCCTCACAGGGTAGAGATCCAACTGAGCAACCATAACCACTGGTTAAAATCTCCCAGAATTCCCAACTCCACCTCATCAGGAAATACAATGACAGCTTTACACTTAGGTATGAAGGCATAGAGAGAAAATTGCGAAGTTTCAGAGCTGAAGACTGACAGGTAAAGCATGACTTACCGGAGTCTCTTGTAGTACTGCTTGACCTTCTCCAGAGATCCAGCATTGATTTGGGCCTGGTATTCCTCTACTGACACATTTTCTCGGTAATAATATCCCTCCATGCTCTCCAAGGCTATTAAAGAAAATTTTCATTATTCAGACATTTAGCTATGCATTAGTTACATTATTTTGTTAAAAAAAAGTTGATGCGATAACTGGCTCCACTTTAGCCAGTTGGCTAGCTTTAGGCTTACTATGTCCATTCAAACACATCGTACCCTGGGTGAACAGGACGGGGTAGATTTTGAAGCTACCACCGTGTCTTAGTCTCTGGGGTAACTGCTGGAAGTAGAACGCCTCCAGGTAAAAACAGACCTTCAAAGCCTGCCGTGTGCCCTCGACTTGGTATGAGATGGGCATATCTGGCGAAAAAGAAAAAAAAGCCATCAGCATGATGTATTCAGAGGATTTATGAATAAAATATTTAATGCAAACACACTGTTTCCAAGTGACTTCTTGAATACAGAAGTTAAGAATACATACACTGCCACTATTGTAAGTATTAACAATGTAATAATTATGATTGAATCATATGAATTTACAGATTATATAATAGCAGTTTATATTTGATATAAAATTATATTAAAAATACAAAAAAACTATATAAATATATAAATAAATGTTTGCTATACACATATTTGGAAACCTTTGGATGCTTAAATTTTTTTACATCACATTAATATGGGCACGTCGCACTAATAGTTTTCAACAGAAAGTGTCCAAATACTTTATGAAAAACACTCGTAATTTTAATAGAAAAATGTTTTCTCATTTTAAGCAAAAAAACAACAACATATTTTGTGTGTGATATCAATTTAATACAAACACCAATGGAATTGATATTTTTGTCATATAATGCAAAGACATAAATACATTTTAAGTTGTTTAGGTGGTAATTCCTTTTTAGGGACACTGGAAACATGGTAAATATACTAGTAAATTTAGCTTAGATTATTTCCTGTTCAAAAAGGAAGTTGCTTCTTCCAAGAGTACTCACTAGCAACATGAGGCTCTCCTTCAAACTGTCGGAAGTAAAAGCTGACCTTCTCCAGGTCCATGAGAGCAACTTGTGTATCTTCTAGCATGGCCTGCTCATCAGTCTAAAGACAAAATAACATACAACAAGTGCAAAACCATTACTAAACTACAATGTCCTCTTAAATATGTGTGCATGTGTTTAATGAAAAAATGTGTTAAATGGGTGGGGGTTTGTGGTATGCTTAGGTATAGATGCAAAAATAAAATGTGTCAGACACACTAAGAAGAAAAAGCAGGGATTCAAATTTTCTTCATCCTCTGCTCTATTCATTTTTTTACTTCATCTTCTGCCTGCGCGCACACAGTATGCCCAAAGCTGCAGATGAAACCATCCACATACAAATCTGAACAAGTCTGGTGTGAGAATTGCAGGACCAGTCCTCACGCATCTGAAAGCGACACCTCTGTCTGATACGTGGGCTGACTCTCTCGAAGATTCCCAAGTGCCAGATGCCACAATCCTTTCATCTGGGGGGCTACAAAAGCTGCCAAGCGATATCATGTCAAGAAATTACCTTCGGGTTGCTCACTGCCGCCTGCTCTTCTCCCCTGAGTGTGTTCGGGGGTGGAGGGGGAAGAGTGTCAATGCTGCGGAGATAAGACTAAAGTCTCAAACGCTGGGAATCTTCATTTTACATGTAGGTTTAGACTCTGCGGCAACTAAGTCTGACTACATGCTTGATTTAAACCTGTCTGTCATGACATACTGCATCTAAACCTCACGCTGTACGTCTTATATTCCTCAAATAAAACAGTTACTACCCCGCTAACAGGGAAAATTCTCAGAACCAAAGTCACGAACAAACATTCTTCCAATATCATTAAAAGAACATTTGCTCTTATGGTCTTTAATTACATTCTCAAAATGTACGTTCTTAGAACATTATGTTTGCTAGCTGGGTTCTTCAAAATGTTCTGTTAGTGTCTGACTGAAGATGACAGAAAGTCATACAGGTTTGGAATGACATAAAGGGTAAGTAAATAATCTCAGAATATTATTTTGGATGAAGTACTCCATTAAATACGAACAGCAAACGAAATAATAGTCTCTTGTATCCTTCGGCTTAAAAACATTCACATTCTACCCCTGTCATAAAGTGACTCTGGGTGCAAATAAATCTTTCACATAAAGAATATCCCCAGGCACACAAAGAAAGAAATGTAATCCTCTGGTCTCAATCACAGCCAGGTGAAATCTGATCTGGAGTCGAAGCCAGAGACAGAAACACTTTACAAGACATGATAATCCTGCATTATCCCCTGGTCTGTCGGGATGCCCGCAGATTGTGTAAATTGCCAGTGTTTGGGAGAACACTCATGACTACAGTCATCAATTCAATAAGACAGCCAACTCCACTGAGTCACAATACACAGACGTGGATCTGACCTTGCAGCTGGTCGCGGTAAACAAAAAGCAGATGTAATCTGCAGGGAGAAGGACAAACAAATGAAGAAAGTAGCTCAGGGATGCTGTCATTCTCTCCACACAGTTTTCTGTTAAATGAAGAGTTATCTCACTCATTAAATGCGTAAAATAATGGACTTTAGGGCAGCTGTTAAGTAGCAGCTAGACTCTGTACTGACCCTCACAGCCATTAAAAGAAATCCTCAGCACAACCATAGTGCATCAGACTTTTGTTTATATATATACAGTATATATATAAATATATATATATATATATATATATATATAGCAGTTTTTTCCTTGCAATTCAAACCAATCAAATCAAAGAAAAACAAAACAAATCTAATTGTTTCAGCTTTTTCTTAAGGACTTCTTAGGTTACGTACTTCATTCCACCAGACATTGGTTGTTAAACAAATAATATGATTTTTCTTAAACGGCCCCCGAAAAACAAAGCTTTAAAATAAAACAAAATAAAACTTTCATTCTTAAATGCTCTTAACACATTGCTATTTTTGTAATTAATACATTTTATTTATTTGTTTAACATAAGTATTTATTGATTGTATGTCTTTTATAATGTATTTGTTGACATAATTTTATAAACTCCTTATAATTCACATCACTCTGATGGCTTATTGCTTTAACAACTATACCTTACAGGCTATGGATCAGACACAAAAACACCATAATGTTGTAACTAAGAAGGCTGTGATAAATCCAACTGGGCTGTGAGATTCTGGCCACATTGAACAGTTTGACACATTCGAGTGCCATACGTGGCTTTCGGTCAAAAATATATCCAACTCAAAGGAGGATGTCATACTAGAAAGGTTGGTGAGGCTTATTTTTAAAGCCCACTGACTGTGGCAGGTACTCACCAAGTTTGGGGAGAGCAGGGATTGGAAATGGAACAGAAGACCAGCGGAGGAAATCTGCTCCAGCCAGCGGCGACTGGCTTCCTGAATCTCACTCTCAGAGCCGAAAGCTTGATTTAACACAGCCAACAACTGCTCTGAGAAAGAGCAAACCGCCGCCACAAGACTCTGACTGAACACCATATCCCTCCTCAGCTGAATCTCTGAGTCTGAGGAAAGAGGAAAAACAGTCAAATTAGCATAATGTAGCGGTAAATCTAAGCCATTAGCTGTTTTGTATGGTCATTCCTGGGTGAACTATGCCTTCAGTGCCATCTCATTCAAAATGAATAAATATTCTCAAATTATATTTTATTTTTAGTCTTCACATTATGTGTTGTGTTCAGAGAATAAAATCAGAAACAGTCATGGCTCGTCTAGGGCAGGTGAGCAAGATACATTAAAATTGAGTGTATGCTTCGGCAGGCGTGTATTATGATACGAGTGCCTGAGCCGTCCTCAGCTCTACAGCGCCCCACAATTTTTCAATGTAAATCTGTGGTGAAACATGGAACTGCAGCGCGCTCGATTTGAGAGACAATGGGGCAGATTTCAGACTACCCTGCTTATTTTCACCACGCGTGTCTGTCAATAAACATTAGAGCGCCACCCTCAGGCTGACATCTGACAAAAGTGTGTCTGCATGTGTTAAGCTATTAGAAAATAAAGCTTATAAAATGTTTATCATGAACTAGCGCTAAGACCCAGAATCTGCCCTACGTACATTTACGCACAGAAACAACTGCTGTTTAGAACAAAAGAGTGCTGACAAATGATCTGAAGACATATTCAACAATCTTCTCACTTCCCAATGAACCTAAAACACATTAGACAGCATAATAAAAGGCTGCTCATTTTCCCCTGCCAAATGTATTTAATTTAGCTGCATTTTCTAGTCATAACCTTGAAAAACTGTTTCTTTTTATTAAATTAAATGTTCTTAAGGGGATTGCAGATGTCTCTAAGGGCTCCGCTCATGTGGATAATTTTTCTCGAAGGATGCTGGGCTGCTGTTTGCAGGTGTATGAGAACTGCTGTGTGGAGAAATTCTCAATTCAGAGTCATTTATTCAGGGTGACCTCAAAAGACTGCCTACTGTTTGGTGTGACAGATTATAGTGCATAATATATGAATAAAAGTGTGGTGAAGAGACCGTAAATGATGAATGTTCATTATGTGTCATGTATATTAATAGTATTTGAATAATATGCCCAAATGAATTTGCTTTAATCGACACCCACCTGTGTATTGCAGTAGGACCAACAGTAGCCGGGTTTTCACCTCTGAGAGAACATAAAAAGCAACGTCAATCATTAAATAAGTTCACTTAATAAAAATCAGAACATGATCAGTCTCCTTAGCTTCAGATTTAGCACATTTAAGTGAAGTGAAATGAAATAATGATAAATAAAAATAAAAAACAATAAAATAAAGTTTTCCCCATTGATAGTAGCAATTCTGATTATTATTATTATTATTATTATTATCATCATCAATAAAGCAAATATTAAATTTATATAGTGAAGTGAATAAGAAGGTTTTGATAAAATAAAATTAAAATAAATAAAATAAAATAAATTAATTAATTAAAATAATAATTAAATTAAATAATAATAAAAAAATACCAATGCTAGTAACATTTACATGATTATTATTAATAAAGATTTCGGTAACACTTTATTTCGATAGTCCACTTTAGACATTCTACTAACTATAAGTAACTTTTCAACTACATGTCAACTAACTGTCATTAGAGTATTAGTAGACTGTCAGCTTAATGTCTCCTAACACTTTATTTTGTTGGTCCCCCAACAGACATTCAACTGACTATAAGTAACTTGGCGACTACAAGTCAACTTATTCTCCTAACCCGAACCCTAACACCTAACCATAACCTACCAGTCTACTGACAGTCTACTATAATATACTAATACTCTAATGAGAGTTTGTTGACATGTAGTTGAAAAGTTACTTATAATTAGTAGGACGTCTAAAGTGACTATCGAAATAAAGTGTAACCAAGATTTCATTTCCTGCTGTTATAGTCTTAAGCTCAGCAGATTGAACTGCACACTATAATGTTTATCTGTTGTTTATCCTGCAAATTCATCACATTTAGCACTTACACACAGACATAGGCCTACAGCAGCGTAAGGCAGTTCAATTGCAGGAGATTGCTTTTTCAGCCATTGCTGACAACTGACCTATGGGAGTTTATGCCAAAAATTCACTCTCTCCCCTCCATAAACTCACATTTAGCAGTGTGTGCTTGAAAAATTCCCTTCAACTTCTCTCGCGACTGCATCTAGCCCTATCAAGAGCTGCTTGAGTGGTTGTTTTTGGCCAGGATTTTACGTATGTGGTGTGTGTCTGTTTTGAAACCACTGACCTTCCGCAAACTTGGCTATGGTGTGTGTGAGAGCCTGAACACTGCTGGGCAGGTTCCACGGATCTTGCTTGACGTGAAGCCGCAGTTTCTTGGTGCAGTTGAGCTTGGGCTCCATGTCCTGGTGGAACTCTGTCCAAAAACAATCACAGGATCATTTGAGTCAAACGTGCATGATAGTACATGGCCAACACTGACAGACAACTACTGAGGAATACACATTTACTCGACACACAAGACTCTGTGGAGTGGGATCAGTATAGTGCTTTGAAAAAATATGTTATATAGCTCCAATGACCTTAAAGTGGACAGCTCTGGCCATAAAAGGTGTCAACACTTGTTACCATGCTGATGATAAAAAGCTATGGAGCAGTGACACACTTATGCTATTTCTCTCTCACACACACACAGACACACATGCACACACACACACACGCACGCACGCACGCACGCACACACACACACGGACACGCACACACCTATCCGCTTCTTGCTCCGTTCGAGGAAAAGGAGGTAGGGTGAAATGGTCTTACATCATTAAAAAAATTTCAGCGATTATATAATAATTTCCTTTGAGATCTCTGTGGTGATGTAAAAATGTTCAAGAATTGATCTACCACACACAGAGAAAGAAAAGATCCACAACTGAGACAGTTGTTAGGGCCAGTGTAAAATCATGATAACTTTGAAATAAAACAGAATGGTAGATACGGCAGTGTTTTTTGTGCAAAAAAATGTTTATCTGTAGAATGAAATGTTCAATATTATTATAGCACATAATAGTATTGAACATATAACCATAAGTATAGGTAATTTAATATTAGTAATTTATATATATATATATATATATATATATAAATATAAATGTATTGCATTTAAATAATAACAATACGTATTATTATTAATCAAAATAAAATATAAGTATGCATATCAAGTTTTCTTGCAAATATTTAAATATTTCTGCATTTGCATATCATATCTGTACATATACTGTTTTTTTTTGTTTGTTTTTTTCTGAAACCACACAGAATAATTATTTAGGGGATTTAAAAATGGTTGTCACTTCTTTGGAGTGTTTATGTGGCCATTGTCTAGTCACTGGCCCCATAATAAACAGCTCAATTTCTAACTCAAAATCCCATTTTCTCTCTTGCATGCATGTGAGAGCTTAAATAAACAAATCACATGCACAGGCACACAAGTCATAATCAACCGTTAAACTGTGAGGATTACATAGCAATCTGCTCATCTCCTTACAACAGCAAAGCAGCAACATTTCGTGGAGGTATAAAACTAGAATCAGACCACACACACACAGATGGTACCAACTTTCGCTGACTCATCACTTTGTATAACATTTATTTCCCAGGCAAGAGTTCCCTGCTTTCAAATATCACTAAAACAATGCCTTCTCTGTTTATTAACCTACACAATGACCTTGAGCCACATCCTGTGTGAAACTGTGCCTTTGGGAATAAACTTTATTATCACATAAACCAGTGACTCAGGAGTTACTGCAGGCTGCATTAAAGTTTGTTTCTACTGACAACACACTGAGGGGTTCATACCTGGAGCTGTTTATCTCCTGTTCAGCTTCAGGTTCCTTAAATTAAACATTTTAATGTTTAAAGAGATTAAATCATATGGGTGAAACTCATTTAAATGTCCCTACACACCACACTGCACTACTACACTACATCACACACTATTCTACTGGAGTGCACTTGAGGTGAGAATTATGTAAATAAAACTTTGTGTCAGATATCACCTTTTTGTTGTATGTTTAATTCAAATTGCATGTGGTGTATATATATAAAAAAAAATATATAATAATAAATTAAATGTAAAAATAAAATAAAATAAAAAGACCCTAGGAGCAGTGTTCCTTTCAAGGGGGCAAAAACGTCACAAAATCTAGAATGAGACCGAGGAAGTAACCCAGAAAATGAGTCCAATGTCCTAGTGTCCTCAGATCGAGCAAATGTCCTACACTATCTCTGGCAGTCTGGTGTTCTTTATCTGTTCGAGATAAAATGAATTGTACAGATTTGATTAGGATGATTTGTGGTTAAGGACAAAGCTGAGGTTGTAGCAGTCAATCACAGAGACGAAGGAAACTCACAACTTTAGCCATACTTCCTTTTGTCAACCAACCTGAAATACACATGAAATACAGGCCCAGATTTACGTCACTCCTTTTTTCCCCTCTTCCTACTCTCACATAACTGACTTCACAAGGAGACGTTTCAGAGTGGCAGTTCAAGAGAAAGTTTGAAAATCCATTATCGGAGATCCCTGGAGATCTTTTTGAGAACACAATCTCATAAACATGTATAGTTTATGAGTTTCAGCACAGTCAATGCACTTTAAGTGAAGCGCTCATAAGTCCGACTTAAGTTATGCAAACCATAACAAAAAGTGCACTGAGCCATGAAAGTCACTTTAATGAATATTGTCTGTGTGAATAACCATGTGATAACAGGAATAAAACACAATTCAGTTCATTAGCATGAGGATCTCTTGATACCTTGAAGTCCTCGTCCCGGAGTGAAACACTTTGTCTGTTCAAAAGCTCGTGTCACGGTTGCCCCTTTCAACAAACTGGTGATGGACTCCACCTGAAAATTAGATCAGTACATCATAGGAAATTCATTTTTAATTGGTTGACTAAGAAAATATGCACAAAATCGTCATGGGTCTCATTGGTGTTATTAGACAAAGTGCCCAAGGAGGCAGTTTGCACAAACAAAAGCCCCTTGAACTCCCACCCCGTCAGCCGGAAAACATTCGTGTTGTATGTGAACTGGGAGTGCTGCTCTCCCGGAAACCTGCGTGCTATAAAGCAAACAGCAGGCGAGAAGGACGCAGTGAGCCGCTCCGTTTTACTGGTGATTGAGACATCCTCATTAAAAAGTGTGGAGAGTGAGACAGAACAGATTGATCTCTGGGGGGAAATTACTACATCCGTGGGGCATTATGTGAGGGGCTTTAGCCTGTTTTTAGGTGTCAAAGAGGTCAAAGGTGAAGCTAAGTCTTCATAAGAGCAGATGGGATCAAGCAAAATGGAAGCAAAACAACTCTGTGCATTATTAAATAAAACTACATATTTTTTAAAGAATAATTCAATAGTAAACTTAAGTTATTTTTACTTTATATGGAGCAGTGACTATTAAATTATTCAAATAAAATTAAAATATTACATATGAAAATGAATGATTATTTAAAAAAAATTATGCAAATATAAATGGGTGGCTGAGATAATGACTTGCTATATGTCAAACTATTTTAAACTATGTTTTTGATCATTCTTATTTATTACAAAACGTATTATGGATTACATGTAACATTTGCACTTCAAATCCCTGCCAGATCATATAAAGAATCTGTTAAAAAACACTTTACAACTAGATAAAATTCTTACTTAAGGAAAAGGGTATAAAGAACTTTATTTAATATTAATTTATAAATAAATATAAATTCATTAGTGAATTAAGTTTGAAATATATTAAAATTAGGGCTGTAAAAATTAACACGTTAATGCATGCGATTATAAAAAAAATTCAATTGAACTAATTAAAAATATTTAATGCAATTAACGCATAATCGGGTTTTTTCTGTCATCATTTGGCTCCGATACAGTAGGCTATATGATGTTTCTACTTTAGAGATTCAATGTGTAAGTATAGTAATATCAAAAATATAATAAAACTTTAATGTTAGGTGCGATTAATTGCATAAAAATGTGTGATTATTGTTCATTTTTTAATTGATTTACGGCACTGATTAATATACACAAAACGAACACTTATTAATGCAATCACAAATAATAATAATAACTATTATTATTGTAATTTTGAATATACCTGTATACAAAATTGTAAATATACACTTCACATGAACAACTGAACAAAATAAATGCACGTGGATGTATAAACTTGTTAGACCAGACAGCAAACACACACCTGACTGAAGAGATGCTCCAGGAAGCCATGTAGCTTCTTTTGTTTGTCGTGAGATATCCACACACTGGTCGGCATCTCGTCGCCTGTATGTGATTGATTATGTGTGTGTGTGGAGAGAGGGTGAAGCGGTAATCATTAGAGGAAATGCGCATTTAACATAGAGCCCTTAACACATTGGTTTCATTAGTGAGCTATTGCCATAACAATTCAAACACGTCTCTCTACTCCTCTCAGTCTTTCCTGTCCCTCTCTTCCTCCATCTATTCAGCAGTTAGCATCAAATGGCCATCAATTTGGCAGACACTGTGTTTTGCCGGGTTCTGTTTGACTAAGTGGAAAATGCGTGCTTGATGTGCAGTGCAACGAGATAAGAATCAGTCTGAAAGGCATATCCAAGCCCTTGCCAAATTTGATTAGAGTCATGGAGGAGTGAACTAACAATGATGTTGTGTTGTCAGATGTATGCGGGATGATATCTGGTTGCGTTACCTGAGTCCATCTCATCGCTGTGCACATAAGAGCTGCAGTGACTGCTACAGATGCTGTTGAAGGACGCTATGGAGTTCCTGTTGCTGTTACAATCACTGGAAGCAATCAGATGAACATTCATGTGTTACGAACAAATTATGACTGCTAATACCCAACAATGGTGCTGCAGCCACAAACCACCCACATTAAACAACATTCCTAAAAACGAAAAGTTTTTAATCACATCTGCATCTGTTAAAGTGCCTCTATTGTGCTTTTTTGAATATTAGCTTTCATGTAGGGTGTAATATAGCTGTTTGTGAAAGTAAAAGGTCTGAACATTTTTAAGAATCAAAGTGCACAATATATGGAGTTGTTGTATCGGTAATTTCAGTCTTAATTCCTGTTCGTACCTACGCAGGTTTGTAACAAATTTGCATAATGCAAGTCTATGGTCTTCATTGAGTCTTCATGTCGAGAAGCTCCATTTTGCAATAACTTCCAAAGGATTAGAACTCGGACTCGAATTGATACATTAAAACCAACACAATCGTTACTGTTCGTATCACTGTGTATCAAGTGCTGAGGATTGCTGAAATTCAGATATGGTAATGTACGATTTGTTTCTGACAAGCGCTGTAAGCGTTAGACCAATCACAACAGACTGGGCCGTCTGACCAATCAGAGCAGAGTAGGCTCTCGGAAAAGAGGGGTTTAGAGAGACTGAATCCTTTATCAAACCATTTCAGACACAGAGAAAAGAGGGTGTTTTTTTACCCTGGATGCATGTAAACATTGTAGGAAACCTTCAAAATAGCGTAATCAATTTTTTAAGTAAAAACAACCTTTCGTAACAATGAAAAAATCTTTACAGTCACTTTTGATAAAGCTGTTGCATCGTTGTTATATAAAATGATTAATTTCTTTAGAAATTGCTGACCCCAACCTTTTGAAAGTTGTGCCTAACAAAAGTTCCTTCAGTTATGACTCGTACCTCATTCCTTACATAAATTAATCACAATACATGAAGCAATTCATAAATGTAATATTCTATTCTGTATATTGTAAGACACCACACCTGTAGGAGTCCCTGTTGCTGATAGTGTCGTGACCCGAATCCTCCTGCTCGTCTCCGGTCACATTAAAACACACTTTCTTCCCGTTGCGTTCACTTTTTTCACTCTCACTCTCAGCTGAAATGTAGCTCTCAGTAGGCTTCCCTTCAGACCCGGTGGGATGTGTGATAGAGGAGAGCAAACTGTGGGAAATACAGAGAGAGAGAGAGAGAACCAGAGATATAAATCACATATTAATCACACTGCAATCTATGTGCAATAAAAGAGTCAGAATCTACACCTCCAGAAACATGTTCACGACTCACATAAACAGAGGGAAAGATACATCACTTTATGACTCTGTTTCGGTGAGCCAGAGGTGGACAACAAAATAAATGCAAGCAGTTAAAAACATAATTGAAATAAGATCAAATGAAATTATTGAAAATAATAATAATAATAATTAGAAAAAATAAAAAAATACATTTTGATGGACTTGTCCTGCCGAATTGAAATGAAATAAAATGGTGCATTCAAGCTGCTGATCACAGAAATAGACATTACATTAACCACACAACAACTTGGTAAAATGGAAAAAGTATTTTTTTTATTTTCTGTTAAAGGTGCTGTAATTTTTATTTTTTACTGAATAAAGCATAATAATATCATTATGCGTTTGCAGATAGCAAACTCATTTCAGCCACTATCTGTCAATATTATTCTACACCTTTCATTTATTCTTTGTGTCATTAATTGTCTAATTCCTGTTGTTTGTGGATTCATTTCTATTGTTTGCAGCTTGTTTTAGTTTGTGCTGTGGCTTATTTCCAATATTTTGTGGGTTTCTCTGTAGCTTTGTAGTTCCTTTCCTTTGTATTGTGTATTTTTCTATTGCATTTTTAACTTTTATTCACATTTGTTGTGCTGTGCATCCCAGGGTCTCGAACAACTGTCACTTCCCAAATGGAAGTGGTTTTAAGTTATATTCCAAACGTGTTTTGGGAGGATCGGGCACAGCATGTCAGAGAGTTCAACGTGTGAGGATGACCAGAGCCAAACAAAATCACAACCTGTTTGTGCTTGGCTTCCGGACAACAACTTAGGGAAGTTAGAGGTCCTCCTAATATGAATAACATCAAAACACGCATGTACAGCTGTGTCAACAGTCATAACTCCTCTAAGTTCCCCTCCAGGAGAATGGCGAAGAAAATTTAGATGATGCTGGCAAACTTGATGCTTCTCACACATGGGGACATTTAAGTTATATTTTCAATTTGGTTTTGAGGCCCAGTCTCTCTACACATGAACACACTAACATGTCAAGCGTTGTTTGAGTTTCAGACAACCCCCTCAGGGTTCTTTTAATGAGAGGAGACACATAAACATACTTTTGTGGAATATGAGCGCAAACCGTAACTTTAATTCTCATCCTAACAATAAACAAAACCTCAACGAAATCATTTCCAACCAAAACCAATTCTCTGAGTGAGAAATGCAGGAAACTTTCCAGTGATGCCTCACTCGTGAGAAAGCCTGAAGGCCTCTCAAGCTGCCCTAGTTCTCCAACTATGCAGTTTGACGCTGTTTGATTCCAATTTCGATTCCTGCTTATGGAATCGACAGAGTTGATTCCAAGAATCGATTCTTCACTGTTGTTTTCGATTCTTTCTTTTTAAGAGGCCATATTATGCTAAGTCCTGATTTTGTTTTTGGGGTCTAGTTTTTTAAGCTTTAATGTTATTTTTCACATTTTTTACACGTATTTTACAGAATGGATTAATTAATGAATAGTTCAACTGAACTGAAATGCTCTATTAAAGAGGAGTCGGTTTCATTTGATGAAATCGATTCCAACCTTTGGAATCACTTCTCAATTTCCAACACCTCGGAATAAAGGAATCGATTCTTTTTGGAATCGACTCCCAGCCCTAACAATGTTCCCTCTTGGTAAAGCAGACTAGTCGCCACCATCGAGTACCATTCTGTTGACATAAAAATAAAAAAAAGAGCACCCACTGCCGTTTTTGTGCTGGAGCTTAATAAGGAAGTGAGCGCAGCATGGGGCCTCGAGGGGCACAGAGCATCAAAGTGTGAAGAAATGGAGGAGGGGAATAATGATGAGACTCTGCGGGGGAGATCTTGGTTCGGGTCCACGGGTCTCTATGCCTACGGTCCTTTATACATGAGTGCTTTCATGTGACACATGAGGCTCTTTTCATTCAGCTAATGTCGTGCAGCTGATTCAGCACATTCAACTATAATCAGAATGTGACTTCTGGTCAAATCAGACATTCAAACACTAAAGAGATCACTATCTGAAACATCTGACAAGATAGATCGGAAACATCTGCATTGCACTGGAAGAACAGTATAGAAATAGAGCCAAAGCTACAGCGAAACAGATTGTGATATGGGATTTATGGTATATGCATATATATTATATGGCTAAAATGTCCTTTGATTCTTCAGAGAAAAAGTGCAGCTGTCTAAAAAAGAAGCTTAAAGACTTAAAGTCAACAGTAAAACCCATTTGCAAACCATTTGGAAGAACGTTAACTGATTCATGATTTTTAATAACGCTAGGAAGATCTATTCGTAATGGGTGGGAGAAGAAGAAAACAGGCAGACATGTGGATCTAAATGCAGGGTTATTTAATGGAAATAATAAAAACAAATAACAAAAACCATTTGCAACAAGGAAAAACAACCATTACATTCAACAACTGATAACGAGAGAACTATATATACACAGAGGTAAACAAGCTAACAAGACACACCTGGGAAGACAAATCAAGGGAAAAAAATCTACAAAGGACTAAAACATGGCACTCAGGACAGGAAGTAACATGAAAGTCCAGGGACAAACAAAGAGCTCATATGACAGAGCCCCCCACGACAGAGACCACCACAGTGGACCCGGTGGAGGTGGAGACCACCATGGTGAAGCTTGGCGCCACAGTGGAGCAAAATGTCACAGGGAGTCAGGGGACAAGGGTAGAGCAGGGCCACGAAGTACACAAGGTTCGGGGCCAGCCTCCATGGTCGTGACAGGGCAGACAAAAAGTTCATGCCGTTACAGGGGCAAAGAGGGTTCAGAAACACCCTCCAGCAAGGAGAGTTAATCAGCCTCCTTGACTGTAATGGAGCCATCAGGGGACAAAGTGAGTTCAGAGACGGCCTCTGTGACCATAAAGCGACCCTCAAGGACCACTATTGAAGAGTTGTGTTTTTAGCGGTTCATTAAGTCCAGAGCAAAAAAAGGAAATCAAATTATGGAATGGGGTGTGGTAAGCAAATTCACGAATATGGTCCTTGAGGGAACGCTGGCCCTGGGGAAGAAGGATGGGTCGAACCCATGCTACATCCATGTGATTTCAGTTGTTCTATAATGAGCGGGACCAGGAGACAATTAAGGGAATTAAACTACAAACGAATACAACATGACACTCAGGGCAGGAAGTAACATAAAAGTCTAGGGACAAACACATAGCACTTATGACACTATTAAGAAAGCAAATAGGATACATTCTGAATTTATGTTGACTTTTAGAGCGTCTTAAGTCAGTGGTTCTCAAGCCACTGTCCACAACTATATTCAAAGGCATATTTTAAATTATGGGAAATCCTAGTGTCTGTAAAAAAATAATTAAAAAAAATAATTCTGATTGAAAGGATTACGATTTCAGGATTTTTAGGAGCTTAATTTTCTGTAAGCTCCCCATTCTTTTTAACCAATGAATTCACATGACACTTCCAGTCATTTGTGATTGAATGGACAAGGATACAATGTTTTGTCATTCATTTTAGAGCTTGTAACTAGTAAAACATATATTCATTATAAACATAACTATGATGTTTTAAGATTTGATTCATTTGCAATGACCTTTCCAGCTACAGAAATCACATTTCCAGGTACAGAAATAATTTTAATCACACCAAATTCTAGAGAGTGGGAATCCAGTTCCTTTTTCAAAAAAATTTTTTTTAAGGGGGTGAGTTTAAATAAGAAATATCTTGATCTTTAACATTGTAAAGGCCCATTCACAGTTCACACCAAGGAAAATAGCTATAATGAAAAATCATTCAAAATATAAAAAAACAGCAGAGTCCATTAGAATTGTTAGATTCACTCGAGCATTTTAAGCAGACGACTGAGCATATAATGAGCATACACTTGCAATGAACACTTAGAATAAACAGAACGATATAGTCCGCTGGTGTGGATGCTAATATGGTTATTGCTATAGTTATTATCCTTAGTATGAATGGGCCTTAAATCATTTTGAGACCCCCTTGGAACTTTGCTGAGGCCCGCTTGTGGGTCCTACCTCAGTTCATTCATTTCATCAAATGAAAATTGTCATTATTTACTCACCTCCTTGCTGATCTAAACTTGTATATTTTTTTTTCTTCTTCTGTGGACTACAAAATAATATTTTCTTAAGAATGTTCCAACTGATTTGTCCATAGAATGAATGTCAGAGAGGTCCAAAAGACATCGCTTGCACCCCATTAACTTTTATTTTATGAACAAAGGACCAGAGACAATTTAGCCCATTTTTCTAAATTTCTTCTTTTGTGTTTCACAAAAGATAAAGTCATATTAAGTCACACAGGTTTGGAACGACATGAAGGTGGTAAAAAGATTACAGAATTTTCATTTTTGGGGCAACTGACCCTTTAAGATGGTTATACAGTACCAACAAACACCAGGCACTGTTTGAAACCATCCACTTCTGACCTCTTCATGCTTTGCCTTTCTTAGCTTTTTCTTCATCCCATCTAACTGTAGAGATCAATGCACTTCTTAATCAACAGTAGACTCAGAGGCTTCCAGAAGTGGCTCCAATGAGCTACTCATTGCTATTTGCTCCATTATTCCTGCTGAATCCTGCATGATAGGGATGACTGTCTGACAACCACCTCCAGGCAGTCATTACAGCACTCTCTCTTGCCCAGGGCTGTGAGGAAGGGCATTATCTCCCCAACAGATCAAGCACACTCCATTGGCACACCTTGCCAATAAGCACACTCACAGACCTTCGGCCAACAATCGGCACTGACAAGCATAGCAGAGAAAGGTGCCGCTCCCCACCATAGATCATTCAAGACTAGCTGAAATTGCCATCATGTCCACAGAGGATATGACCATGTGATTGAAATCACATGATGAAAACTCAAAGGCTGATAGTGATAATAATGGATGTTTTTTTTATTTATACTATAGGTGGTATGACAAGAACTGGAAAGGAAGGAGGGACAGAGAAAGAGGAGTTTTGTAACGCAGTCTTGTTAGGCACTTGAAAATTACTCAGCAAGAGTGACATTTACAGTGCACTGCCTGAGTACAGTGCTTCGTTGCATTTTTTTTATTTTTGCAGATTTCCATTTTGAAATACGGCCGACCTCAGAGTGTCCCATTTCCTTCAAGGTGTTAATGTGCTTACAGAAAATGAAACCATCAACAGCTCAGCTCAGACAGGAAGTATCCCACCCACCCCCTTTCTGCTTAAGTGTGTCCAACACTTACACACACACACACACACACAACATGTAGTTGTTAGAGGAAAAAAAACATAATGCAAACTCCAGATGTGGGTCGTGTGAAATGTACAAAGATTAAATTGTTGCTGGTAACATCCCATAGAGACTCTAGCAGTCATATGAACTGTCACATCAGGGAACAATATCTGTCATTTCTGACGTCATTTGATTTTGAATCTAAATAAATAAATAAATAAATCTAATAAATAAAACAATGATGTAAGTTTAGTCATGTGACGCATAGGTAACCCATAGATATTCATGATTTTATCGGTACTGTGCTTGTTATGTGCCATTCACTTTCATTCAGTTGCTAAAATATGTTACCTTGCACACTCTTCATATCACAGTCCTGCAAAGATGACAGAAAATACACTCGCATTTGCTGTCCTGCGGCAAAACATGGGAGCAGTTGCAGACTGAGTGCAACCTGGACGCATCGGTGAATAGTGAGATATTTTGCTAAATAAAATGAGGTTACACTTAATTTTAAGGTGTCCTTGTTACAGTGTAATTATATACTTAACTACAGAGTAATATTAAAGGTGGGGTATGTGATTCTCTTTTTTGTCCATTTTTTCAAAATCACTTGAAATCCTATTCATAACCCACTTACAGCCACTGAGTTAGAAGCACTGAAATGAAAATGAATCAATTTAATCATCTGTGGAACGGGCAGGACTCGAAAAACTCCAGCCAATCATTTCCAAGACCACCTAGAATCATTGGACAGTAAGTCTGTCAATCAAACGGTTGTACCATACCCCCATCCCCCTCACGCCAATCAGGGCCAGCGTTGGAGGAAAGAAGGTAGGACCATTTGAGTTGTGTATTTTCAAAATCTGCTGGCCGTTTTACAAATCACATACCCCACCTTTAAGTAACTACATGTACTTATATATAGGGATAGAGTAGGATTAGGATTAGGTTGAGCGTTAGTTGCATGTAATTATGCATCATTTACTGTTATTACTACGGTAAGTACATGTAACATATGTAACAAGGACACCGTAAAATAAAGTGTTACCTAAAATGATCCTGCCAGAAGAATTGCGTGATAACTTGATTATGTCTTGTTCTGTCTGTAACATCTCAGTGAGATTTTGTGAGGGTTTACGCACGTTTTCCGACGTTTCAGTGCGGATGAGAAACTTGTGGAAAACGCTAGTGTGAACAGAAAAATCAGTTTTCAAATTTCTCCGGATTAATGTAGACATAGCCTTAGGTTTTGATTCACTTAAAAAAATTGAGTTTATGACGGTTTAGGATTTTTTTTTGTTTTTGTTTTTTACAAATGTTGTACAAGACTAAACCAACACCCCTGATTATGATATATCAGATAAACATGTTCATATGACAAAACCGATATTACCAAATAAAAACGTCATACTCATGAATCTGGGCGGCGTAGCACTCCATCTCTTTGACGACAGTGGTGAGTTTGGTCAGAAGTTTGTGGTAGGCGTCCAGAATGAGCAGGTCATCCTCTCGTAGCAGGAATCGCAGACCGTGACCTTCAGCTCTGCTCAGACTGTGTCCGGATGGAGCAGCCATGCTGGTGATACTATGCTGAACGTAAACCATGGGGTTCAGCTTACCTGAAAGCACAAACCAAATCTAATAGACATAAACTCATTGCTCCCTAGCAGTTTCTAGTTGTACATTCAATTTAGGAATATATTTTCACTCACCCTGCTCTGAATTGCGGCCTCCTTTCTCCAGAGTATTTTTCCTGTTGTCCAGCTGGACTCCGAAGGCACTTCCAAGGGAAGTAGTGGTCTTGGGATAAGACACCTCCATTACGTTGATGTGACAGTTGGTGGGGCAGAAGTCGCTGCTGTGTAGAGGGGAAACCTTAGACTTTGCCTGCTTGAATGTGGGCCAGGCCCGGTTCTTCAAAACCCGTGAAAACTGAGAACAGAAACGGATTAGTGTAAGATACAGTTTATGAACAAGAGTTTATTGGTTTTTATCTAAATCATCTAAACCAGTACTGCAGTACTAAAAAAAAAAAAATAAATAAATAAATAAAAATAATAATAATTACAAACAGCCAGGCTTCAATAAGGGCTAGCCACAGGATATCATTGGATTGAGTCTGGTATGCTAAAATGCAAAGTACAGTATGGCTCAGCACTTTCCCATCATGTCCTGGTCCAGTTTAATCTTCAGATCTATAAAGTGTACAAAAGCTCAATACAAATAAATACACAGACCATAAATACACCAGGCCGCCAATCATCTACTCATCCTGGCAATGGATGATCCTGTTTGACAGATAGTATATTAAACTGTGCTGGGAGATAAGACTTAAACCAGTCTAAGTTGGTTTAAGTCAACAGGCTGGTTCTGTAATATCATTTAAAATCATTGGTAATAAAACACAGGAGGACGTCCTTTGACATCGGCCACACATAATGCCCTCCTTGTAGAAAATCTATAAATCAGGGGTAATTTATTTACAAAGCAAAATTGGTTGTTAATGGTTCCACACTGCACCTGAAATTACAACCATTAAACTTGCATTTAGAGTTACGGTTTCAGGCACAGGAGCATGTAATTAAATCATCTGACAAGACCTCAATGTTCCCCTTGAGCAGGGTTTTGAACCTCTCCTTTTTCCAACAATGACATAACAATTGCATGGCTTTGGTCGGCTATGGATGCATGGACTACACTGGATGGGTTACAGCTGCACTGGACACATAGCCTCCCTTCAGACCTGACTTCCCACATTCCTGAATAGCTTTGACAAACAGGGAGCTTCCGTGTCCGGGGTCCGGACCCTGCCAGACCTCTAACAGGGCCCTACTGAGAACGCAGCAGAAGGGAAATTATGCAATGGGACGGGATGTTCAGAGCTATTTATAGCCGGTGAAGCAACGGCTAATTAATCCAGTGCTGAGTGGGATGTTGAATCAGATCACAGGGAAAAACAAGGGAAACGGTCAGATGCTTGCAGACATATTTTCCTTTTCTTGCTCCAAATAAAAGCAGCTGATGGAAATTAAAAATGACATTTTGCACAATCCTGTTTCCCTTGGTACTGTTGGACTCGCATATTTCATCAATCAAGGCCAGCTGGTGTTAAAAAGGACAGGGTGGGACGGTTTCCTGTTCTGTAACCTAAATAGAAGTGCTACAAGTCAAACGAAGTTTTCTTAGCTGCGGCCTTCTAAAGGCCACCAACCAAAGAAACGTATCAAGACATTCAAAATACGTTAGAGTTAGAGTTAGATCCAGTCTGGAGCGAAAGAGTTAGATCCAGTCTGCTTAAAATACCAGCATATAGTTGTGTTTTAGATGTGGGTGTGCAGGTGTCACAACTAGGTTTCTGAATCTAGCAATCTTAAGCTTTTTTAAGTCAACCAGCTAAAATTAAAGGAGCTGTATGTAAGAAATGTATTTCAATTAATCATACATTTTCCCTGATATGTCACTAGACATTAAGAAATCATGTTCATTTCAAATACTTATATCACCGACAACAGTAGTCCGGCCAGGATATTGTCATTTAAAAAGTGAATTTGCAGCCCTCAACTGATGTTGATGTTGTCATGTTGTGTTTTGGTCTGATGCTCCACCCTCCACCGATCTACCAATCACGGAGTCGGTAGTGTTGCGGCATTCGGGTTGCCAGCTCTGCTCTAGTTCCCACAGCTGCAGCTACAAACGTGTCGGAATCGGATCCTGCAGCAGATCTGGCAACCTCGAGTCAGTCATTTGAAAGTGATTGCAGTACCAGTTTTGGCCACAATCTTACATACGGCTCCTTTAATAGTTCAAACAAAAATGAAAATTCGGTCAATGTGTTGTATCTGAATATGCACAAATGAAAAGTCAAGGAAGGAATTAGACGGTAGGCGGTCGCCCTACAGGTTGGAAGCGGAATTGTCCCGTTGTATGGTTGTCTCATTAGAACTAGAAACGCGACCTGATCTGGCAATCTTACATAGCGTGGATATACCAGATAAAGGACCGCAAAACGGTGGCATAAGTGAATTTCACCATGTCACGACTTGATGAACCACTAAAACAATTTTGGAAACATTATTTGAAGGTAAAATATCCTACTTAGTGTTGCTTTAAGAAGAAGTGTTTCAAACAGTTGGTGCTGACCTTCCTGTAATTGGTGATTCTTCGATTGATATGCTCCAGTCTCTCGCCACACATGGCACTGAATCTAGTCTGCAGGTCCTCTGGGATGAGCTCTGTGCTGGAGCTCAGTCGACTGCAGGTCTGCACCAACTGCTCATCGTTCCTGGCCAAGGCCTCTAAAATCTGACAAACCACACAAAGAAAGACATAGAGCGTGGGTTCGGGCAGAAAAAAAAAGTGCTTTGGTCATATAACAGATGTACTTTCCACCATTTATTTGTTAGTAATGAAGATGAAGTGAGCAAATCTGCTGTAGGTCAAGTGAGTTAGAAACACTGCATGCATTTCCCAAACCAGATACACAGAATTTAGTTCTTCCCTTGTGGTTATTGCAGGGACATGCTGCATCTAACCCTTATTTCATTAATACTTGTATGACTGTAAAAATTTTAGCCTACACTAAAACGCTAAAAGAGTAGATGTCCTGTAACACATTATAGGAGTGTTTATTAAAGGTTAAGACCATTTAACACTGTACAGTAATCATGAGTTCCCAGTTCATTTTCAATCAGAAGGAAACAACTTTTGCGTATTTATTAAAAAAAAAAAAAGTTTGTCATTTTATTCACAATCAATCAATAAATCACATTTAATACATATACAAACTATATACAAACTTTTAGGTTAGATCATGATTAATCGTTTTGACTGCACTAATTATATTATATTATAAATTCTGAATTTATGTCATTTAATTTGTTCAATTATGAATTGACATTTTTATGGAGAAAATATCATTTTAAATTATTATATTATATTCATTAAATAATTATATACACTATATATATATATATATATATATATATATATATAATATATAATAACCATCGATACTCAATTACCACTTTTACTGCTGTCTATGCAACAAAGTCTAATAGTATATAGAGCAATAAAAAATAAAACCAAAGTACAGGACCAATTAGAGTGAACATTTACACACACACACACACACACACACAAACACACACACACACACACACACACACACACACACACACACACACACACACACACACACACACACACACACACACACACACACGTAGAAGTATTTTCTCATAAGAGAAAGAAGACTGGGGGAGACAAGAAATTTAAGAGCACTCTGAGACCATAACAATTGCATGTAATCTGCCGAACAGCGCTGAAATATTAAAATACATCTGAAGAAAGTTTTCCCAGAGGAAGTGCAGACCTACTCAAGCAGATGTTTGCAATAAGGCAGACATTGCTGGCAGTTAATGGGATTAAAAACAAAAAGAGTCTATAATATGTAGAACATGTCAATACATCAGAGTCCCATTAGGTGCGTTTCTGAGATGTCTCTGTCAAGCTGTGATGCCCCCACAGCCGAACGCTGAACAGTCTTGCCTGACAGCTGTTAGTTCATTAACGCAGATTGTAAATCTCAGAAATATATTTTTAGGGAAAGGAAATATGGCGTTCATTCGTAAACAAGCATGATATTCAGAACAGCTGAGATCACACAGGATGCTGGATGCTGCATGCAATGCTAAACATATTCAAGCAAACGTTATCTCTTTCTCTCGCTCTCCCTTGTTGACGCAAAAACAGACAGATGTGCGCACAGCACATGAAACTTGTAACTCTTTCAAATCTTGGAGAACGACTGAATACAAAAACATCTGACAGCAAAAAAACAAGATTCCTGCGATAATAAACTGCACAATACTTGATTGCCAATAGATAAAGAAAAATATTGGCAAATGTGTACATATATAATAGCACAACATCACATTTATATCGTTCAAAAGTTTAGAATCCTGAAAAAGAGTTGCACAGTTGTTTTCAACATTAACAATAATATAAAATGCTTCCGATTTAGCATATTAAAATGATTTTTGAAGGATGTGACACTGAGGACTGGAGTAATAGCTTTGCCATCACACACAGAAATATATTATGCCGTTATTTTAAATTGTAATAATATGATTATGTATTTTTGGGCTGCATTTATTTGGTCGAAAATACATATTCATATTATTCCTACGTTTGGGTCGGTAAGATTGGTTTAAGTTTTTGAAAGTGGATGTATTGTTACATTAAACTATTTAAATATTTTAAAAATAGAGCTATATATTGTGATGTAATATTCCACATTGAATCATTGTTTTCTAGTAAACGTGTTCATGATTTCTAGATGTCAGTTACATTATAGCTTTTTTTAATGAAAATTATTTTTGTATTAATAGTTCTGACAATCCTAAACATTGCTGAATGAAAATGCCAATGAAAATGCTGGCAGAGTGAATTAAAAATTGCAGAAATATTGTTTTGTAAGAACAATAGTTCCATGCGACTCCCTTCCTTAGTTTCCACAAAGCGGTAAGCTCTGTGATTTAAAGTGTTTATCCTTTTATTCCGCAGCAGGGGGTCGTAAAGACCGTTTTTTATTTGTCACACACACTTGGTTTAATATACTCTGCTGTCAGCTTCTATCAGTGGCTGTGTGTTATGTGTGAACTGTGAAGAGGCCCTCACAAATGTACAAGACAATCCCTGTCGTCCCCTCTGATTCTGTATGAATTAATTCACTGGTGCTCTACAGCAGAGATAATGGCTGGTGTGTGTCTATGGGAACTAATGTGACTCTACCTTGGCCGTGAGGCTGAAAAAGCCTTTTGGTTCCACCATTTTCTCCAAGACGTGACACTTCATCCCAGCCGTACTGTCATACTCGTACATGACGCCGTACTCCAGATAAACGTTATCCACCGTCAGGCTAACGTGATCTTTTTTTCCGTCTATTATCGCGATGGTGTTGAACTTGTCCATGACTTCTGTTGAACACACACACCGGTTGTGTCAATGTTACCAGTCTGAGCAATGGAAGCTTGTTTACCCCACAGAATAAAAAATGCAAAATGTAAGTGTACGACCTTTTATCTCACAAAAACAATTCAGAAAATGTTTTAAAGACAGAATTGATCGATATAAAGTCAGAATTTAAACTTTTCTCAGAATTGCATGTTTATGTCATGCAATTCTGACTTAATATCTCAGTCAAAGTCAGAATTGCAAGTTAATTGCAATTGCGAGCTTGTATCTCGCAATTCTGAGTTTATTACATGCAATTCTGACTTTATATCTCGCAATTCTGAGAAAAAAGGTCAGAATTCGCAATAGTGAGATAAAAAGTCGCAATTATCTTTTACAAAGTTTTATTCTGAGCCGGAAACAAGCTTCCATACTGAGCAGATTAAAACAGATTAAAGTTAATAATACAAGGTAAATCTTTAGATGGCTGGAGCTCATCTAGAGGCCAATCTATCTATTTCCTGTTGGGTAACAAAATACCAAATCACAAATACAAATGAGTTGTTTCCATGTCCTGTGAATGCTGCATGAGGCTACTGAAGTGAGACTTGTAAAGTTAGTGTCTTTAGTGGCGAAGAAGAAGAAAAAGACTAATTATCACGGATAGTGTGGTAGGATGAAAGAGTGTGTACTTGTGTGTACAGTAAGTGTTTACACTGGTGTGTGTAACAGCACCTTCAACTTTACACTCAAACACATCTCCGTTCTCCCCTGCGGCGGGCTTCTGATTGGTTCTCTGGTGGTCTTCTTGTGCACTCTCACTGTTGTTATACACCCATTTAATGGAGTCTTGCTGCAATAAGGAACAAAACAACCTTTTCAGACTTGCTTTCAGGACAAGGATTGCAAGTTGATTACACACTCCCATAGGACACAAAAACCACAAAGCTAAAAAGCTATTTTTTTTTCCTCCTAGATATCAACGAGGCTGGATGTAAAGCAAATGGAGAAGATTCCGCTAAGAAAAAAACCCTGGTAATCTACCATGTTTCTCCTTGAGTTTCACTAAAGATTTCAACAATGTCTCAAGCATGATGCTATCCAGATTTTATAGTTCTATACACTTACTTTGTCAAAAAAAAGCTATTTTTATTTCTCCAAAGGAATTTAGGAGAGAAAAAAAGATTAATACTTAAAATAAATATACCTGAGAACTTCATTAAGTTATGAAAAATCAACCTCTGAGCAATGACTTTTCTTCCTAAAGAAAAAACAATTTTTTTTTTTATGTTTTTAATTGTTACAAGCATTATCATGCTCTAACTGAGGACCTCAGGTTTGTGATTTTACTGAATGTGAACATGGCTTCCCATTAAGGCTGATATATCTCAAGCGAAATCAAAGAACGAACTGGTGTGACGTAATTTCAGAAAAAATCTGACCAAAATTAAATGAGTTTGAAACAGTTCAAAGTTCAAAACAGCCTGCCGAAGCAAACTTTCAACAAACACCTTTGAACTACCATTCAATTCTAACCTCAAACTACTCTGCATTCATTAAAATGTAAATCTTCTCCCGTTCTCCGGTTAATTTCTTTCATTGAGGTCAGACATGAGTAAATACATGAACACACTGGAGAGCAGCTTTAGTGGAATCTGAAGTTGTAATTCTAATTTCTAAGTTGAAAGCAACACTGACACAGTTTTTTCATGTTTAATACTGTAAAGCTGTTTTCTTTAAAGTAATCTATTGTATAAAGTGCTATATGAATAAATGTGTCTTGACTTTACTGGAGTTCTGAACTGCAGAGCTGGTGCAAACATATCCACGTCACTATGATCAGATGCTTTGTTAACTGCTGTTTTCTCATGGCTGTGATTTTTATTGTGTGGTTACTTTGTTATTGAGAAGAAAGCGAGCAGCGCATTAACTTTGTTCTACAAATCTTCGCAGCCGAAATCCAGTCATTTCAATGGGAAAAAGAACTTTCCTGTGAGTATATCCCAGCCTTTATGCATTTAACAGTCTAAAGCACATCCACCCCACATCCTCTTCTGTCAATGTCTCTCCCCAAAATTTCCCCTTGCTGTTTAAACCAACTGAGATGCAAGACTCCTCTTGATGGTGGGCCGCAAATCCCTGCTTAGTAGGAGGGTGGGCAACCCCCCGCTTTCTTTTTCCAAGCCTGATGAAAACCAGAGTCAAGCCAGCGTGCCAACCACACCGTCCTACTTCAGCCTGTGCCAAGCCTGTCCTTTATTACCCTTCAACACAGACCTGCCTGGCCCATTCCTTAACCCATATCCCGCACACCCCCCTCTAGTTTCCTAGCCGCCTTCTACCCCACGAAAGGAGCATTACTGCTATTATTGCTGGACAATGACCCAGACCGGATCACAAAGTTCAATAATTTTGCTATGCACTTTGTTTTGCTTTATAGATATTTACTATTCAGAAAGGGTCAGGAATAGTGCACTTATGGAGGGGCTGAGGGATGCTTGCACTCTCACCTGTGTGGGTCGTCTGAACTTCCTGCAGGCCGTGACGTGGGCGATGACACTGGCATGGCTTTCTTTGCTCACATTGATACCATTCACTTTAATGATGCACTGGCCTGGGTGAAGGCCTGCAACTGCCGCAACGGTGCCTTTTGAGAAACAGGAAGAGAGGTAACAGCTGTTTGAAAAGGTGGACAACTTAATTGTGTTGTCTGCTAAAGCCAGGTGCACACTGTGCGATTTATAATAGTCCTTAACGATTGTTGCTTGTCAGACTGTACGAACATGATCATCGCTGTAAGCCATGTCACACTGTAGGATCTCAGTTTTCATTAATGTCAGACTGTACGACAGTCAAGACGTGTTAAACACGGACGCATGCAAGAAAACCTGTCCAGAGTTTTACATCTTCAATCAATAACACTTTTGGTGATGTGAGCTGCATTACACAAGGGATTGAAATGATGGCTACAAAGAAATCCCTCATGACAAGGTCATGGCAAAGACAATTTGACGGTCATTGTAGAAGAAGTCACACTGCAGGTCTGTGACTAAAATCTTCTGACACTGGCAGAATTTCGTCGGAGGTCGAATTTGATCGCAACAGTCCATAATCGGCGGTCGAATATGTGAACATGCCAAACTAATGATTAAAGAATTTTAGCCTAGGATCAGAGGAATCTTTTAGGATGTGCAAAATTTGTCTCAGACAGCCAAATATTGGCCAAAATCGCACCGTGTGCACCCGGCTTAAGGTATCTAATTTGGTCAAATTCTACATTTACATTTAATCATTTAGCAGACGCTTTTATCCAAAGCGACTTACAAATGAGAACCATAGAAGCAGTTAAACTAACAGCAGGACAACAAAATGTAAGTGCTATAACCTTTCACAGTTTAATCTAACGCAGAACCCGTACTTTTTTTTTTTATAATAGAAAGGAAGAGAAAGTGTTAGTATTACTGGAACAAGTGCTGCCGAAAGAGATGTGTCTTCAACCGTTTCTTGAAAATGGCTACGGACTCAGCAGCTCTGGTTGAGTTGGGTAGGTCATTCCACCAGCAGGAAACAGTCATGGTAAAGGTCTGAGAAAGAGATTTTGTGCCTCTTTGACGTGGCACCACAAGACAACGTTCGCTTGCAGAGCGCAAATTTCTGGATGGGACATAAGTCTGAAGTAATGAGTTTAGGTAAGAGGGAGCAGAGCCAGTGGTTGTTCTGTAGGCAAGCGTCAGTGACTTGAATTTGACGCGAGCTGCAACTGGCAGCCAGTGCAATTTTGTGAGGAGAGGAGTGACGTGTGCTCTCTTCGGCTCGTTAAAGACCACTCTGGCTGCAGCATTTTGGATTAGCTGCAGACGTTTGATCGAGCAAGCTGGAAGACCGGCCAGGAGAGCATTACAATAGTCCAGTCTGGATAGAACAAGCGCTTGAACAAGGAGTTGTGTAGCATGCTCTGATAGGAAGTGCCTGGTCTTCCTAATGTTGTACAAAGCAAATCTGCAGGACCGAGCAGTTCTAGTAATGTGGTCTGTGAAGTTCAATTGATCATCAATAACAACTCCAAGGTTCCTGGCTGACCGTGATGGAGTTATGGATGACAGGCCTAGCTGAATAGTGAAGTTGTGATGAAGTGTTGGATGGTTGGATGAAGTGAAGTGAAATTCTAAAGATAGAATAGCATAATCCTAGAAATATTCTTCTGCTAATGAGACTAGTGCCATTGGCTTAGCAAGATGCTAACTACTGAGCGTGGTCAGACATTTCTGGCTTAACCTGGTTGATATGCACGAGGCTGAGCAAACCCGCTTCCTCAACTCCCCCATATCCCAGGCTGGCCTTTTCGGCGGCGCGGTCGAGGACTCTGTCCATCAGTTCTCAGTCGCCCAGAAGCAGACTGAGGCTATCAAACATTTTCTGACCCTGTGGCCAGCTGCTCCCACCCAGCTGCCGGCTCAGACGCCTCATTCCGCTCGCCGCCGAAAGCGCCCTCCTGCAACTTCCGCTCCCTCCTGCCCGGCCCCAGCAGCAGCTTTCACCTGGGCCGCGCCGTGGAGGTGGTCGCAGGAAGGTGTCCTAGCCCGTACCAGTCCCGCAGCCTGCCGAACGCCAGGCGATGCGGTGCTCCCGTTACGGGCAGCTCCGAGATGGGTTACAGTTCTTCCTCTTCTCTAAAGAACTTACATTCCCATCTCTGAGCCCCCAGAGGGCACGAATGTCAGTCCGCACCGCTTATGTGCCTCGCCACTCTCGTCCCCCTATGTCGCGAGACCCCTGACAGACCAGGCCCCCGTGGAACGCTGGTCCTTCCCTGGCCACCTCTGTCAGGATGCGGTATATGACCATGCCCCCACACCAGGACGCTCAGCCTCCCACGTCTGGGCCGGTCATTCAGCCTCGCCCCATCGAGTGTACTTCTATTCACATGACCCCGCTGGTTCAGTCTTGGAGCTTTCCAGTCTTCCCGCTGGCTCACGAGAACCATCAGGCTCGGCTATGCGATTCAGTCCGAAATGAAGTCCGACTTCTTCAGCCCCTACTTCATTGTACCCAAGAAGAGCGGTGGGTTACTACCAATCCTGGACCTTCAATCCTGCGTCTTGAACCGTTCCCTTCACGCGCTTCCGTTCAAGGTGCGCATGGCCAAACGCATTTTCGAATGTGTGCGGCCACAGGATATGTTTGCAGCGGTCGACCTGAAGGACGCCTACTTCTATGTCTCCATTCTTCCTCGACACAGACCGTTCCTACGGTTTGCTTTTGAGGGGTGGGCATACCACGGTTCTCCCATTCGGGCTAGCCCTGTCTCCTCCTCTTCATGAAGGTCGTCGGGGCAGCCCTTGTAGCGCTACGGCAACTCGCCGTTCGCATCCTGAACGTCGTCGAGGCAGCCCTTGTGGTGCTACGGCAACATGGGGTTCGCATCCTGAACTATCTCGACGACTGGCTGATCCTAGCCCACTCTCAAGACCAGGTTTGCGAACACAGGGAACTAGTGCTCCGGCACCTAGCTTGTCTGGGCCTTCGAGTCAACTGGGAGAAGAGCAAACTTTGCCCCATGCAGAGGATCTCTTTTCTCGGTATGGAAATCGACTCGGTCACCATGTGCGTGCAGCTTACGATCAAGCACGCGCAGTCACTGCTGACTTGCCTGAGTCAATTCGAGGGCAAGAGTGCGGTTCCACTGAAATTCTTTCAGAGGCTCCTGGGGTATATGGCTTCTGCATCCGCAGCCGCAACAACTCCGCTTGGAATGCTTCATATGAGACCGCTTCAGCACTGGCTTCACGATCGAGTCCCGAGGTGGGCATGGCAACAAGGCACGTTCCGAGTATTAGTTACTCCGACCTGCTATCAGACCTTCAGCCCGTGGTCGAACCTTACTTTTCTACGGGCCGGAGTGCCCTTAGATCGAGTTTCCAGGCATGTTTTTGTCTCAACAGATACTGCAACAGTAGCTTACATCAACCGACAAGGTGGTCTACAATCCCGCCGTATGTCGCAACTCGCCCGCCACCTCCTCTTTGGAGTGTGGCCTCCTCTTGGGCTCTAGCGCATGGCGCCTCGCTAACAGTCATCTGCAGAGCTGCAGGCTGGGTGACACCCAACATATTCGCGAGACTCTACAATCTCCGAGTGGAGCCAGTATCCTCTTCTGTACTTGCTTCAACTAGCCGGTAACTGGATCTGCTCAGGTGTCTTCGATTGCTCGCCATTCCACTCCACAGACTGGATACGTGCGATATTTTCCTCAGGTGAGGTTCCCCGACAAGCCCTGAGTTCCTCCAGCACTGTTGACGTCAACGTCAGAGTCTATGCCTGCGGCAACTTTCACGTCTGCTAGGTGCCTCCGTGTGCATGGTTCCCCTCCGGTGACTCACAAATCAACACAAATCTTCTAAACACACAATCTAATTTTTACAAACAGACCCATAAATAGCCACTAAATCTATGCATAAGCAGAGCATGAATAATGGACAAGATTTTCTCTGTGGTTACTCTTCTTTTAAAGTTCACATCCAAATGCTAGTCGAGCACATCACATAAAGAGCTTGACCCCAAGGTTAGGATCCACAGACAGATCCACTTTGCAAGGGCGCCACTTTCTGCATTACGGCAGGTGGTCCTGTAAACTGGAATGAATGTGACTCTAGTTTTCAGAAAAGCAAAACACATCAGTAAAATCAGGAGCTGTTTATCTGTAGATGATGTGTGGTTCCTATAAAAGTTGTCTGAAGGCCAGGCCGACATTTAAAGTTTCACGGGAGAGACTAAATATTCATAGATTGTTTGCATAATCTCCTAAACAAACACAGAGCTTATACTGAATATCTCTTTCTGTATTAAAAGTGCATGCCTCTGTAAAAGGCCCCTGTTTCTCTAATCACATTTCATGGTCTGAAGTCTTTGCGCGGCATTTTTTTTTTCCTGAGTAAATGCTCTCTCACTCATGCAGCCAGTGAAACTCAGGCAAAAGCCATTTTTAAGAACAAGCAAGCACATTAGGCAGGGTAATAATTATCATAACTCCCCGCTGAGCTTACGAACAGCAATCACTTGAAGGAGCAGCCAACCTTCTAAATGTGGGAGGAGAAACTCAAATCCTTATAGTACTACCCTGCTGAAAAAAATAGCTTAGGCTAGCATAAATGTTCATACCTTCCATGATTTATGTTAGTCAGTGCTGTTGCCTTTCAAAGGAAATCGCACTGCATCTGAGAATTCAATGCTGTGGGAACGACTCGATTGCGTTGTGAAGCACGCAAAATAGTCCAATGGTGTGACGGAACGTCATAGTTTCCTGGTCATGACGTTACCCGCCTGTGAAGCATTTCCAAACCAAACAACGCTAGCTTCTGTGTCTTTGTGTGTCTTATTTGGTGTTGTCTGTCTCTTTCATATTGTTGTACTGTATATATAAAGAGTGTATTATGTCAAGCAACAAATTGTGTGTCCTGCCCTCGCTACATCTCTGGTGGGGATATACACGTTTGTTTGGGAGAGGAGAATGCACTGTCAGCTCTTGATGGAGCTGACTGTGTGCATTGTGAACAGCTTCCGTTACAGCTTTTTTTTGTGGAGGGAGCCCAGATTTGTGTTCCTTGCGGCTCTGGTCCCGCAGCTGCTGAGCCAGAGAGACACGATTCAGGTCATGGGGTTCGCAAATAGATCTAGCAGAGGGGTTAGAGATAGGCACTACCTTTTCTCTACCCTCACCTGCTGTATTTAGTGCTTTTTCTCAGGGTCTGGAAGCACGGTCTGCGGTTTCTTCCACCCCGAGTGAGGCACCGGTGCTGCAGTTACCCAGCTCTGAGGAGTTGGATAAGGTAGCATCAATGCAGGAGATGTTGAGGACTCGCCACCTCACATCCCTGGTTGTGACTCACTGGTTAAATATAGACTGCCAGGAAGCAGGACGTTAATCCCAAAAGCAAGCTGGACGAATGCTTCCTGCCCTCATGATCGCAACCTCCTTGTTGCAGTTTTTTGCAAGGAGTCGCCTGCAGTTTTTTCCCACCGAGTTTTTGAGATCTTTTGACCACAATCTTTATTGTGTCTTCAGCTCTCAGACTTCCAACTATCACTCCATCCTGGACTGAAGAACACGGTTATGGGGCGATGCCTAAGATGTAAGAGACGCTAGCAAACTATCTCTCCCCTGAGTCAGCATCATCCCTGAAGGCCCCGACGTTACCCACCAAGCCAGTCAGAACAACTTCGGCTTTGGTGGGTTACGCTTATTTGGCAACATGCCTGCAAGCTTTGTAGATCTTATAGGCATACCAGGCTGACCTGCTAGGAGGCCTTGAGGAGGCCGGTTAACAAGTTAACAAGGGCAGTTAACAAGACTTCAAACACATGGAATTCTCTAAAACCTCACCCTCCAAAGATGTCAGGCATCAAAATAGCCTTTCTGGCTAAGCTGGTTCACTAATGATGTCTCGCAGATTAAGCTGTTATAGCTGTCGTCAACTGATATGAGTTGTTTTGATGACTGATGCTGATATTTTAGAGACCATGGTGGCCAGTGGCCAATATAAAGCAGATATATGACATCACACTATATTTATGATATCATTAAAAAAAATTATTTAAAAACAGTAAATAACAAATGCATAATTTCTGTAATTAAATGTATATGTATTTTAGATAAGGAATCGTTTGAAAATTAACCAATTTGAAAAAGTTATTTGAACTTGATTGAAAAAATCTCTCTAACCAACAGTGCAATTAATAATCTGGTAAGTTTGTGAAAACTGGGAATCATTTTTTTTTTTTATTAAAGAACAAGTTGTCAAAACAACAATACTGTCAAAAGAAATGCCCCACATATGAGCACCCGATGCTGATAACATTCTGACACATTCTGGATGCGAGTAGCTTCGGTTTGGTGTGAAGCGTGGAGTGTTCTTCTATCTCCTGTTCTCTTCAGGAGTGACAGTGTAAGCTGGATTGGTTTTCCTTTTTCATTCATCTCTCACCATATTTGATAAAAATGCACATCAGACACAGTAGGAAGTAAGAGTTGTACGGGTCTTTCTATTTATGTGTGTGTGTGTGTGTGTGTGTGTGTGTGTTGCAGTTTCCAGTCTGGCTCAAGTCCAGTCCTGTACCTACAGCTCCAGCTGTGATCCAGTTGAGGTTCAAAAACACTGAAGGATAAAGGGCATAAGTAACTTCCTGTAGCCCAGCCCAGTTTTTCCTTTCTCTCTGCTCGTTCTTACCTCTGCCAACCGCATGCACCACAGATGGGCCGAATCCCCGGATCTGAAAGCCCAATCCGTCTGCAGAGTCTAGGATCTTTACAGTTCTGTGGAGCAGACAGATACACAGACATCAATTTGGCCGCTAAAAATGTCTCCAAGTAAGTTGTGTATTCTGAGTTGCAGTTAAATATCAAGTTGATATTAATCAATAAAAGGATATTTGTCTGGCAGGGTTCTTTTTTTTAATTGATATCAGGCTTTTTAGCCTGTATGGCAACATAGTTCAGGTGTTATGAAGTCCTTAGATCATAGGAGTCGAGAGGTTTTCCACTCACTCTCTGGGTTTGGTGCTGACCAGTACCCTGAGTGGACCTTTGCTGTGGAAGCACTGCTTTAGAAAGTTTTCCACGTCCTGGAAAGGTCTCAAGAAGACCAGGTCCCCATTAATGGCAAATATCTTTTTCCCCACTTCCAGACCAGCCATCTGCAAAAGAGACACACAGAAACATCAAATTAGCTCTCAACCTTTATGATTTCACATCTTAGACCTAGATTTCACTTCTTATCACATTGGATGAAGTTGATGTGATGAACTATACCTGTGTTAATCAACTTCATACATCCACTAAAATAATCCCGACACCAGTTGCTTAAAAGTAATTTTAAAAAAGGTTAAAAAAAGAGACTTTTGCTCTGAGAAATCTGAAAAATACTGTTTCTGAGCATCGTGTCTTTCATATCTATCTAATTAAATATCCTATATAATTAAATAATCATACATTTTTAATGTTTAATTTTTTTAGGTTTCAGGGTTGATCTATACATCTTCTGTATGAATGGATGGATGAATGAATACATACATAGATTTTAATTCAATTTCACAGGTACACGGTTCAATCCTTTCATACACATGTGCAACTTCCTACTCTGAGTTCTCAAGTGGATGTAATCCATTCACTCTTTGCTTCACTGAATGGATTGGACACGTCTCTTGACTACTATAAATATAACCATTCTCCTCCAACAATAAAATGCACAGTCCTCCTTTTCCGGCTCATATTTTTCCTCTCCATTGAGAAAAATGGTTGGGCAGCTTTTCTTATTTTCCGTTGCTTTCTCCTTCCTTTTATCATTCACTTTCCTCTATTATACCTCTTTCCCCTCTCTCTTTCTCTCTCTCTATCTCTCTCTCTCTCTCTCTCTCTCTCTCTCTCTCTGTCACTGTCTCTTTATCGGTTACAAAGTTTGTTTGCTATTTTTATGAGACAGCTCTTCATCTATGTGCACAGCTGGATTTTATTGCCTTTTTCATTTTTTCACTCTGCTCTTGATTGTAAACATACAGAGCAGATCCACATGCAATGCAGCATGGAGCCCGTACTGTGACGCACAAGTTACTTCAGGTCTGGGTAGCATTACTCTCTCTGTGTCAAAACTGAGCAGTTCACTTCACCACATTTACCAGAGTTTGATCTAACAGATCAAACATATTAAAGCACTAAAAGGGAACCTCAAGAATGGTGCGATTTGATGTCTATTTCTGTTATAAGCCTACAAAGGCACACATCAAACTGCTAATTACCACAAATTAAGTTCAAATAAAGAGTGTTAATTGTGAAGGTTTAGGGCTTCAATTGATGTTTAAATGCCTAATTGGTAAGATCGAGCAACACCAAATAAAGGTTGTATTGGCATTGATGGTTCAATTGAGAGCCTTTAATATCAATGGAATCTTTCCATTGCACAAAAGGTTCTTTAAAGTGGAAAATTAATCTTTAGATTATTAAAATGTTCTTCACACTAAATATATATATATATATTTAAGATCACTGAAAGGTTTATTGTGGAACCAAACATTGTTCTTCAATGGCATCAAAAGCATCTTTTGGAACTTTTTTTATTAAGATGAGCTTGCCTTGACAACAGGGGTGTACATATTCCCATTAAAACCCCTCCTCACTGTTGTATTGTTTTTTTACTATGCTTAGACTTATTAGACTTAAAAATAATATAAGGTCTAAGCTTCTCTAATGTATTTATGAGTAGAAATGCAGGCAAAAAATGGGCCGGAGGTCTAGTCTGATTACGGACAACAGAGAAAAACATGCCTAAATATAACAAAATAGCAAAATGCAAATGAATCAAGCTTAGTTATGAAAGCCAAATGAATAGGCTTTTCAACCTGTAAAGATAGGAGAAAAACACTTCTTATATGCAACTATGGACTACGCCAACAGTTTGCATGACATGCCATTAAATGGTCACTTTTACCATTCAGCCTGTAGCATACTAAGATTTAACCAACACGATCACACTAAATACGTGTCTATAGCACGTAGTGTGTTTATCGTGTTATTTATACGCGAAAATGAGTTTTTACGTGCATATGATACGCATGGGTTGTTAAGGGTAGGTTTAGGAGTGGGGTACGTGTGTATTACACTCAATGAAGTGCGTATCAAATGCACGTGAAAACTGCGTATCATATGCACGTAAAAACTCATTTTCGCGTATAAATAACACGATAAACACACTACGTGCTATAGACACGTATTTACGTGAGAATAGGCTGGATTTAACTAAGCATTATGCTTAACTAAGCATTCAAATAAATGAATATTGAAATAATGAATTACAAAATGGATTGTTCTGGACCTCGATTATGATTAGCTTTACTGAAGAACTACATTTCTTGGCAAAATAATTATTATTTGTTTTCCACAAGTTATTAACTGTTGCTGTGTGTTTATTTTATAAAACTTTGCCAGATATATTTTGAATGTATGAAGCTGTGGATTACAATGATTTTAGAACAGCTAAACCCTGGCTTACTGGGGCTTCATGCTGTATTGCATCATTTTCAGAACATTTTCTTTTTTACTTTTGTATGATCAAAATATTGGGTCACCTCTTATTATCCAAAGTAAAATCTGGCTCTTGAAGAAAACCAATTAAGAAACACAGTGAGCATGTTTGCATGCACATTTTTAAACCGGTTATGCTTAATAAGCATACAATGTGTGTGGTCATGTATACACGTAAACCAGTTTTCCTTTATCGGAGTAAGATAATAAACGGCTTAAGAATTAACCAATTGACAACTCATTTTTGGCCCTTAGTTACCCCGATTTCACCTGGCATGTATAACCAGCGTTCTGTTGACTTATTGAAGTATGCATGTGTGATAGGTAACAGGAAAGCACACTTGCATTATTTATACACTGCATATTTCAGTGCTACCCTATCGTGGTAGGGGAGAAGGAAATATATCGCCAAATCCAAATCTTTCTTGACCCAAGATATTAGAAAATGTGTTCTCATCTTGTGTAGCTGAAGCAGAAGTGGTACTGTCAAAATACTGCTTATTTATTCAGCACCACATCTCACATAACCCATTGAATGATTAAATGTTTAATAAATCACTACCGGGGAATAACCTGATTTTTAATAAAGTCTTGTCAAATTTAATTGCGTTGCTGGGTTATTGGTTTGCATGTAAACTGGGACAACAGGTTAATTCAATAAGCTGACTTTGGGAGTTTCCAGCATATCACAGGGGTGTCCAGTCCTGCTCCTGGAGGGTCACTGTCCAGCAGAGATCAGATCCAACCCCAATTAAACAAACCTGAGTCAACTAATCAAGCTCTTGTCAAAACGGGCTCAGTGACCTTATGATATTTTTACCACTGTATAAATCCCTGGTAAGATCACATCTTGAATATTATGCAAGCTCAGTCTGGTGTCCATATAAATTAAAATATGTGGAACAAATTGAAAGGGTCCAGAGAAGAGCTACTAAATTAATTCCAGGAATGAAAAATATGTCGTATGAAGATAGATTGAGGAAATTACGTTTACCAACTCTCAAATTTAGGAGATATAGAGGAGATATGATTCAAGTATATAAGCTTGTACAGGGAACATATGATGTAACAGTTGAACCTATCTTTCAGTTCTGGAACAATAGGTATGAGACACGAGGGAATTCTTTAAAACTCTACCCTAGAACATGCCTGTCTACACTTCGAGTGGTCAAATCATGGAATGAGCTTCCAGAAGAAGTTGTGTGTTCCCCTTCTATTAATTCCTTTAAGAACTGGTTGGATGCATTTTGCCTGTCAAAAGGTGTTATGCATAATTATAAAGCTTGCCAGTAACTAATTTAACTCATTTTATGTAATTTATTTAGGATTGTTAGGAAAACTTAAATTATGAAATTAATGTGTTTTTTATAAAATGTTAAAATGTGAAATATATATATATATATATATATTTGTTTGTGTTTTTAGAGTCTGGAATAGAGGATTGTATATCCTGTACCAGAAATATTTTCAATAAATTTCAATACATTTGTGACCCCATGTCTGTTTTTTTAAATCCCCCACAGAAAGGTAACACACGCACCTCAGCATGGGAACCTTTCTCCACTGATTTGACGATGGGTACTCTGTTTCGATCTTCTAGCGTGAAGCCATAACCTCCTTCACTTGGCTTTATCTGAAATCAAAAAAGACATTTGACAGTTATCATGACTTAAGTGTTAGATTTTGTTGTGTCATGCATGCAGTAATATTTCATTACGATTCATGCTTTGGAGAGGCTCCTAGAATGTGAATTTCAGTCTTTCGTGGGCCCATGACTGTCAAACCAGTTGACTTCATGTTTAAATGTAATTAGAGGCTGGTTTAGAACAGTCAAGCATAATTACTGGTGAAGACTCTAGTCTAGAGTCAGAGCTGGCCCGAGTTCAGACCCCCCGTACGTGGCGAAGCGGAAAAGCCCCATGCAAGTGGATGGAAACCACATGGGCTCACGCCAACATGCGCTATTGTAAGTGTCATCAGCTGTAGGCGATTACAGACGACATCTCTCACCAGCAGAGACTTGGCGATGACATTCTCCACTATTTTTAGATCGTGTTTTATGGGCTTGTGTTTGGTGTTGGAACCTTCCATCTCCTCGTCGGCGAAGAAGCGGAACAGAAGAGGTTCATCCTTAAATTCACTTTTTTCCAAAACTGCAAAAAGATAAAAGCAAGGTGTTTCAGAACAAATAATACCTGATGCTCATTCAGTAGAGCTAAATGTAACCTGTATACCTGACATTAAATACTTTTGAGATATTGACATCATGTGGTGTCACAACTCTGTTATGTTATGTTATGTTATGTTATGTTATAGTATAGTATAGTATGGTATGTTACGTTGCGTGCCATGACGTGACGTTTTATTATATTATGTTGTATTATGTTTGCTTATCCTTGCATATTTACTGTTATTTTATAATACTCAATTTCATTTCACTTCAGCATCTTTGTTAATGTCGTCCTATAACTGATTCAGCAAAAAGCAACAGTATAGCAACTTCTTTGTTGTTGTGAGGTTCAAATTGATGTGTAAATTGAGTTTGTGTACCACACAGAAGAGAGCAACACATAATGTACTGGAATGACAAGAGCTGTACAGAGAGATTCAGAGGGGAAGCCTTTTCTTTGGAAAGTGGTTCCCGTGAAAAGGGACCGGCCAGGATTTCAATCTGTCACCAGGGCAACATGGGCTCTAAACAATCCCTTCACTTTTGTAGTAAAAATACCCCCAACGAGAAAAAGAGGTCCAGTGTTCTCCACACTTCTATGGGCAAGATTAGATAACTCTGAATTAGCTTTAATGGTCACATAACCAAGTGAACCAGCTTAAATGGATGAATGCCATGATCACATTCAAAGCCAGAAAAATGAAAGTGCCAGTCTAGTTATTACGTTCCATAAATTTGTTGGTAGTTGGCCACGTATGAAACTGAATTGCATGCTGTAAGGAACAGCCCATGTTAGACTATAAATGAGTCACACGAGCATGATGTGGACTTTGGCAACAAGTGCCCTGAAAATGAGACCCGAATCCTGCAAACAAACAGTTGCCATGACAACAAGTCAGTCAAACATGGATTGTGGTGAAGGTCAAGGCTGTTGTCAAGAGAGAGAATGTGCAAAATCCAGTTAGAGGCAAAGTTTTGCAATGTGAATTAAGCTCATACACTACAAAAAAAAAACATTTTCATTTAAAAAACAAAATAAAGAAGCAAAAGCGTGTGATGTGTTATTTTGTAGCGGTATTTAGAGAACAAATCGCACACATTCATTACTTTGTGCGATTGCTTTTTTAGTTGTGAAAGACTGAGTTAATGTCTCACTTAAAACACAAAAAAGCCACTTGTCACCACCAAGGCAAGGCAAAGAAAGTTTATTCATATAGCACATTTCATACACTATTGCAATTCAAAGTGCTTTACAGAAAGGAATTAAAATAATCACAAAATAAAAGCAAGGAAAATTAAAACAGTTATAACAGAAATTAAAAGAGATACACCACCTAAAGCCACTGACTGAACAATTCAGAAAACGAATCAGTGAACACGTCAATGAATGAATCCATGAACAAATCAGTACATTAATCTGAACACATATATTTGTGCACAAATCTTTATATTCTCATATACCTTTGTATAATCGCTTTTTTGAGTATTGAACGCCTGTTTTTTCAATCGTCGAGTTAATGATTTAATGCCTCACTCATAACACACAAAAAGACACTTGTTATCACCTAAAGCCATTGAACTAACCAGTGAATGAATCAGTTTGCAAATCAGTTAATACATATAAATGAGAAAAAGAATATGAACCTTTTTAATCTTTTGAACCTTTTTGTTTTGTGAGTCAAAAAAGTCAGAGATGAATCAAAATTGTTGATTGTTGTTTTAAGTTTAAGTAAAAACCATACTACATTTTCTTTGATTTATGATTAAAATATCCTGGTTTACACTTGGGATGAGTTAAGATATGTTGAGATACAGCGTCAAAGAAACAAAAAGAAAAGACAATCAGACAGAAACACAGAGGAAATAAAAAAGAGAGACAATGAAACAGCTATCATACCGTGATGCATGAATCCATTGTCACACAGCTCCACCCCCAAGATCAGCGCCTCTTCTCTGCTTCGACAGTCACCCTGCAGAGGAGAAAAAGACATGTGCCACTCTTCTTTCTCTACTTACAAGCGGTCAAAATGTCACAAACCCTAGCTTGAGCTCCAGAAAAGCATATTTAATTCACGCAAACACTACAACGATCCAGTCATTACAGTGCAACAGCTCTGAAGGGTCACAATGTTATCAGAACTTTAGCTAATGTTGTGGCAAGGTTCTCTCAAAGTTATGAACAAATGTTCTTCTAATAACATTAATAAAACATTTGTTCAAAGTTATCTGGTCTTTAATAATGTTCTAAAAAAGTTATCGCAACAACATTAGTTATACATCGGTTTTACCTGAAACGTTTAGTTGGATGTTCGCTAAACATTTTTAAAACATTTAACAAAGGTTCGTAACTTTCCCATTTTGCTTAAAAAATATATATAAATTGGAATGTTCCCTTAACGTTCACATAACCAAGAAAGAAAAAAACATTTTAAAACCCATTTTAAATTTTTTTAATTTCAGTAGAACATTCGGGAATAATGTCTTTAGAACTTAATGGGTACATTAGCAAAACATTCCTAGAACTTATTTTTGTTAGCTGGGTTGACCGCCTGGTAATAATTTCATGGTCAAACACAAGACGTCATTTTATTGAACACTGGCGTGCATGAATGTGAAAGTTGCCTCTAAATATCCGAACCGCACTCCAAATTTAATCCAATCTGCAATCTCATGATTCGTCTGTTTTTAAGTGGACAGAACTAGACTATGTGGCTAGCCGGAGGTTTATTGTTACAGTTCACTTCCACCTCATTTGAGATTATCCAACCAGTTTAGGAAACATCTACTACTTTATTCTTTCCTTGTGTCTTATTTCCTATGGAGGTCACGGTGTTTCCTGTTGGTCTATAAAACAGTATCAAGTATTACCTGTGCTATCAGCCAGTCGATCAGCTTGTTGGCCATTACCACCGATTTATACGTTCGTAGATGATAATCCTTATCCCTGTGTGGAAAACAAGGAACGTTTGACTTGACCAGTTCAAAAATGTCTCCTCTTTATAGTAGCCTCAAGAGACACACATTTCAAGTTAACTGTTAACCTTTGTCTTGACTTGCATCCGCTTTAAAAGCTCTTGAGAGAGCTGTTCTAGGCTTTCACATCACAACAACCCTTTACCCTCAATTTTTTTGAAGCCCAAACAAGTGCTTTACCTTGAATTTATTTTAGGGTTGCACAGGAGTCACAATGTTTGACCGATTAATGACCCTCTACACATTCTGTAACAAATGTGAAACAAAGTTGATCTGGGACAACTAAAAGCAGACATTTCTGTCTCTGCAGAGCGAATTTATAGGGTTACGCTTTATTTTGATGACCCCCATTAGACATTCAGTTGACTATAAGTAACATTGCACCTATATGTCAACTAACTCCTATTAGAGTATTTGTAGACTGATAGGGTTAGTAGAATAAGTGGTTTAGGTTAGTAGAATAAGTTGTCGTACATGCAAAGTTACTTATAGTCAGTATATGTCTCTTGGGGGACCATAGCAAAGTGTTAGCAGATATTAAGCAGACAGTCTTCTAGGACTTAAATGAGCGTTTATTGACATGTAGGTGCAAAGTTATAGTCAACAGAATGTCTAAAGGGGACAATCAAAATAAAGTGTTACCGAATATTAAGATATTAAGAGACAGAAGTTAAGCAAATAATGGGAAATGATTGTAAACTAATTGACCAGTCCGTGTTTGGAGTTGACAAGATTTTCTCCTAACCCTTTTTTCGTTTTTCTATTTTTATTAGTATACTGACGTTTCATAGCTTTTTTCAGTTTTGATGAATCGTTGAGTTAATGATTCAATGTCTCACAAAAAAAAAACACATAAAAAGCCTCGTCACCACCTAAGTGAAGGTATTAAACCATTTTGGGAGGAGTGCACCTAATCTTCTAGGGTAAATTAAGGTTGATTGGGACACTTTTTATCGTCTCAATGGCCAAAAAGTGTCCCAATCAACCTGAGCTCAACCTAAATTACTCCCAGAGTCAGTTATATCAGCATCCCTCCTCCTCCCTCTCTCCTCCTTTTAGTATTTCAGCAGCTCGAGCAGATTATTGTCTCCCAGCCCCTCAAAACCGTTTACCTGTGTATGTACGCTAAGATTATATGGGTGCACAAATGAGAGCCATTGAATAAATCCGTAAATGTATCTGAACATATTTTTTTCAGTCGTGAATGTTTTATTTTTAGTGAATCATTGAGTTAATAATTCAATGTCTCACTCAAATCACAAAAAAGACACTCGTCGCCACCTAAATCCATTAAACTACTTAGTTGACTAATCAGTGAACAAATCAGTGAATTGAAACCAAATCAATAAATTAATCTGAAGACTTGACCATGGTTCCTGAAAAAGTAATTTAAAAATTAGGCCCTTCAAAAGACACTGCTAAAGCCAGAACCATTTAGACAGGCATCTTGGCCAATTTGTGCAGCTCACACAGTTTCTTGCGTGCCCTGCAACTGGTGTTGTGTATTTAAGATGGTGTGTCAAGTTAAAAATTGTTTCATTGTAAGACTGGAAAATCTGGAAGAGAGGGCTACTCTCTGAGAGAACAAAGGAAATTAACATTTGAACTATCTTTTGTAAAGGTAGCATCACCGTTCGAGACGCAAGTCTCACCTCAGAATCATCCTAATCCTAATGTCTTTCCCTCTTCCCCCATTCCTTATCTCTCATGCGGAGATCACCAAAATTCACCCAAATATCTATATGGTTTAATGTGAATAATTATCATACAGTATTATAAATGTTTGGTATCATTTGAAATGTCTCAGTGCGACTGGTACAAATGTCTCATTCCCAAAGAGGTAAACCAAAAGATATTAAGTTATTAATAGTTTTAGGGATAACTTGTACACAAAGTGTCACGGTTCATGGATCCAGTGTCTCTCTCTAGTCTCGTGCTTTGTTGTTTACATGTGTGTGAGTGTGTGAGTGGGTGTGTCCAGATCGTCACCGCTGATCAGCATCCAGCTGCGATCACTCACCAGTACCAGCTGCCACTCATCTCATCTCCTATAAAGACTTACCACATTCTCATTCCCTTTGTCAGATCGTTGCATGAAGTCCCTGTGTTGCCTGTTCCTGTTCCTGTGCTTCGTGTCCCGTCTCGAGTTCCTGTGTTCCGGTTTTCGTCTTGTTGGACTGTGTTTCGTGTCTGGATTACGTCGTCACCCTTCAGAGCACTCAGCACTTCTTCCTGCACTCCGTGTTTGACCATCGAAGTCCCTGCGCCACCGCCTGCATCTCCTGGACTTTTCTTCACCATTACTCTCATTATAATAAACTGCCTTTTACTTGCATCTTGTGTCCTCGTTCATAACGTAACAGAACGATCTGACCAAGAATGGACACAGCAAGTACATCAGCGCCATCCATGGAAGATTGTCTGAGTAACAGTATGGCTCGTCTGGACATTCAAGAGAAGAATTTAAACGATACTGGTCGCGCTGTTCAGGCGTTAGTGGCGCAGGTGTCCGAGCTCACCCGACAGATCCAACAGCTACGAGCTCCCACTGCGCCGCCCGCACCGACCGTTCCCCCCACACCACCGGAGAGCCCATCCCAGTCAGAGCCACGCCTACCTACTCCAGAGCCCTATTCAGGTGATCCAAGATTTTGCAGAGCATTTTTAACCCGGTGTTCCATGCAGTTTTCACTCCAGCCCAAGACTTTCCGGACTGAGCGTTCCAAGGTCGCCTTCGTGCTCACCCTCCTGACTGGGAAAGCGGCGTTATGGGGAACGGCGGTGTGGGAAAATGAAGATCCATGCTGCGCCTCGTTTCAGGAGCTCTCCGCTGAGATGAAAAGAGTTTTCGACCGGACGGCCGGCGGAAGAGAAGCTGCAAGAATGCTGGCTGAGTTACGTCAAGGAGAAAGATCAGTGTCGGACTTTTCGGTCGAGTTCCGGACTCTAGCAGCGGAGAGCAAATGGAACGAGGAGGCGCAGTGGGACATGTTCCTGCATGGGCTGGCTGACCGCGTCCAGAGAGAAATCTATGCTTTGGACCTGCCCCAGTCTCTTAATGAGCTCATCGCTTTAGCCCTCAGAGTGGATGCCCGACTATCCCGAGTTGGTGGTCACACCATGAGTAGACGCCCTCTGGCAGGAGCCGAGGGGCCACGAGTTGGAGGCGCGGACGCGGTCGGCCCCGTCGACGATCACGAGCCCATGCAGGTGGGTCGAGCTCGGCTTTCCCGGGAGGAGAGGGAGAGGCGGAGGTCCCAGGGCCTTTGCCTTTACTGTGGTGGAACCGGACACTATGCTCACAACTGTCCGGTAAAAGGGCAAGCCCGATAGTAAGTATGAGGCTACTATCGGGTGGGATCTCCGCCGAAAAGACCTCATCTACATCTACCCTCCTTCCGGTAAGACTGAGATGGTCAACACTCACCCACGACTGTCAAGCACTCTTGGACTCCGGGGCAGAAGGTAATTTCATGGACCATTCATTCGCACGCCAATTCAAGATTCCCCTCAGGACCCTCACACATCAGATTGCTGTACACGCACTTAATGGACAAGCACTTCCCAACATCACGTTCGCCACAGAAGACGTCACCCTCATCACATCAGGCAACCACACCGAGATCATCTCTTTCTACATCCTGAACACTCCCCTTGCACCCATAGTCCTCGGTCACCCTTGGCTCACCCGGCACAACCCTAAAATAGACTGGCAGCTCAAGTCTGTGTCTTCATGGAGTAGTCAGTGTCATAAGTCTTGTCTTGTGTCTGCCTGTCCGTCTGTTTCTGTCCCTATGTTGCAGGAGGAGGCAGTGGATCTGTCTAACGTGCCCGCGGAGTATCTGGACCTGAAGGAGGTGTTCAGTAAGTCTCGGGCTGCTTCTCTTCCTCCGCATCGTCCCTATGACTGTGCCATAGACTTATTACCAGGTACGGCTCCGCCCAAGGGCAAGTTATATTCGCTCTCTACACCTGAGAGGGAGGCTATGGAGAAATATATTTCTGATTCTCTAGCAACAGGGTTCATCCGCCCTTCCTCTTCTCCAGCGGGGGCGGGGTTCTTTTTTGTGGGGAAGAAGGACGGATCTCTGCGACCTTGTATTGACTACCGGGGGTTGAACAACATCACGGTAAAGAATACTTATCCTTTGCCGTTGATGTCTTCAGCTTTCGAGAGGTTGCAGGGAGCGACCATCTTCACAAAATTGGATTTACGTAATGCTTATCATTTGGTCCGCATTAGGGAGGGGGATGAGTGGAAGACCGCGTTTAACACCCCCAGGGGACACTTTGAATATTTGGTTATGCCTTTCGGGCTTTCCAACAGTCCAGCGGTCTTCCAGGCACTCGTCAATGACGTGCTGCGAGATATGATAGATCAGTTCATTTATGTCTACCTGGATGACATACTGATTTTTTCTTCTTCTCTCCAGGAACACGTGCAGCACGTCCGACGAGTGCTTCAGAGGTTGTTAGAGAATGGGCTTTTTGTCAAGGCGGAGAAATGCGATTTTCATGCACAGTCGGTTCCATTTCTAGGATACATCGTGTCGGTTGAGGGAATGCGCATGGATCCTGAGAAGATTAAGGCTGTGGTAGAGTGGCCAAGTCCAGAGTCTCGTAAGGCCCTACTGAGATTTCTGGGGTTCGCCAATTTCTACAGGCGTTTTATTCGCAACTTCAGCCAACTAGCCGCGCCTCTGACCGCCTTGACCTCCCCCAGAACGACATTCAGGTGGTCAGACGCAGCCGAGGCTGCGTTTGCCAAACTGAAGGGTTGCTTCGTTTCAGCCCCCATTCTGACAACCCCTGATCCTTTACGTCAGTTCGTGGTGGAGGTCGACGCGTCAGAGGTGGGGGTAGGCGCAGTGTTATCCCAGCGCTCTCTCTCAGACGACAAGATGCATCCTTGCGCGTTTTTGTCTCATCGTCTATCTCCTGCCGAACGCAATTACGACATTGGGAATAGAGAGTTGTTGGCAGTCAAGTTAGCATTGGAGGAGTGGCGTCACTGGTTAGAAGGGTCGGGGGTACCTTTTATCGTTTGGACCGATCACAAGAACTTAGAATACATTCGGACTGCTAAAGGATTGAACTCCAGGCAGGCTCGATGGGCACTTTTTTTCGGTCGTTTTGATTTTACTCTTTCGTACCGCCCGGGTTCTAGAAACATCAAACCCGATTCTTTATCGCGCATTTTTGATCGCTCCGAACGCCCGTCTACTCCCGAGTGCATTTTACCAGAGACTCTATTCATCTCCACACTCGTATGGGAGGTCGAATCGAAGGTCATGAAGGCCTTAGAAGGGGTAACGCCTCCGGTCGGTTGCCCACCGAATCGTTTATTTGTGCCTGAGGGTCTGAGGTCCAGCGTCATTCAGTGGGGGCATTCTTCCAATGTGGCTTGTCATCCAGGAGTCAATCGCACTACGTTTTTAGTCAAACAACGATTCTGGTGGCCCCTCATGGCTCGTGACATTCACAGTTTTGTTTTGGCTTGCTCAGTTTGTGCCACTGGTAAGACCTCCAATCGACCCCCAGATGGGTTACTCCAGCCGCTGCCAGTCCCTTCGAGACCCTGGTCCCATATCGCTCTAGATTTTGTTACCGCCCTCCCACCCTCCCAGGGTCATACGGTAGTTTTGACCGTAGTGGACCGGTTCTCGAAGGCGGCTCATTTTATTCCCTTGCCCAAATTACCCTCAGCCAAGGAGACAGCGGTGATTGTCGTTGACCACGTCTTTCGGTTACATGGCCTCCCGACAGACGTGGTTTCTGACAGGGGACCCCAGTTTGTGTCCAAATTTTGGCGAGAATTTTGTAAGCTTCTGGGGGCGACTGTCAGTCTGTCCTCAGGGTTCCACCCCCAGAGCAATGGCCAAACTGAGAGAGCCAACCAGGATTTGGAGAGAACGTTACGATGTTTGGTTTCCAAGAATCCTTCCTCATGGAGTCAACAACCTTCTATGGTGGAGTACGCCCACAACACGTTGCCAGTGTCATCCACGGGCCTATCTCCGTTTGAGTGTAGCGTAGGTTACCAGCCACCAATTTTTCCTAGTCTGGAATCCGAGGTCGCGGTCCCCTCTGCTCACGCCTTCGTCCAGAGGTGTCACCGCACTTGGACTAGAGCCCGTGAGACTCTTCTCCACGTGGGGTTGCGCACCAAGGCCAAAGCCGATCGCCACCGGTCTAGGCCTCCCGTATACGTCGTTGGTCAAAAAGTGTGGCTTTCTACCAAGAACATTCCTCTCCGCTCCGTCTCTAATAAACTTGCTCCTAAATTCATTGGCCCGTTTTCTGTCACCAAAATCATTAGTCCGGTGGCAGTCCGCCTCAACCTTCCTCCAGTGTACAGGAGAATTCACCCCGTCTTTCATGTATCCAAAATTAAACCCGTATTTCATTCTCGCATTAATCCGCCAACCCCGGTTCCTCCCCCGCCGCGACTCGTAGATGGGGAACCAACTTATTCGGTCAATCGTGTGCTGGACTCTAGGCGGAGGGGGCGCGGATTCCAGTACTTGGTGGACTGGGAAGGTTACGGTCCAGAGGAGAGAAGTTGGGTACCTGCTAGAGACATTCTGGATCACTCCCTTATCGATGATTACTATCGACAGGTAAGGAGTCCTGGGAACGCCAGGAGGCGTTCCTAGGGGGAGGGGTACTGTCACGGTTCATGGATCCAGTGTCTCTCTCTAGTCTCGTGCTTTGTTGTTTACATGTGTGTGAGTGTGTGAGTGGGTGTGTCCAGATCGTCACCGCTGATCAGCATCCAGCTGCGATCACTCACCAGTACCAGCTGCCACTCATCTCATCTCCTATAAAGACTTACCACATTCTCATTCCCTTTGTCAGATCGTTGCATGAAGTCCCTGTGTTGCCTGTTCCTGTTCCTGTGCTTCGTGTCCCGTCTCGAGTTCCTGTGTTCCGGTTTTCGTCTTGTTGGACTGTGTTTCGTGTCTGGATTACGTCGTCACCCTTCAGAGCACTCAGCACTTCTTCCTGCACTCCGTGTTTGACCATCGAAGTCCCTGCGCCACCGCCTGCATCTCCTGGACTTTTCTTCACCATTACTCTCATTATAATAAACTGCCTTTTACTTGCATCTTGTGTCCTCGTTCATAACGTAACACAAAGGAGGGTGTGTCTTCCAGGCAAATGGCATTCTGCTCCCAAAAGGTGTAAACTCTGAATGCAAATTCTCATTGTTAGCAAATGTTTCCATGTGGAAAAAGTTTCTGTCTATATAATGAAATGCAACAAGAGGCTCAGGGCGATTCTGTAACCCAGACCAGGCTGTGATGTGAAGTGCAAGCAAAACACTTCGCATCATATATTTTATAAAGTCAAGGTTTGCATCTTCTCTCTTTATTCCAGAGCATTTGATGTTTTGTATCATGAAAGTGATTATGAAATTGGCATGATACATTTACCTGATATAATAAATTGTAAACATTTGATTTTATTCTAACTGACTCTGACATTATTTTCAGTAAAGAGTTAAAAAGAATAGTCAAACATTCGTTCACATTTAATGATGCACAGATATTGTTAAAACCTTTTTCATTTATGGAGTCAGATGAAATAGCGGGGTAATACATTATGAGAAAATGTATTTCATTTAATCTTGTTGTGTTGTGTAAAAGGAAAGACAGTAACGCAAAAAGACCTTCACCCTAAGATAAACGGGCTTACACATTTTATATACATTATAAAAAAAACGTGTTTCAAGACGCCTCTATTCTCGACATACATGTTTCTCTGCTCCAGTAGAGGTCAGAAGGTGTCTCTCAGACCACTTCGGTCCAGCTCCAGGGCCTGGAACGGGCCAAACTGATGTATTGTGGCTGCTTCCAGACCACGGGAAATAAAATGGAGCAGTGATTTTCCCATGAAGCCAGGGGTCTCTTGGGGGACACTCACTGCGCTAGGTCAGAGGGCTAGACTAGGGCCCACATCCTACAACTCACACACACTCAACGCCAAACTTTGCTGTTTACAGTTCTGAGAATTACATCGCCATTCTATTTTTACACAATCAAACACCTCCAGATGATATGAAATGTTCCTTTTCTCTCAAAGGAATCCCAATGTAACTCTCTCAACGTGCACCTCAAGTGTTTGTGATGGGTTCTGTCTGATTATATAAGGATTTGTTTTAATCACAGACCAGAAGTGTGAGGCTGGACAGGCTTTGCCATGATTTAACTGCCACAGACATGGAGCCAGCCCTTTCCTCTGTAGCTGTACCCAGAACTGTCACCATGACAAATGAGGGTAAACAGCGTTACCACAGGCAGTCATATGCCTGGCACAAGAGCACTGTGATCTGTAGGAAAAGTGAAGAGGATTTGAAAGGTTTGTTTGACTTCGCATACAGTCTCAAGATCTTGGTTATTTGGTCTTTTTTTTAAATTCTTAGATATTTACTTTCTTTTCGTTCTACTTCTCTAAGAATGTCAGGAATGTTATTCATTCGGAATTTCAGGGTGTAGAAGATTTAGAGGTTTTTTTTATTACATCGGTAAGGCGGGGGCGCGAAGCCCCCTAGAACCCCTCCAACCAGCAGGAAATACCAGATAATTAAACTAGAGCTGGATTCTCCAATTATAGCTCCACAAGGAAGAGAGTCTCAGTACATAGTAGAGAAATGTGGGCATACAGGCATTCTTAAGCCCTATTCGGACAGTAATTGTTTCTCATGGGGACGTCTGTAAAAATCAATTTGCATGGCATTTCAGTGATAAAACTCAAGCATTTGGATGGTGATTTATTTATGGTGGAGGAACGATATCTGTGATCCTATGTACCCGGGAACACGCTTACTCACATGGTCAGTAACATGATTGTTAGCTCTAAACAAACTTTGTTATTACTTGGACAATTAATAAATCCATATTTAATTAAATAATATAAGTAAAAATAACTGTTTATCATTTGATTATTTTAAATATCCAGACAACATATAAATGCAAACGCACAGGTGCACACACAAAGTAAACACAACTAACAATATTTGCATATTAGTAGTATTAAAACTCAACAGTCCTTCAACGAGCATGGCAGAATTTAGCAGAAAATTGGAAAATGGATTAATCCGAACACCCGAACAAGAAAACGTGCCCTCAGAGTCCATTAGCCATTTCATGTCCTTGGGCCTGTCAGCTGTCAAAACCTCAAACTGCACCTGTTTCACATTTAAGGCTTCCACTCATTTGTAGTGCAGTTCTGATACTCATTACACACATAGGAGTATGACACAACATTATGCTCAACTCTATGAACTAAGACAATTGTTGCAAAATTATGGTGTTATGCTCCCAAACATAAAATAAAAGAATCAATAACTGATCTAATTCTGGATAAGACCTCTAGTAAAGTTATTTCTTATCACTCAGCCTCCTGTTTTGTCCTGTAGGCGCCATCTTTAGAGCGGAAGGAGAAACGGCAGGGGCTCGAGCGCACCTGGTAGAGCTGGTGTGACTAGAGACAGCTGTAATGAGGTGGAACTAAGATACTGGCTGCTTACCTGATCACCGGTGTGAATAAACTATGGAGTCGGCAGAACAGCCTCACACCCTGAGGGAAGAAGAACATTCGTTACTGTATGTCCAACTTTTCCAAGGGGCAAAAAGAGACCGTTTAGTGGAGCACAGCCGGTTGAGTTACCTTGGAGATGACATCCTGCATGTCACTGCGAGGGTGGTATGTGCCGTCATCATAGCGGAACCTATAGAGCACCGGCTCCGGTTTAAACTGGTGCTTGTCTGTAACTAGAATGGGTTTAAAAGGGTGGAGATTTAATTAAGACTACAACAAAATGCATCCAAATAATGTGTTTTGTCATTCTACATACATTTATTTAACATCTTCTCAAAGTTTCTCTCCAGACATATAAGAATAAAGATCTTTCTTGGCAAGATAACTGGTGTCCGGTCCCGTAAATCAAATAATAACGGGGAAAAGAAAAGGCTACAAGATGTTCTTTTGAACTTTCTATGCATCAAATGCATCATGGTTTATAAAAAAATATTAAGCAAACAACTGTTTTCAATATTGATAATAATAAGACATGTTTTTTGAGCACCAAATCAGCATTTTATAATTATTTCTGAAGAATTATGTCTGAAGGATGCGACACTGAAAATTCAGCTTTTAAGATATATCAAAATAGAAAAAACAGTTGTTTTAAATAAATGTAATTTTTTTTTATTTTTTATTAAATAAAATACAGCCTTGTTGAGCACAAGAGGCTTCTTTCAAAAACATAAAAAAATTATAGTGTACATAAATAAATGCAAATTTTACCAACTAGCAATAATACTAATAAAGTTAATTTACAAGCCATTCCACAAAATAATTAGTAATAGTAGAATTACCAATTGCATTATAATTGCATTGTTTTGCACACAATGTATATGATATATACAATTTATATTTTAATTTGCTATTCAAATAGTTGTTAATTCAAGCTGTAATTTATTCCACTATATCAAAAGTGTCCAATAACTGGCACTATGAAGATAGCACTATGTGGCATTCAGTAGAGAAGCATTTCATATGATTTCAAATTGTATATGTGGTGACTTTATAAAGAATAAAGTCTACTGATAAGATTGGACACATATTGTGAATTTAAACGTATTTGCCAACAGTAAAGTATTGATTTCTTTAAGTGTAAAACTTTTGTATTGTTTATTAGCACTTATTTTTCAAATAAAACACTGCACTGTAAAGGTTTAAAACGTATAGCTTATATTCTATTTTGATTAATTTAACATGTGGATGGCGATAGAAATACTATTTACAATGAGGCTGATTAAATATCTTTGTTGGTATTAAAAGGTTTTACAAAAACACAAAAGGCAACAAAAACTCTTAACTCTTCATAATCTGAGTTTAGAGGCTTTCAGCTCCATGTAAGCACAAATGCAAGTAACACCAACATGCTTATGAAAAGTAATCCTGCTCTTTCTGCCAAATGAATTCATCCTTCTCAGCGAATAGTAAAGGCTTAAAGATCTTTCTCACCAAAGCCGTAATTGCGAGCGAGTGGATAGAGAGCCCTAATGCTTGAATTTATTTCTCCCTGTTAGGAAGCGATGAAGTGCAAAGTGATTTAGCATGAAGTCCTGGCTCAAAGCCAGTCAGTCTTCTTTAAAAAAAAAAAAAAAACAGTCTTGACCCCACCGCCCCCAAAAAATGACAAAATAAATAGTATAGGCAAAGACCAGAAATTCCCCTCAGTATTAAACAAACCGCATGGTGTGAAGCAATTAATATTTGTGACTCTTCACATAAACGTAGACAAAGTTATAAAAAGCCATCTGCTCTTGGACGCTCCCAGAGTTCCTCAGGGCCTGAAAACAATGATGTAAGGGCTCTTGAAATATTAAGAGGGCTATTTGTCCAATCAGCCATCTGCATTAACGAATGAATCAACTGACTTTGAGCTAAGCAGATTATGAAATAAACAAGACGATAGTTATGCCCACTGGTTGTGACTGAAAAAAAAACTCCAATTGCCTTTAGTTCAATATGATGTAGGCCTACTACATTTTTACATAATTATAAGAGTAACATATGTATTTTCTATTATTATCAGACTCTCAACTCTCCCTCTATTTTTTTACAGTTATAATTATAACTAAGGGGGGAAAAGATCACTTTTTACTCCCACTCATGTAGTTTCAAACCTGTATGACTTTTTTCTTCTGCACAACCCAAAAGAAGATATTTTGACAAATGTTTTAAAGGACAATTCTGGTGAAAAATTAACCTAGGGGTAATTAACACATGGTTACCGAGTCGATCGTTCTCTGGGATGCGTTTTCATGATAATCGAATGTAAAGAGTTTTATCTCTAAAAACAGATTAACTTATAACGCTAATATATATGGGCATAGGATAAGTAAACGTAAATCGCCAGTTAATACCACTAACAACGCTCAAAATAGCCTCACACTAACACGGTAGCATAATGAGGGTCCCTACATGCAAACCGAAGCATTGGGAACTTTGTAAGTGCACAGACAGTTTAATAAGAAGATACTTTATAAAGACAGTACATTACGCGTATACAGGCAGGAGCCATCTCGGAAAACAGTCTCGACTAGTCGAGCCACGAACGCCGAACGATTGTTTTTATTCCCTCGCGAATCCCAGTTTTTTTGGTATATAAACATTTTCAGCCAGTAGTGACATGTTGAAAGTCAGAATATGTAGTATTCTACAAGATATAATATCATGGCATATACAGAGTGGAAATGGAACTAACCGTGGTGGATGATGCCATTTTCCAGGAGGGCTTGACCCAAATGAACCCCCTCTTCAGGGTTATTGGTCTCTCCGATCTCCATCAGCCACGACACAAACTCGCTAAGAAAAGACAGAGGACAGTAAAATAATGTGAGGACAAACAAAGAGGGACCCATAAATTATATGAATGACCGTCAACAAAATCCATTAAAACTGAGTGATCACACCACAGAGATGAGCTCAATAATTAATAATCTTCCTGTGCAATGTGGTCATTTTTCTATCTGTCTATCTATCTATCTCTGCATAGATTTTCAAACTACAGTAGGTTTGAAAAAGTCTTGAAAAACCTTTTTCTATTTCTACCGTTTTTTTTTCTTTTTTTTCTGGTCTTTTTCTCCTGAAGAAGTTAAACTGACTGCCCTGTATAATTTAGTAATTTTGCTGGGTAAAGCCACTGTCTCAGTGGAGGATATCTGATTCTACTCCCACCACTCCCTCCCCGGCTCTCCTTCCCATCCACCTCTCCGCAAAACCAAAACGAACATGCCAAGTTCCACCAGTGTAATCCTGCGGCTCTTCCCAGAGTTTATGGAACCCATGGTGATACAGCATGAGAAACATCCCAGACTCCAGCAGACCTCTGAGGTTTTAGGTGATTGAATAAATGATGGATACGCAGAGAAATAGAAACAGAAAGCAAAAATTACAGACACAGAAAGAGACTGCACTGATTTCATGCTTTACATGCGCACAGTTGTCCATGACAGAAGGATATTCAACGATTAGAAAAGAAGGATTGAAAGACAGGAAATAATGCAAGGTCCTCTGTCCTCCTGACTACATTACTGAGATTAATTCCTCCAGGTTCAGATCACAAAGAATGCTGATCTGTACCATTTTATTAAAAAACTAAAACAAATCTCTGGACGAAGAGAATATATATAATAAAGTAGTCTGTAAAATCTGTAGTTTTATATGCTAAATGAAAGAATGGACAGAATGGTGGTGGTTGAGTAGAGATTCCCTCACTGTAAAAAAAAAGTTGGATTAACTTAAAAAAGTAAGTTACCTGTTTGCCTTAAAATTTTTAGTTCATTGAAATTAAAAATTTGAGTTAATACAACAAAGGAGATTGGTTTAATAAATAGAAACTCAAAATATTATGTTATCTGAACTACATCAATTATCTAAGTTGATTTGACAAAATGTAAAAAGTTGTGATAACAAATCATCAAAATTTATTTTTACAGTGCTGATATGATTGTAAAGCGCTTTGGGTGTACAGTAGTACATATGAAAGCGCTATATAAATGCCTCATTCATTCAAAAGTGGGGAAAAAATTCTTTATATGACAAAAAAATTAATCCTCACAACAAAAGTAGGATTTCTGGGGATGGTATTATTATTGGGGTGGGATTATGGTGAGATGGTTCAAAAAAGCAGGTGAATCTGGTCTCAAACGAACTATGATAAACATGCAATATTTGGAATAAGAATTATATTAATATATGTAATTACATTATGCACATAATACAGATTTGTGATAAGCACCAAAAACATTTGTGGAAACTAATCCATATTTAAATAATTAACATCACCTGATAAATATCCAATATTTACCAATACTGTAATAAATCAATAAATCAATGACCAATATCAGCTGATTACCAATATGGTCATGATAAATAATGCATCCAACACATACAGTATATTCATAAATGTGAATGCACTGTAAGTCGCTTTTGATGAAATCATCTGCCAAATGCCAGTCATGAGGCAAGAACTACATAAAATTTTATGAGTAGATTGTTCAAAACAAAACAAAAGCGGTTTAACTAAATATAGTGATGACTATTGTTAAAGCAAGTGTTTTAATAACTGTGATTGTTATTTAAGAGCTAACATTTGCAGCAAATTTACTATATCAAATTTAGCACATATAGCACAGAGAGAGACACTTCTAGAAAGGGGAGAACTATATATGAAAGCAGAGCAGATTGAAATGATATTAAAATAGTGGAGACTTAGAGAGACATCAAACAGAGATGAGATTGATAAAAAATACTACTGGCTGCGAATCACACATTAAATTAGCAACACAATCTGGTGGGCCAATCACCACAGAGACAGAGATATATTTTCACAGGTTCTGCTGTCATATGTTTCTTCAGTCCATCTGGCTTTCTGAGACGCACAAACCACCCACTCATGAACATTATCTGCTGTCTGTGATCTCTATCCTTAATGAATCCATTCCCGCTCCAGACCTCTCTATCGGTGTGTTGTCAGGAAACACTAAGGGAAATAAATTGTGCCTCTAATTCCATATACAATATAATCTGGCCACAAGTATGAGCAGTTGTTCTTTGAGGGTTTATTTTTCTTGAATGGCATTATAAAAAAAGTGAGAGTCTTGCAAGTGGTTGTGTGTCGTAGGGTTTTGAGTGTCTTATTTTAGCGTACGGTGAGGTTGTCGTATTGACATCTCAGAGGGTTTAAATTATGAATACCAGCTGCAGAAACTTCAGGATTGCCAAGCGAGCTCAGTTAATCTGAGTTCAGCCTGAGGATTTCCCAACCACACTTAAAACAAAAGAGATCAGAGCAGGAAAAATCCAACACATCTTGGAACAATAACTCTTTATACTTTCTAGTCTGGATGCTGCAGCCTAACGCAGACTGCAGATGTTCACACTTGCAACTTCAAAGGCGTCAACATTTCTATCAGATCAAACTCACTGAAACGAACATAACTTGTGTAGAAAACTACCTTGTGGTTACTCTCTAAGTTGTTGAAAACATTTTAAAGTGTTTAGCCAGTATTCTAAACCTTTGGTTGACATAATCCTGGGTTATCTTGTTCATGTTTCCACGGTTTAGTCCTTAAACCATGGTTTAGTCCTTTTATACGAGAACTCTAGGTTTACATTCTTATTTGCATATTTTTTAGGTCAAAATGTTGATTTGTTTCAATATCTGCTTCTCTAGATGTGGAAACGTTGCCATAAAAGTCTGATCTGGTTTAAGTCTCAGCTTTGTTACTGTTTCATTAAAATGCTGAAATTAAACACACGGCATGAATATTTAATGAGGAAAGCACTGAGGCAGTTTATGATTGGTTGGTTGCATCACATTCTAGCACCCCATCGTTTCACACTGCATACCTCTGCACTGCAATTTGAGGTTAACAATGCAAAAGTGGTGCATGTTTTCATAACCCAGGGATCAAAAGGTCTTCTTTTTTCTTACTGCGGTAATTCTTAAGTATACAGTGTCCTTGTTATACATGTTACATATAGTTACTATAGTAATAACTATAAATTATGCATAATTACATGCAACTAATAATAATTGTGATAAGTAAATAAATAATAAGTTAATTAGTATTACTACTTAAAGGTGCAGTAAGTGATTTCTGAGAACCCAAACAAACACACCCCTCCCTTCATTGCTCTACCTCTGAAATAAACAAATTCTCAATGCAAGAGTCCATGTCTCTTTATCCTTGCTGAAGCAAAGCAAAATAATGTTTCAATGACACTCAAAACTGTCCTGTTACTATAGCTAACATTAAAACAAAAGCATATCTTGGTTCTGTGAAACATAGCAAAACCAATGTTACTCGCGTAAAAACATGCAAACTCGCCATCCTTTTTCAGGCCTTCCAGATTTAGGTTTTTCCAGTGCTTGAAAGCTTTTCTAATTTTGACACAGGTCCTAAAGCTCTTGCCTGATCATAGTCTAGTGATATTCCTCTTTTTAATTGTCTCTCAGCCATCTCTCTTTCTACAGTCTTTCTTCAAATCTCTCTCTTGCTCACTCTCTCTCCTCTCCCATCATGAGTGGACACGCAACCAACTGCTGATTGGCTACAAGTGTGTTGTGGTGCTCGGTCAGATCCACTTTCAACAATGTTTTTAAGAAATCGCTAACTTTAATGTATAATTACACTGTAACAAGAACACCAAATAAAGTGTAATCAAACTACATGTGTGAAACATTGCAAAAAAAAAGTGATGTTGCTTTAAAAAGAGGGTTAAAAGTAGCTTTAACCTGGGGTTTAAAAACACATTAACCCAGGGTTAAGTGAATTAGGTTGCTAACACTGTTCAAAAGTGTGGAATAAGATTTTAAAAAAATACTTCAGCAAGTAGTCATTAAATTGATCAAAAGTGACTGTAAAGACATTAATAATGTTACAAAACATCTGTTTCAAATAAATGAAACTTTCTATTCATCAAAGAATACTGGGGGGAAATGTTTCACAGTTTCCAAAAAAAAAAAATCCCCAAAAAAAGTTGAACAACTGTTCAGTGTTTCAAAACAAGTGTTTTCAACACTGAAAATAATAAGAAATCAAATAAAAAAAATATGTCTGAAGGATGATGTGACACTGAAGACTGCAGATGTAATGGCTGCCATCGCAGAAATAAATTACATTTTAAAAAAATATTCAAAAACATTTCCAATTGTGACGAAATTTCACAATATTACAGTTTTTTGTCATGATTCTGCCCTCTAGTCCTTGATTTTCTCTAGTCGTGAGGCAGGATCATGACAGAATCATGTTTTGTGTACAAGCGCATGGCCTGTTGTTTGGGCCATGTGCTTGTGTTGTCTCGTTACGTTACCCCGCCCCCTTCTTATCCTCGTCTTGTCATTATTGTCTAGTCAGCTTCACCTGTCCTTGTCATTAGTGTCTCCCTATATAATCCCCTTGTGTTTGCTGTCCTGTGCTGGTTCATTGTGAAACTTTGTGTGATCCACTGTGAGTATTTGTCTATTGAATTGTTCAGAGAGAAGTTCTGATTCTATGTTTTCTGTTTGTTTACCGTCTAGTTAATTGTCAGTCATAGTCTTGTTAAGTCACTCGTTGTCCTGTTCATGTTTTGCCCCCTCGTGGGTTTTGTTTTCCCTGTTTATTTGTTCATTAATAAATCGTGTGTCTAGCATTCTGTCTGCGCTTGGGTTCGTCCTCCACATTCATACGTTTTTCAATGAAATAAATGCAGCCTTGGTGAGCATAGATAATAAAACAAATAGACATTTTGAAAGGTAGTGTAGTTTAAGTGTTTGTGACTATAGCAATGCTGCCTCAAAATGTCTCCATTGTACATCATTAGTATGAAAAGCAAATAGGTTAATCAGGTCATAAAATGTACGAGGCAGTTTAATACATCTGACCATTTGGAAGAGTGGCAGAGCTTCACTTCTCCTCCACTGTCTCATTCATGTACATTATGTTTCATAGTCTGGCCCATACAGTGTGTGGCCCCAGAACTTCTTGCATGTCTGTTTATTAAACAATATGATTAATGTGATTAGGATTTCAGCTGTTAACAACACTATACAACTGTAATACTCTTAGTTCCCTTTACCTTGTGACCATTTTAATTAATTCCTCATAATTTCTCTCAAATCAATCCAGATAATGCCACAAAAAAAAAAAAAAAGCCTGCAGTTCTGCAAGTAGTTACCCCTGTGGTGTCTCTATAAATAGATTAAAAACAAGCAGGGAACCCTGTGTACCATTCAAAACAGACCATATTTAATGTACCTACATTGCTAAATAAGAAGAATGTATAAAAACTGTTCTTAAAAGAAGAGTCACAACCAAAAAAGGATACGATTTCTTCATCACATAAGTCAAAATCTTCAAAGAAAGGAAAAAACAACAGACTGACTCTACAGGAAAAGACAGGTTTAAAAGCACAGACATGGACGATTTTGAGATCCATTCATCATGAACAGTACTGAGGTCTGTTCACCCGCATGCTGCCCATCCGTAGTTCCATTATACTGCACTACTCTGTTATTTATGAGTGACCAAAATAAAACGTTATGTGCTCCTGTCACTGCAGTCACACCTACAGCTACACACTCTCGTTCTCAACGTGTCACTCGCTCTCACATGATACTACAGGCCATGACCCCTATTGTAATCTCTCCTGGAGTCTATCACAGCCATTATCTGCACAGACAGAGCACAGGAAGATGGCTCTCGCTGACCTACCTTCCGAGGAAGCACTTTGGGAAGGTGGTGAGTTTGCGCTTGCGGTCCTTAATGAGGTGGCCCTGTCTACTCATGAGGTTATAAAACTTCTCGCCTTTCTCAGATATCATCACCCAGGTGTCCTGCTCCATGCCCAGTCTTAATGCTGGAAAAGCAAATAAGAGAGGAAAGATTTCACTTTCTGAACCCAGAATTACTCCGATTGCTTATGTGTTGTTTGTATAGTGCAGTGTATACATTGTGTATATATACATTGTATGTATATAACATGATGCAGGGCAAAAACTCACTGCGTGATGTAGCCTATAGAATGTTGTTAGAATGCTCCTAAAATTCAAGATATCAGAGCAAAAATGCCGATGTGAGTTTATCTCATATTTATATTATATGATAAAGATAAGCAATTTAACTCGAGTAACGTAAACAATATCACACAAGTGCTGTTTTTGTCCCGAATAGCATGAGTGCAAATGTGGCATTGATTTTATACAAAAGTTCAATAAGTAATATTGTTAATTTAGACACAATATTGTCTGTTTTTGCTCAATTTCGCTAATGAAAATAGTACCTGTAAAGCCAGAGCAGAACTTTGCGTCTCTGAACAACACACAGTGGTGTTTCATTTGATCGAATTTGATGTGGGATTAAATTGCAATTAATTCGATTAATTAATCGGCCCATCATGTAATAAATTAGATTATAACTGTATAATTTTATAATTAAAAACGATAATTTGTTGAATGGATATAATTACTCGTTTTATCATTTGAAAAGAAAAAAAAGAACATTTATTTGAGGTATTGGTGTTGGTATTGGCCATACTTACCTTAATACCTGGTTTAAAAAAAAAGATGCCATTACACAAATATTATAGTTTATTTGTGTTGATGCTGCATTAAGAATTATTATTGCATTGCATTCTTTATATTTATTTGTTTTAATTTGTTTATAATATAATATAAAAAATACATTACATTGTAATTCTGTACAGCAAAATGTGACTATTAAATCTGATATTAATTCTTGTTTGTTAACTAACACTTAATGTAACATTTTTGTGCCTCCGCAGGTATAATCACATCTCTACTCACTTTTCCGTCTTTCTCTCTCTTTTAAAATGGCCTCCAGCCATTCCTGCTTTTCCTCCGGTGTCTTTGCCATGCAGACGAACCACTTGTTCTTCGCGGTGTTGTGGATCTTCCAGCCGTTGTTCACGATGTTCCCGCTGCTGTGGTAATCCGCTGAGGAAAAACACCAACGAGTAATCAATGTCTGCCTGTCAGAGATGCCTTTTATAGCTCTCTCAGGCCACTTCCTTGGATTTTCCAACACATATTTTCCTTTTGTCTTTGTGGCCCGTTTGTCTACATGTGGCACAACCAGCGATGTTCTCCGTTTCGCATTCTTGCCTTCCCTCCACATTTGTATGCCAGGCTATCTATCAAAGCGGCCCAGATGACAAAATAGATGTTCTTGGCCATAAACAAAGCAGTGTGAACAGCCCAAGAGAGCAGTAAAGTTCAGAGCAAATGAAACATTCCCACATGAAACAGGCAACAAACAAAACAGAGCATGAATGAAATGGATCACAGGCAGACGACGAATCAATTGCTCTAATTACAAGGCCGTGAAGAATCGACATGCTATTTGAACAGTCCTGAAGAACAGGCAGGAATTAAAACCCATCTTGAAGCACTGATTGCATCAATGTCTAGGAGGAACAAGATCCTTTAGAACTTTTTTTTGTTGCAACTTTCAAACAATACTGTGTGTGTGGTGGTTTCTTGATCATTTTCATGCATTGTTTTGGGATAAGTTCTTCTCTACATTCTTCCAAATGTAGCTCTATGCTTTGCGACCAAGTTGGGTTGTAATGATTATGAATTTTGAGTTGATGATTAATTATAAATAAATCAGTTATTAAAGTCATGTAATTTTATTATCTAAAAAAATTACATTCAACATATAATAATTATATATAATAATTTATTAATTCATTGATTAAATGTATAATATATATATACATTTATATGCATGATTAAAGTGGTCTGACGCAAATATTATGCTAATGGTTTAACATTAAGTGAAATAATACACATTACAATAATCTTAATACAATCACTTGAGTTAATTTGTTCATAGTGAAAGACTGCATGCTGTATAAGAATATGCAATAATCATCACAATCCTACAATCAAGGTCTGACTAGAACTCTGAAACCCATATGCGAATAAACACCTCAGCAAAAAAATAAATAAGCTGAGATGTATTCATCAGTTTCTTTTCTCATGCATTAGAAATGGGCCGTTCTTTCGCATCATAATCAGTCAATACATGCGCCTGCGTTTCCTTCCCCTGAATGGCTTGTGTGTTACAATGATTACACCTCTCAGTTCAGCACAGGAACTGGGCAAATTACAAGCCTCCATCTGTACGTCCACTGGTGGTTTAACACCCCCACATGTAGTATCTTCCTTTGGTTCAAATGAAACCAATTTCCAAATTGCTCTCAACTTTTTATTTGAAGTCTCATCCATTTAAAAACGCTTCATTAGCGCCTTGCAGTTTTTTAATTCATAACATAATGCTACAAGCTTTGAGTGTTCTTTCTCTAATTTAAACAATTCAAAACGCAAATCAAAGAGAAACACTCCATCTATGAATTAGAGTGCACTTTTACAGCCATCCACAGGACGTCTCCATCAGCATAACAGCTTTCATTACAGGCGAATAATAGACTATGTCTGGATTTTACACAGAGCCATTGGGGAGAATGGGAAAACACCCACAAGCAAATGTGGCGGTGTTGGCTTTGTTTAGATTCCGTGGACTGAAACCCATCCATCTCCAGAGCAGCCAGATATTAGGTCCGCCAGGGAGCAAATCATTGCTTCTACAAATATAACTGATAATCAGGGCTTCTCCTTCGCCAAGACACACTCCACTCAAGAGTTCATCCAGTCACAGGGCTCCAAGTGCTTGTCATCCTGCCCAGAAAATGCCACTTTTCTAACCTTTAGCTGTTAAAGTAGTTAAACGTTTACCCCACACACTTTGAAACAGCATATCTGTACAAATTAAAGCTATATTGTTTGTTAGTTTCCCCATGACGGTGCAAAGATTGTTTAGTAATTTTAAAAGAAATTGATGCACGTCACACAACTTATTTGATCTACTTTCATGGTGGTATTTTGTCACTTTTGGGGCTTGATATTCACTTTCCCAATTCACTTTCATTATACGGAAGAGAGCAGCCAGGACATTCTGCTAAAATCCTTCTTTTGTGTTCTACGGAAGAAATAGTCATTATAATATATATAAAAAACTAAAACTTGAACAATAAAAAATATTTGTGTATGATAATAAATAAAACACTAACTGAAATAAAACATTTAAAAAATATATTTATTTTCAGATAGTTGCTAAGGCAACATTTCCCATTTATAATAATACAATAACTAAAATTAAAACTGAAATAAAAAACGTAAATAAACTATATAAACATACTGTATATTTAAATAAAATTCCAAGAACATGCACACAACTAAATAACTAAACCTTCAAATAAAATGAAAATGGAAAATATACAAATATAACCTCATTTAAAATAATAATAAATACTATAATAGTATCTCAATGATACTGAAATAACACTGAATTCGGAATGGCATGAGAGTGAGTAAATGATGAATGGATGTTTTTTTAAGTTTAATTATTTCCTTGACAGAATTTTCATTTTTAAGTGAACCATTCCTTTATCGTTTACTGACAGAATTAAATTCATACATCAAACCTCTATGAATCTGCTGAACAAAAAAGAAGATATGTCGGTAACCAGACAGTTGATGGACCCCATTGACTTACATAGTAGGAAAAAAAATACTATGGAAGTCAGTGGGGTACATCAACTGGTTACCGACATTGAAAATATCTTATTTTGTGTTCAGCAGAAGAAAGAAATTCATAGAGGTTTGAAACAACTTGAGGGTGAGTAAATGATGACAGAATTTTCATTTTTAAGTGAACTATTCCTTTAAACTATGTATGACATGTAAGCGGTGATGGAAGAGTTATTTGACAGAATAACACACACCTGTTCCATCATCCACATTCTCCACCTCCATGACCTCAGTGTTGATTCTGCCTCGGAACAGGTATCGAGGACCCTCAGTGGCCGCCTTACTGTTTTTCAAACGCCTGTAACAGAGCGCAGAACCATTACTTTGAGCTTCTCTGTTCTCCAATTAAAACTCAACACAGCTGGCAGCTGAAAGGTTTGACAGGTGATAGTGAAAGCTCACCTGTTCTTCTTCTTACAGTACACCAGCAAGTTGTCAAAGAGGAAGAAGATGCGTTCCTGGATGTTCCCCGCAGAGATCTTCAGCAGAACTCCCTGTATGAGCATCTCTGTACAGCTGTCTGTGATGTTGGAGCCCTGAGTGAGGAAAACATCCTGGGTTATGACTGTAACCCTTGTTCCCTGAGAAAGGGAACGAGAACTGCGTCGAACTGCGACACTTTGGGGGAACGCCCCTCAGCATAGCGCCTCTGAAGTATGAATGAAACTAAGCCAATCTTGATTGGTGTTGCGTCATGACGTAACGCGTGACGGCATAAGCGGAAGCTACAAAAGGAGGCCGTCCTTTTTCACACAACAGTGTTAGCTTCTGTGATGAAGCAAGCGCTCCCAGCCAGGGGAAGCTGTGGCGAAGGGATGCACTTCTCAGTTTACAGTCGTAACCCGAGACGTTCCCTTTCGAGGGAACTCAAACTGCGTAAAATTACACTTTGGGCGAACGAGTACCCACTATGCCACAACGCGCCCTGCCTGTCATAGTGTGAAGCTGCTCACAGGCACACTTAGGACGAGAGCACAAGAGTGCCAGGTGTAGACGTAATGTCCAGGCTATAAAACCTAATAAAGGTATGAGGGGTGGCCCATCCAGCTGGATCGCAGACTTTCTGGATTGGGGCCCCCGAGAGGAGGGCTCCAGAGGACGCCATGCCTCTGGTTGAGTGAGCAAATTGCGCACCTGGTAGGCCAAGGTTATAGCTTGGACGATCCAGTTGCTGATGGTCTGCTTAGAGGTGGGAAGCCCCTTCTTGGGCCACCCGAAACACACCAGCAACTGGTCCGACTTCCGCCATGAAGAGGACCTCTGAATATATCATTTAAGAGCTCTGACAGGGCAAAGTAGATGAAATCGCTCCTCATCCGCCATCACGTGAGGTGGAGGATGGAAGGCCTGCAGAACCACAGGCCATGCCACTGTAGATAGTACCTTTGGCAAATAGCCCAGCCTGGGATGTAAGATGGCCTTACTGTTGCCTGGAGCAAACTCCAGGCACCCATTGGATATAGAGTGCACCTGGAGGTCTCCTACCCTCCTCAGAGAAGTAACGGCCAACAAAAAGACCACCTTCAGCGAAAGGTTCTTGGCCTCAGCCGACTCCAGCGGTTCGAAGGGGGCCTCGGCCAGCCCTTCGAGAACCACTGCCAGGTCCCATGTGGGAACCCTGGTACGAGCCGCAGGTCTCATCCTACAAGCCCCACGGAGGAAACGTATGACCAACTGCTGTCTCCCCAAAGGCCCATCACTCAGAGGAGCATGGAAAGCCGCAATGGCAGCCACGTACACCTTGAGCGTGGACGGGGTAAGACCAGCCGAGAAGCGATCTTGGAGGAACTCCAGCACTGAAGCCACTGGGCAGTTGACCAGGTCCACCTCACGCTCTCTACACCGAACGGTGAAGACATTCCAATTCAAGCCGTACAATTTCCTCGTGGAGGGAGCTCTAGAGCTGAGTATGGTCTCCACTACTCCTACTGACAGGCCGGCCTCTCGATACTGTGCCCCCTCAGGGGCCAGACCCACAGTTTCCACAACTCCGGCCGAGGGTGAAATATTGAAATTACTCCATTCCATTATTCCTCAGCCCTTGTCTCAACAGGATGTTTGCTCCCTGATACTGATTTCCCGGGATGTATGTTGCTCTGAGAGACAACAGTTTCCCCTGGGACCACAGGAGGATCTGATGCGCCAGTCTACTTAGAGGGCGAGACCTCAGACCACCTTGATGTTTTATATAGGCCACTACTGACATATTGTCAGTTCATTATGACCTTTGAGGTCCGGCAGGAAGCTCCTCAGAGCTTGGGACACTGCCAGCATTTCCAGGCAATTTATGTGTCAGGAGGAATGATGGTCCTGCCATAGGCCTGTCAAAGCGGCCGTCCATGACCGTGCCCCAGCCCGTGAGGGAGGCGTCTGTCGAAACAGTTTTCCGGCGTCATGGCACTCCCAACACAGGGCCTTGGGAGAGAGACCAAGCTTTCTTCCACATAGATAGGGAACGAAGGCATCTGAGTGTAACCCTGATCATGTGGAATGGTTTCCCCTTTGGGGAGAACCCCTTGGTTTTCAACCACGACTGCAGAGCCCTCATGTGTAGCAGGACGAATGGAATAATGTTGGATGCTGATCCTTAACACTAGGGTTTTTAGGGACGATGCCGATTCGGGGGACAAATAGGTGACAAGCAGCTGTTCAACCTGAGGCATCGTCCCATCCATATATATATTTCTTGTGTGAGAGACAACACCAAATAAGACGTACAAGACAGAGAGCGCTTGCTGAAGAACACAAAGCTAACACTGTTGTGTGCCGGCGTCCTTTTGTAGCTTCCGCTTATGCCGTTACACGTTACGTCATGATGCAACACCAATCAAGATTGGCTTAGTTTCATTCATACTTCAGAGGTGAGGGCGTTCCCCCAAAGTGTCATTCTACGCAGTTCGAGTTCCCTCGAAAGGGAACAGAACAAACTAAGTTACAAGTATAAAAGAAAAAAATATATTATTTACAAATTTTTCTGTCAGAAACACAATTTTATAAAATTGTATTTAAATTAAATATAAAAAAACAAAACAAAAATAATTATCAGCCCCCCCTATCCGTGATGTTAGAGTCAGTATTATTTTAGTATCATTGATGTACTATTATAATTTTTGTAAATATTTTTTTATTTTTACATTTCACTTTTATTTCAAAAGTTTAGGTCATTTTGTTGTGTGTTCTTGTCATGTCTCTTTGTTTACCCATTTCGTTTCATTGTGTTTTTGTTTTTTATTCGTTTTTTTTTTATTTTAAATATGTCTAGTTTCTACATTTTTAGTAATTAGTTTTAGTTTATTCAGTAACTTCAAGTAAAACCAAACAAAAATTGATACAAAAAAGTATACATATAGTGTTGTCAAATCGTGTGTGTGTGTGTGTGTGTGTGTGTGTGTACAGTATTTTGTTTAATCTCTTTTCAGCTTATTGTAATGTTGGAGCCCTGAAAGACATTAAATCATAAAAGTAAAAAAAAAAAATTTGTTAAAAATAAATATAAATAAAAATGTACTATTGGTTTTGCTATAATAGTAGCTGTAAATAATTATGCTTCCAGAACTATCACTAGTAATGTCTACAAATATTATTTTATTTCCAATCGCTGCCAGCTTTCCCAAAGTGTTATAATTTCTACCATAATTTCTGGTCCATCTCCTCCCCCTTATACTGTCTCAGTCCCACACTTTATCTAATTTCCCAGAGTGCTCCTGGTCAGTAGAGTCTCATGAACACTGCATCATCACTGCTTCACAAGACCTGCTGTGAAGGACACACATCTGCATGCGCGGGAGGTCAGCAATTACCAACAATCGGCCACTTCTGAACACTGTGGAAAAAGCACCATCTCATCCCATCTCCACCCACAGCCTGTGAGAACAGACACACTCTTCCTCTCCCTCCAGTTCCAGAACACATATTAATGCAGTGATGTATTTCACTTTTAATGGGAGGTGAAGTTCACGATTCCGAAAAATATTTTAGATTCTTTGCTTTCTTTGTGCGTGTGCGTCCCATCAAAGGCTTTGTTTCCTGGATATGAAGTAACAGGAAGGCAAAAGGCCAGTAATGAAGCACAAAAGGCTAAAACAGATTTGGGAACTGCTTCCAAGAGGTCATTGTGTACTTCATAAATGCGGTTTTGGAAGAGTCACTGCACTCAGAACAGTGTGTACCACTAAATGGTGCACAGAAATTTCCCCATAATATTCATTGCCATCCTCTGTGAAACTTATGGTGACAGCTCTGGCCACACAGACCAAATGTATATAATTTCTCGCCTACCAGAAGGGTGTGACTGCTCAGATATGTGTTGCAGACAGAAACAATCTTTCAAAAATTGCAGATCTTAAAACAAATTTCAGGTTCAAAACCCATGTCTGTCTTTTTAAAACATTTCACTATATTTCCCTCATAAAAATCCGACCGCCTGTTTTTCATTCTGCGGTATGTTTTTACAATGGTTGATGTGGACAGAGAAACCTGGCTAAGATCATTTCAACACGCACCCTGAATGCTAAAACAACATGGTCTTTGTTTTGCAAAATTTCTTCTTAAAACACAACTACATATGGAAGGCTGTCGGAATCAAATGTAAAAGTCCACTCATTCGTTTAAAAATAGTTGCGGTCATTGCGGTTTAATCTCTAAACATGTGAGACTTGAACTTATTATGATTGCTTACAAATACATTACATGAATTCTTGAATACGTGATGGCTCAGTGACTCATGGAGCAGATGGGTAAACAGACTCAAAGGATGTAAGCATAAACAGTCTTCTGTATCGCCATCTGCAAAATATGCTCAAAAATAGATCTTAAGCATGTTGTGAAGTATTCATACCATATCCCAGTGACACAGGAAGTTGTACGTGAGACTGTTCAACTGAGCACTCAGCAAAGAGTCCTTCGTGGTTAACACACTGACCACAACCGTTAACTCAGTCTAGTGCCACCATGATAAAATTACTCACATCTACCGCAGCATCACATCAACACAAAAACGGCATTAGCAACACCACACATGCTCACAAAACCCAGACTTTTAGACTCTTAAAGACTTTTAAGACTTTTAAGAAGTCTTAAAAAGTAAATAGGGTGAATTCAGGTTGATTGAGACACTTTTCAATCATCTCAATGGCAAAAAGTGTCCCAATCAACCTGAATTCACCCCAAATAAATAAATAAATAAGGGATCGTTCACCCAAAATATAAAAATATATAAATTAAGCATACAATGAAAGTGAATAGTGCCCAGGGCCTGTCAAGCTCCAAAAATGACAAAGAAAACACCCTAAAAGTACTGTAAAAGTAGTCCATCCGACTTTATTCCAAATGTTCATACACTAGTAAAAAACAAAAACAAAAAAAAACACGCATTTAAAATGCCGCAATTGTCAAATCTCATTCATCCATGATGCCAAAGGTAAAACATTTTAATGTGTCTCATAACTGATCTCTACATGATACATTTGAATATGTGCATATGCAAAACAGACTAATAAAGCCCCAGGATACATATATTTGATTTTAAAAAAATCAAAACAGTAATGCTGTGAAATATTATTACGATATAAAATATTTAAAGCTGTTTTCTATTTGAAAAGATTCGAAATTCAAGATATTCCTGTGAGGCCAAAGCTGAACTTTCACATGATCCTTCAAAAAAATCATTCTAATATGCAGATTTGGTCCTCAAGAAACTTTTTTAAATTATTATCAATGATGAAAACAGTTGCGCTGCTTAATATTTTTGTAGAAACCGGAAGACTTTTTTTTTTTCAGGAAAGTTCAGAAACCTTTTGTAACAGTGTTAAATTCTTAACTTTTAAGTCTGTCACATTAATTTTATGCATTCTTTCTGAATAAATTGTAATGTATATTTAAATATATATTAATAATATAAATTATTAATGTAAACATTCTGTTAAACTTCTCATTTTGTCTTCTAAGGAAGAGAAAAGTAATACAGGTGTTTTCATTCTTTTTTTTCTTTTAACTATGCCTTTCGTCATTCTATTGTCTGAATAATTCATGTCCTCGTCAACTTGTACGTCCTAATCAGCGTGAGTTCACCATGTCTCTGTCTTTTATTTCACCTCTTTCTCCAAAAACACCAAGGTCCCCGTTCACTTAAAACCTCACTGGACGGTTCTGTTACATAAACCCTGAGCACAGAACCCAAACTGCCCACACAATCACTGCTATTGTTACCCTTGGCCGGCAGCCGCATGCCCAGTCACACGTTATTAAGGGGGAAGTCTGGAGGATAACTGAGTTTCGAACTGCATTTGACGATACCTGCTGGTTATTTGATGGGTCACGTGGGGTAGAACAAGTCTGCATGTTGGATGTAGTTTGTGGTTAGTTTATAGAGCACTTGTGAAAGTATTTCAGCTCTAATCAGCCATCTGAATATGAATAATGGCAGAGTTAATCTCGTGCTATGGTCAAGCGGCCGCTACCGTACAAAGTGGGTCTAATTAAAGGCATTGATGCAAAGAGCAGACAGTGCTGGCATAGTCTAAAGAGCACTCATCTGAGCTGGTGGGTGGAGGGAGAGGTTGTACAGAGGCTGAAAGAAAAGACGAACAAAAGCATGAAGCTCAATTAGGATTTAAGATTTTAGGGTTTCAATCGTTTACATCAAAAGCACTGACAAGAATTGAGCTTTGGGGGTTAGTGATGGTGCCTCTCACTGTATCTTCTGACGTCAAACTAACTCAAGTGAAGGAGTTTACACTACTGTTTAACAGTATACAGAGCAAATCAATGGGATTTTTAACATTTCAGTGTGTATCAAGGGAAATCATAAGTTTGAACATTTAAACCGCATGTCTCCTCAACAAGCCAGAAGCTGTAAGGTATCTTTCTTGTCCGAAACTCAAACTTTGCAGGATGTTACATGCCGAATACTTTAGGGTTAAGGGTTTGTTCAAATCCCTAAGTTTGTCTTACAGTAGTAAGCACCAATAGAGTTCAAAGGGAGACCAAATGTCAACATTTTTACCTTGTGGGGACCTTTTTTTGGTCTCCATGAGGAAACAAGCTTATAAATCATACGAATAATCATAATTATAATCATAAGAATAATCTTTTTTGAAAATCTAAAATAGCAGAAGGTTTTGTGTGATGGCTAGGTTTAGGGGTAGGGTTAGTGTAGGGGGGATCAAATATAAAAACCATTACGTCTATGGAAAGACCCAATAAAACATGGAAACCCAACATGAGTACAGTAGCTTGTCTCTCAGAATGTGTATTTCGGTCCCGAATGGGCCGAATGTGTGAAACACGAGTTTGAGGGCATAGAGAAAGGGAGTGGGAGGCAAATCTGTAGCCAGAGACTTGTGCCTCCGTTGGTAAAAAAAATGTATAAAAATAAATCACCATAGAGTATTTCATTTTCAGCGATTAGGGGTGTTGAGAAGAGTAACCTGGGAGAGGAGGCTAGCTTCCCTTGGTATATCAACCAATCATTGACGAGACATAAATTACGAGATTATTAGTTTGAACTGCTACCGCTGATGTAACTATGGAGAGAAGAGATATTGAATATTTGATTAAACAAATTTACTAAACAACCATTCAAACAACACTACAAATGAAAAATGGAGGAAGACCCCATGCCTAAGTTGGATATAGGCTACAGCAATCAGCTTCACTAAATGTCAGAAAGCGCTCTATTAACACGGACATCAAGTGATGGGCTATAGGACTAGGTGTGTGAACCTATATTTATATTGTATTGATGTGTGTCGTTTTCTATAAATATTCTGTCTAATCCGACCACTAAAATTGTGTGCCTCCTCTATTTTAAAACCCACCAGTCGTGAGTGTGTGTGTGTGTGTGTGTGTGTGTGTGTCTGTGTGTGTGTGTGTGTGTGTGTGTGTACCTCCCAGCCCTCAATATGAGACTGCCACTCTTCCAGCACCTCCAGTTTCTCCATCTGCCTTTTGGCCTCATTGATACTGGAGCAAACGGCTTTCATCACCTGCAGCGACTCTTGCACCATCAAGTAGTCATTGTGTTTCTTTGGGGTTCTTTTCAGCAGCTCCTAAACATCCACAGAAAACATAAACATTAAGCATTACATAAAATGTATACAAAACACGATCATATCATGAAGTGAATTTAACTTTGAAACAAAGCTTAACACTGTTGGAATTGTCAAAGCTAGTGGTTATGTTTTCTGAAGAATTCAGGCTAAAATTGTGTTTGTAGTATGTATAATGTTGCTACTGCAAGACAGGATCTGCTGGGGAAGATGCTAATCTCTAAACCAAGTCTAAACACAAGGGTTCTGCCTCATCAGTTTAATTCTGTAGCTCACATTTACATGTCTAAGATATCGAAGTGACCACAGATGCCAATCGCTGGTATTTAGCGAGAGAGGGGCCGCGGTGACTCTGATTGTGAGAAGCTCAGTGAAGAAATGATGCTAGAAATTACAGTCTTATTATGTGAACTAGCGCTTGTGGGTGTTTACAGTAAACCATTTAAAATTCCGTGTTTTGGGTTCAAGAACAGCCATGAAACATTAGCAATGAGCCTGGCAATAGATGAAACTCAGAGTCTAAATAATGGCTTTTAAAATTGTTGTTGATTTTCCATGTAAATGTACAATACAATTTGTAACACTCTGCCTTGTGCCACAATTATGCTTTTTCGGATATACCCTTTCATGAATGCAGTGTGCTCTGTGAATGTAAAGGTTCTGCCAAGTTTTACAATGCTGCTGCAATGTATATTTGAACATTAAAATGCTTTTTGACTTTGGATGCATGTAAACATATTGCCCAATACAAAATTAGTAACCTTTATATTAGGAGCATAATAGGGGCACATTAATAAAAAATAAAATGTACTAAATTAAACTGGTTAAATTAAACTTTCAAGCTATTGGGTGTAACATTCAAGGTAAAAAGGTCACAATATCACAGTAGAACATGTTGCCGTGTTTGAAACAGCATACTGTACATCATATTCCAGCAATTTTCTGCATACAAATAATAACACAAATGATTGACTTTTATGGAATACAGTATCCCACTATGCAATGTGCTCAAGTTGACCTTTCATTTCAAGTGTGACAAATTATCAGAACTTTTAGTATATATATATATATATAAAACTGATCATTAATTACTGATTATTTAATGCAAAATGATGAGGTCATGTTACAGTGTAGTATACTATTGTTTGACATGTCTATAGTTACATAATTTGTACTCACTCTCAGAAGTAATGGGTATTTACAGATCCTCTGGATGGGTGCAACCAGGTAACCCTCCAAAGGAACCTCTGTGTTCTTCCTGCCGCCCAACAACATGCAGTTCTTAAGAGACAAAAAAGCAAAAGAAGTCAGAAAATAAAAGAAAATCCTCTGTGCAGTCTTTACTAACACTCTATACTTGAACTTGAGTCTCAGAGAGAACGGCACGTTTCCCTCAAGGTCACGGCTATAAAACTGCCATTAAATCATATTCAATTACGACCGTATAGCTACCGCAGCACGAGTTCAAAGACTTAGCAAGCAGTAAATCTAAGAGCGCTCGCAATCCCACCATATAGATTACCGACAATATCCTTTACTGCTGAGAACATCAGTTTATATTTCTGTTTTTACCTTAACACCTTAATTTATCTTATTTTTTAAACATAGCAAATGACCATTAAGAGCATAAAGAACTTTAAATACAATACTTTTAATTACCTTAATAAAATCATTCATGATTACAGTAACGCATACAACAGAAGCCTATATAGGCCTATCAATTGCACTGGAGTAAATGTTAAAATATCCACACGTTTTTACATTTCTTAAATCCGCAATATGTAACCAATAACGTAAAGCTTCAAAAATTCAAGTGAGCAGCTTGTCTTTTAATGTATGTATTTTAGTGTTATAGAGGGGTAAGTGCTTTCTTGCATTACATTACAAAGACAGAGAGTTGAAGGACAGTCCTGTCAGCTCAGCCAGAGGAAATGAATTGGTGTCAGACTCTCCAAGGAGTTCCCATGTATCGCAGGAGGTCATAAGATATAGTATTACACACACATGCCACTGGCCCCTCAGTGTTAGACCTGACCTTGGCCCGGTCCTGCCCATAACAAAACCCATTAATGAGCTCACCGTCCTGGGAAAGCCATAGGAATGTGTCCAACAAAAATATGCATTTTTATCATGTGTATAAATGCAAATGAAGAAAGGTTTGACAGTGGTTAGGATTGTGAGCATTTCTAGTGTGAATGTGTTTGAAAGAGAGAGACTTTTAAACAGGGTGTGCACACTTGGCATGCACAGTTATCAACACTCGTTAAAAAAAATTAAACAGTGGTGGTCAAATTCAATTAAATAATCTTTAAACATTATAAATCAAGCACTGAAAAACCAAGTGTAACCTTCCAGAGTAAGAACTATGTCAACACATTTATACATATTTTGATATTTCGATGGTCCACTTTAGACATTCTACGAACTACAAGTAACTTTGCAACTACACTACATGTCAACTAACTGTCATTAGAGTGTTAGTACTGAATCATACTGTCTACTTAATATCTGCTAACACTTTATTTAGATGTTCCCCAAACAAACTGTAACATGTATGTTCTGTGTTCCCCCCCCTTCATTCTCATTTTGGTTTAGTCCTGCGACCTAGATTTCCCCAGTCTGTTGATTAGTCATTTCATTCACCTGTTCCTTGTTATTCACTCTTCAGCTCCCTTTATTTTCCAATGTATTTATACCCTGTGTTCTCCCTCAGGGTTAGTCCGTTCTTTTCGATGGTTCATTGTACCAAGTGTGTGTGTTTACGTTCAACCCGTGATCCCTGTACCTGTGTGAGTTTAATGAAGTAATGAAGTATTGGAGCTCTTTGCCTGCTCACCTTTCTTGTACCTGCACCACAACGTGACACAAACATTCCATATTTTTCTAAAATAATTTTATCAGAACCCTAACAGTCCACTACAGTCTACTAATATTCTAATTAGAGTTAGTTGACATGTAGTTGACACGTTACTTATAGTTAGAATAATGGACCATTGAAAATAAAGTGTAACCATATATAACAAGTGTCTTACCAGCAGAAGCGTGCGTACTGTCCTGATCTTATTGAGCTCCAGCAGAAGCCTCTGGGCTTTCTCGTGGTTCCCACAAAACTCATCGTAAATTTGAAACCTTCCTCTCTGAGGAGACACACAGACACAAAAACACACAAACTAAGAGCATATTCTGAGATTGCCCTTCAGAAATCCAGCGTCTCTGAGGTTTTGCTTAGGGGCAGACAGAAGACTGATGGATCAAATACTAGCGCAACAAAGTAATGCCTCCATCCCAAAACCACAAAACAGCATTTAAAAAAAAAAAAATCTCTTCCTACTATATTGACTCAGTTATTCTCAATGAGACAGGAAGGCAAAGGTGAAGTCCCAGTTATTTATACTTTCGTTGTTCATAAAAAAAGTTGTATCTATCTATCTATCTATAAAAGTTTTTCAATTTCAGTTTATCTATTATATAATATAAATACGTTGGGATGTCTTATATAAGATTTTAATATTTTTGTGAGGGGGTTTCTTACGCTCACCACCACCAAGGCTACTTTTTTCTTAATCAAATCATTATTATGCTGAATACAAGTATTAATTTCTTTAAAAATAATAAATGACCCCTATATATAGACAGTATCCTATAGTAGACAAAAATCTCTTTAAGCAGCCTAAGCTTCAGTCTTATTTTGACTTTATCGACTTTATCGACTTTATTTAGAGACTTTATCTAAGTCTCAGGCTGGTCTGTTGGCTGGTTTTAAAGGAGTTTTGGGCACTTTCCAGCTGGTCAGGCTTGGAGACCAGCTTAAAACAGCTAAGACAAGCTTTTACCAAGTGGGTGTTTTTTTTTCTGCATGGATGTGTGTAATACGGTGAGAAAAAGAGAGAGTGGTAGACAGAGACTCACAAAGTGCAGGAAGCAGCGGCCCACTTCATGATACGGGTTGGGGTCAGGCTGCAGAAGCTCTTCGACCATGGACAGGAAGTCCCTGTGCACAGACAGGATCTCTTCCAGGTTAGAAAACAGCACCTGTGGGGTGAACGCATGGAAACATTGATTTTGACTGAGGGAGTCAAAGGGACATTGTCTGGATCTGGAAAACCAACAATGCACTTAGAAAAAAAAGGAAGGTCTGGAAGTGGCTGTAACAGTGCATGGTACTCTCTTTAAATATATATATATATATATATATATATATATATATATATATATTTGGTTTCAGATTAGATAGAAAAATATCAAACTCAGAAATGCAGCACAAAAAAAATGTATTGATATGTTATACCTAATTACATCAAGACAACTATAAATATCGCTTAAGTATTTATAAACCACTGTATATAGAGACGAGCCAGCCGTGCGTTGCTGTATTGTTCATATATTCAATAACGGACCTCTGAATGACCCCTGGTCAGTGAGTATCCCGCACACACATCCTCAAACAGGTACTGTATGTTCAGACATGCTCTAAAACATGCAAACAGCAGTCTGAGCCTGTTTACATGACTGAGTATTCAAGCACTCACTTTCCCTCAGCAGAATTCCCATCTGAGAATGCAGAATGTTTACTGTCGCGCACCACCAACCAGGCTGAAAATCTATTGTTTAAAGAAACAGTTCAAATTTAGCACATCATAAATATGCTAATTTTGTCAGTTTACTCGCCCTCATGTCTGGCACATCATGACTCATCACGAGAGATGAGAGAACAATGACGTTCAACGCTGATGTTGAACTTCAGAACTACGGCAACCTATAACAACTTATACTGTGTGTTCCTCACACAAAACTATCGTATGACTTACAATATAGTGCACACGTTTTATGCAAGCGTTATTTACAGTCAGCCTACTAGTTTAATTTTTTAGTTTGAATTAATAATTTGAATTAGCTTTTATTTAATTATAGCTTTTATTTATTGAATTAGCACACATATATTGCCACGGTTCGATCCAGAGGAGAGTAGAGTAGGCGAGGATCTATTTGCAAGCAGTAATTGTAAATAAACAAAGACGATAATCCAAAAACAAAGAGGAACACCAAACACAACAGCTTCACGGATATAAAAAGACATGTGAAGACAATGACCAACAAATGAGAACTGAAACACAGGGGTAAAAGGATGACAAAAGCACAGGTGAGGGTAATTAGTAACTAGGGAGCAAACAAATTAGGGACCATGGCACAGAATAAACGCAAGATAAATGAAACCAGAAACAATGGAATAGAAACATTTCAAAATAAGAGTCCAGGAACATCAACATCAGGGAAAATGTGACATCTAATCTTATCTAATATTTGTATTTTATTTTACTTTTATTTCAATTCCCAAAAATGAATTCAGTGAAAAATAACACTCAGCTCATTTGTGTTCATGGAATGGAAAAGTGTAGCCTGGGCATTTTTACCAAATATCTCTTTTTGTATTTCATGGAATTAAAAAAAGTCAAGTATAGGAAAATGACCATTTTCATTGTTTAGTGACCTATTCTTGAAATAAATATTCATTTTGAGGCTTGAATGTGCCCCTAAAACCCAATTGTCTGTCCAAAACTCACCTTAACGGTCTCCTCTGTGATATTCTTATCAATTTTAGACACAGCATACTGATTGAGGCGATGAAGAAGTACCTGTTGGGAAAACAGGAAAGAGGAGAATGTAAATAGTCAGCAAAAGTGGCCGAAATGTCTTTCTCCTTTGCACGCTCATCCATCTGAGAAAGAATGAGTTGAATATCCAATTGCAGCAATCTGGATGGAGGGACCCTGACCAACTCAAACTACAGCAAACCACAGCCAACACTAACGATCCAACATGAAATCCAATTTCTCCTCCGGATCACGGACAGCAGGGAATACATAACAAATGCAATTTACAACCCTTCCCAAGGAGAAGGGGAAAAATGCCACAGTACTGGGGGTCTGACAAAACAGGACTTGATATAAAAACAACAGGAAGGAAGAGTGACTGCATTTGCTAAGAGACCGAAATAATGAATACAGTAAATCTCAGGCACTGAGGTTTGATGAATAGGTGTGTCCGCAAGTCATTTTGCATGACGGAGATTTCAGCAAACACAAATAAATCCCATCACACAGTAAGATCTCTATTAGGAATGCTGATGGGGAGAATCGTAAAAACAACACTATTCGCATCTTATCTGAATCACGCGCACTGACACGCTTGATTTTTAGGTCATTCGGTGGAAATGTCAGTTTTTCTGTCCCAAGCCTTTACAGAAATACAGATTTTTAAATAATATTTGTGTAATATTTTTGTAAAGGCTAGGGACAGAAAAATGGACATTAATGGATCTTACTGTGTGATGGGATTTATTTGTGTTTACTGAAATTTCCATCATGCAAAATGACTTGCGGACACAGCTATTCATCCTCAGCGCCTGAGGTGCCTGAGATTTACTGTATTCATTATTTCTGTCTCTTAGCAAATGCAGTCACTCTTCCTTCCTGTTGTTTTTATCTCAAGTCCTGTTTTGTCACTTAGGGTTACAATTTCTTTACATTTTAAAATAAAACAATATGTTATTTGATCAATTACACCTTCTTGAGCCATCAATATGGCAATATTTAATTATTAATTATATAGAATTCCAAGCACCACAGAAGTGCTCGTCCCCACAGTCATGTACAGATGGACAATGCTTTATTTTGAGGTCAATAACAGGTTTTTACACTATTTAAAATACAATAATGTATACATAACTAGTATCAAATATATTGTGTAAATGACATTAAAAAAACTAAATCCAGAATAAATATTATACAATTTTTAATGAAAGTAGTGGTCCCCTGGAGTCACTGGTGTTACCGTTAAACATAAATGAAATGTATTATATAAATGAAATACCGTTGAAATAAAAATCATCACTTGACTTCCTTCTTCCAATTTCCTGAATGTCTATGAAGAAAAGCCCATAGTAAATCCACTGTCTATTTTCAGTTATCAGAAATGTTCTTATTTATCTCATGATTTCATGTGAAGCTTTTAGTTGAAGTCACTGGTATGACCTACGTTATTGTTAGGTAATTGTAAAAATGGATTAAACTACTTGATTTAGTTAGTATACCACGATTGACGACATGTGGTTTGATACCTTGCAGCAGCCATTTTGTTAAATTTTTCATGAAAATTGTCACTGGTGTTACTGTCACTGGTGTCACCTTTCTTATGGGTAACACCAGTAACACCAGTGACTCCCATTTATAGATAAACTTTATTCAAAGCTATTCATTTAGATTATATGCCAAATGTAACAATTTAGTCTCATCTACTTAATTATGGTTGAAGAATAATGATCTTTGGTCTTATGCATGTCATCTGTGATTCATTGTGTCACTGGTGTTACTGTCCTTTTTTCTGTCACATTAAATACAATGTCACATGTGACAATAATTTTACATCCATTTAATTCTGCTACACTCAAAAGTTAAGATTTAAAGGATTGCATCATTACTTGATTTTAACTGACACAAGATTGGGTTTTAGGGGCACAATCAAGCCTCAAAATGAATATTTTCAAATAAATATTTGTTAATATATAAATATAGCAAATACATGGTTGCACAAACAAACTAACCTCATTCAAGCACACTTTTACCAAACCTGATTATAAAACATAATCTCATTATTTGTTGTATTATTATTATTTTTTGGTAACTCTGACTACATGTGCTGAAAAAAAAAAATAGAAATAATATTTAATAAAAACATTTAATATTGCCAAAGAAGTAAGGTAACACCAGTGACAACAACAACAAAAAAAATGGTGCATGCCGGTCTTTAAATAAATGCACAAAAAATATAAAAAATCATTAAGCTGTCATTTATGCATATTCATAAAGTCAAAGGGTAATCTAATAATGTGGTGTAAGTTTAAATGTTAGAAAAAGAAATACATTTTAAGACATCTTGCCATACCAAAAGTGGACGTTTCTGTAGAATGACCCTTTTCTATTATAAAACAACCTGAGATAATTGGGCTGTCATGTCTGGATTATAAACATCTCAAAGCTAGCTAAATAAAGTGTAGTATCGTCATTGTGGTTGTACATCTTGTTGCAAAGGCTTTCAGAAACTCATTCAGAAATATTTGGTCTAATATGCATGCTACATGGTACATGTTCAAACAAAGACTGAACGAACATCTTGCATCATGGATTCAACACTTTTCTTTATCCCCCAAATTATGAGAGCTTTAAGAAAATTGTAAGTTTGATTTTAGAGATTCATTTTGGTGAATCAGTTTAAACGTTTCAATTGAATTGATTTCAAATTTTGAGTCATTACTCAAAAGTGTTCACAAACGTCCAGGTGGCACTGTTCCTGTGCTTTCCCAAATAAAAATACAGGTAAAGGTAAATATTGCTGTTTAATGAATTGGTACACGTACATTATCAATCAAATGTTTGAGTTTGGTACAGTGTTTAAAGTAGACTGTTATGCTCACCAAGGCTGCATTTGTTTGATCGAAAATACAATATAAGCAGTAATAATGTGAAATAATATTACAATTTAAACTAAGGAAACTGTTAGTTTTTTTTTTCCAGGATTCTTTGATGAATAACATTTGTGGGGCAGTCGTGGCCTAAGAGTCGGAGTTATAACCCAAAGGTCTCAGGTTTGAGTCTCAGTACCGGAAGGAAATGTAGGTGTGGGAGTGAATGAACAGATCTCTTCCACTGTCATTACCCACAACTGTGGTGCCCTTGAGCAAGACACCTAACCCCCAATCGCTCCCTGGGCACCACAGAAAAAATGGCTGCCCACTGCTCCGGGTGTGTGTTCACGGTTTACAGTGTGTTTACAACTCACTACTCCTAATTTGTGTGCACTAACTTGGATGGGTTACAGAGGAAAATTTCAGAGTATGGGTTACCATAACATGTAATTTTCACCTTTTTTTTTTACACTTTCATCGTTACTGTCACTTTTGATCAATTTATATGCATCCCTGCTGAATAAAAGTATATGGATTTTTTTTTTTAACTTACACAGTGGAAATTAAAAATATTATATTTCATTATTTCTTGAGGTCATTTGATGAAAAACTAAATTGTTTTAACCAAATATGTTATATATATTTTTTCTTGCATTAAAAAGTTTGAATATAATTTGCAATTGATTTTTAAACGTAATTTCAAAGTAAAAACATATATAAATCAAAATATATATTGTCAAAATGCTATAATAATAATATAATAATATAAAAGTATGATATTACTGTCTGATTCTCACACTGTACCATAGCACTGCCACAATAAAAGCAAACCCTTTCCTGTGATGTATATTTTCTTGGCAGAAAATGAGGGAAGCATCTAGTTGGTGCGTTAAATAAGTATATTTTTTAATTTATAAATTATACTCCTGGTTTCACAGACAAGGGTTAAGCCTAGTCCCAGACTAAAATGCATGTTTGAGCTGTTTTAACTGAAAGCCACTTGCACTGACATATCTTAAAATATGTCACTGCCATTGTATTGTCTGAAGATTCACACCAGTAGTGTTTTTTCTAAGGCATGTTTACAAAAGCTTTTTTTTTTATTTCTTACTCAGTCTTAATTTAACTAAGGCCTTAATCTAAGCCCTGTCTGTGAAACCAGGCCAAAATATGGATGAAGAGATTTAAGAAGGGCTATTTCACTAAAAATGCTAACTATTAATGACAGTACAGAAAAGTAGGCATTTCCTGTTAGGATATCTGTCTAAATTAGTGTGCTATAAACAGTAAGTCCACACTGCAGAGTGAGTGGGTCAAATATCCAAAGAGAGGCTCTCAACCGGCATGATAATCACATCCAAACTGAATGTGCTGATTACAAGGCCGAGAACTAACCACTTATATCCAAAGGAATAAGTAAGGAGGTAATCAAACCGGGCTCTTGATTGCGGCTCGGCTGCGCTGCTAAAGTCTTGGTGCTGATTATGTTTCTGGAGTTGTGCATGATTAGCAAGTGAAAGGAACATGCGTGTGGAGTGTCAGCGAACAGCGCCTTGCATTGGCTTGACGGGGCTGCTGGCCTGTCCTAATTACATGTAACTTCAGTTTCCCATTTGCATACGGTTTCATGTCATCTGAGCTTTAGAATAGAATTTCATCCCCCTGGGATGAGTGCCTGCATGGTATAACTGAGGTTTAGACAGCTTGCACAATTCTTACATTTCAATCCTAGCCCAATTTCCACAGTCAGCAATTGATATATAGATACACAGCTGCTGTTCATTCTGGCTGCCGCTGCGAAATATGGAAGTATGGACTTGCTACTGCTAATAGATACACATACATGTCAGCATGTAAGATATGCTGCTGCTGTATAAACAGAACATACATAAATATAGCATAACATAGAACATAGCGGATAGGCAGGTGGAGCTGGGGGAGGTAGATGGTTTCAGAGCTGCAGGACTAGCTAACAGCAAATTGTTTGATTACTCTCAGGTGTTATGTGATGATTCGTCCATGTGTTAATTTATAGCCCTCATGTTCCTTCGTTCCTATCCTATGTTTTTTAGCTTTGTTTCTTGAAATCCCTCTGTCTGTGAATTTGTTTTAAAGTTTCTTTACAGTTCATGTCCAAGTCGGTTCTAGTCAAGACGTGTTAAGTTCAAGTCATCGTTTGATTCTGTTTATTCACCATTGTTAAATAAAACTGCATTTGGGTTTACTTTAACTCTGCTCGCCTTCAGTGGACTATACGTTACAGAAAGTTACACCAATCAGCCTGTGGCATGCGGTAATCATGTGATTGCTTGCAGATTGCATGTAACTGTATATATATATACAGTATTTATGCAATAATTATATAAATGAATGATCATAAAATACAATTATTAATTTTGTATAAAATATATTTATTTGGGAAAATTTGACAAAGGGAGAAAACTTGTTTTCAAGATCTCAAAGTAGATTTCAAGCAGATGATCCAGTGAACTGAAATAAAATGCAGGTGAAATAAACTAAAAAGAGAGGAACACAAACAGGTCTGGAACAAAATGAGGGTGAGTAAATGACAGAATTTTCATTTTGGGTGAACTGTCCCTTTAAAGTTCCCTGTTTTGTCTACAGTCATACAGTGAAAAAAGACTGAATCCAGTGCCAGTTCTGAGCAGACTTGAGGAAGGTCAATGAGCAACTTCGAGGTGAAAAGGTGGATGTGATCCAAGGAGACACAGGAAAAAACAACTTGTCCCTTTTAAAGAACACATAACAAATATTCAGTCCAAAGCACTTACTCACAAATTCCTGGATGTGCACCACACGCAGACAAACCCACATACCCCTCACATACACCTGCTCGCCTCAGCTTCAGACGGAAGCTTGCTGCTGTAAATCCAGCCTTTATTAGACAGCCAGGTGACCGAATACGAGAGCGCTCTGAACCTGCACCGAGCCATAAAGTCATTCTCATACTAATATCTTCATTGCTAACAGTTTCAGTTAAGTTCTCATAGAGACAGCAATGCAAATTATGGAGGGAGCTCTGTCCACCCTAATTTGGGGCTTGAACTCTCCTGAAATAATTGAATACATGTATGTATATACACTACTGTTGAAAAGTTTTTTTTAATTATTATGTTTTTGAGTCTTATGCTCACAAAGGCTGCATTTATTTGATAAAAAAATATATTAAAACAGCAATTTTGAGAAACATTATTACCATTTAAAACGGGTTATTAATATATTTCAAAATGCAATTTATTCCTGTGATGTAATTTATTCAGCAGCCATTACTCCAGTCTTCAGTGTCACATTAACCTTCAGAATTTGTTTTATTTAATGTTATCGATATTATTATTTTTTTTTTCAGGATTCTTTGATGAATAGAAAGTTCCGAATAATAGAATTCATTTGAAATAGAGATCTTTTTCAACATTAAGCTATACATGTATTTGCTGTCACTTTGATCAATTTAATTTGCCATTGCTTTATAAAAGTAGTAGTGCCTTTAAAAACTAAAATCTTACTGACCCCAAACTTTTGAACGGTAGTGTACATGTAGGCCTATGTGTGTACAATTCTTGTCATTCCCGATACTTACTGCCTCCAGGAAGCAATACATGAATAGTGGCATGTGTATGTTTGTATGGGTTTGAGTATGTTTACGCATTTGTCCAGCTACGGATACATTTCGCCCCCAAATCCTCCACAGTGGCCTGGGCTCATGCTCTGTTTACGGCTCGTGTGTATATTGTATACATGCATGTGGTGGAAATTACACACACAATGCCAGTCTTCGTTGTATAACTATATATATATATATATATATTACAGTTTGACACCATTCAGTGGCTCTGCCAGTTTCCTTATGACAAGCCATGGCTTTGTAACACCACTCTGGTTATGTACTATAATACTAAATTCCAGCATTTATCTAATCCAATCCCCAAATGTTATGAGTACAGGATACCTTCTACATATTATGTAGAATAACTGTCTGTCATTCTCCCTGAAAAATCAATGACAGGCTTGCACAAACAATCTCTGACACAAATCATGTTCTTTCCGATCACAACTTAAGACAGGCCTAGAAAATAGTCATAATGGAAAAATATTCTCCTCCTCTGCAATAACACAGGACGAATAAAGAAATCAAACCCAATCCCATCCAGAGAGAAACTAAATCTGCACAGCATAATACAAGACTAGGGATGTAACAATATTACAATTATGGCCATTAAAGATAATCTGAGAATTATTTTCATAAATAACTAATATACTATTTTGTAAAAAAAAAAAAAAAAAAAATTTATTAAATAACACACTTAAAAATCAATCATTTTAATGATTTTTCAATGCTAAACATTTAAGCATCACAACGTTGTAATGTACAATATGATAATAAAAAAACTGATATTCATTTTAAGTTTACCTAAAGATTTAACAGTGTTATTATATTCTAGATGTAAGTGCTATTCACCTATCAAGTCTCAACATTTGCATTACCTGTGTAATAAAATACCTGTCTGATTCACTTATATCTCTGTCTCCGAGTCAGGTTTCCCATTACAAGTGTTAAGTTAGAATTAGATGACGGCAAAGATAATCTAGATGCAAAGAATAAGGTAAAAGTTATTGTTATAATAATAATTTTTAAATATTGTATTATTATTTTATTTATTAATCATGTATACCTATTGAGCATGTACTTTAAATATTCAAAATCTGCCCATACAGTGCTTAGCATAAGTGAACACACCCATGCTAAAGTTGACTAAAAAGAGGAATAAAAAATCTTCTTTTGGAAATTGATCTGCCAATCTCTAAGTATGGTGAAGGGTATGTGATGATGTGGTTTTATTTTAATTCCAAAGGCCAAGGGAACTTTATCAGGATGCATAGTATCCTGGATTCATGAAATAACTGGCCTTAAAAAAATACAAATCTTAACATATGGGTGTCCTTCCTTATGCACCCTGTATGTATATATATATATATATTAAATTATTTATCTTGTACACCTATAGGGTAAATGAGCATGCATATTAATATCTAAAAAACAACACAAAAAAAAAAAACATGGAACCAATGTATCACGCATAAGACTATTTTATGGAAATCCCTATTTTTCTCTCGTTCTGAATTTAGTGCCCTTTTACTAATCCTGGAAACCTGAACAAAAAATAGAGTTAACCAAAGCTCTATATTAGAGGGTTCCAGAATGGGCGTTTGCGGTCAATCACAGGTAACTTTCGCTAATATTCATGCCTGCTGAAATGCAGACGCTCTCCATTCAAAACATAATTTTATGAATGGCTTCTTTGTTCACTGATGATCCACTGATTCTCTGTTTTGTGGTAATTGGGTCAGGCTTTAATTCAGTCTGTGAAAGAAAACTTTCAGGGTCTGCACCAAGTCTACAGCACCGAATTTAAACGGGTTAGTTCATCCAAAAATGAAAATTCTGTCATTAATTACTCACCCTCATGTCATTCCAAACTGTAAGACATTTGTTCATTTTTGGAACACAAATGAAGATATTTTTGATGAGATCTGAGAGACTTCTGTCCCTCCATTGAGAGCTGAACAGATGTCTTGCGGGTTTGGAACGACATGAGGGTGAGTGATTAATGACAGAAATGTGATTTTTAGATGATCTAACCCTTTAAAGTCTGAGTAAGTATTTAGTATTTGGATGAAGAAAACAAATAAAGATATTTGTATGTTTAAACTCATTCATACTGCTAGTTTTAAGGCAAACTGAGTTAGCCCTGATGGTAGATGATGTAACTACCATAGTTAAGTTACAAAATAGGGGCTTCTTTATAACAATTAATAATAATTAATATTAATAATAATTCATAATAATAATAAAGTTAATAAGATTCATTTTGGAACCAGATATTAATCTTTATTATTATTATTATTTACAGTTAATATAAATTATTTTTACATTTATTTTAATTAATTAATAATAATTGTATTTATTAATCCTGCACAGATAATATCCTGCACATTATCTGTATTATTTGTATATGTATCATTAAATGACATTCTCCCATAGTCATTCATTTGTTCTTTTTCCAGACAGATGATGAACAGTCCAGCCTCCTCCTTCATAAACCCACACCAGGGCGTCTGAGGAAATGGCCTGTGCTTTTCTTCCTGTGGAGGAAAAACTCAATTTACCAGGGCCTATTTCTGCACAACATCAACAAAGCCTGCGTGCCACGAGAGGCTTTTGCTTTGTGACAGTGTGAGACCTTATACCAAATTTAGAGTAAGACAACACAAGCGACAAAACAGGCTTTTCATGGAGGATCCAAAGAAGAGTATAAAACAAGCCTGTGTTTTATGGTGGCTAATAACACCATCAGGATCCATCCGAGCCTCCGCAGACCCCAATGGGAAACATCCACAGGAAACACTTACTATAAATACTTACCCTGGGAGCTAACATGCTGGTTTGGGACATGCTAAAACCTCATGTGTGCATGGCCTTGTCTTTGTTTTTATTAACAAAGACAAGGCCATTTTTCAATATATGTTTTTTTCCACAAACGCCCACTTGTCTAGGTGCATGTAACCCGCTTTTATCATGCATCTTAAACCTCGGATAGACCGACACCACAAAGCACTACACCCTGCAGAGAAGACTAGCATTGGTTTTTGGAGACAACCTGAGACACTTGCTTATAGGGCTGGGTGTGGATACAGATTGAGAGATTCTCTACATTTCAAAAACAAAATTAACGGAAGGCAGTGATTACACGGTGTTTCAGACTGATTCAAACTGGACCACCTTTTGAAAACTGGCTTATAAGAGTCTTGTACATAAATCAGATTAAACTGGTCTCATTGGCTGTACGTTTTGGCTGAGAGTTGCCAGGCTGTATGTTTTTGATCAACTAAAAAGAACGGTTCAAAAGAGTCATTTGTTTGTAAATTGGACTACACTGGTCACTCTGTATGATTTTAATTACTTTTAAATGAAGAATGTTATTATTCTGAAAATCCTAATTTGTACCAATCCCAATAGATTGTCTGTCTCTCAGCCAAGCTTCTTAACTACATTAACCAGCTAACCATCTTAGTCAATCCAAGACCCACTTGACTAGCTTCTCCAGACAGTTTTGCAGGTGAACTATTAAGGCTATACTGTTCCTCCAGCTAAAGAGGCACAAAACCAGACTGGAATTGTTATTTTTTTCTTATGTTTGAGAATAACTGCCATGTGACACCAATCATTTTAATCCCACTGCAGCTCATGAAAATGACATGAAGAGCGATGACTTGAGGGCCATGATTGTGTTTGTATCAGCTCCCATGACAAATTGTCCAACTGTCTCAATGACAAACAAATATGCAGTGTAAATAGCATTTCAAAATGCTTCTACACATCTCCTATTATTATATTCATAATAGCTAATTCAATGTTACTGCATGTGCATTTCAAAGCTTATTGTTGTGTATCAAGGGGCCAAAATCCCATTACAGACTGGCGTCTGAAAGCCCATGGTGACAAGCAGAATTTTAAACTGCACGTATCAAGCTCAGTCAGCATGCGTGGCACACACGACTGTGCTATTGATTTGAATTCTGTCTAGGATTGTCCAATAAAGCCAATTTTTACTGGATCTGATGCTATTGGGGAGCTTAGAACCTCAGAATTGGTCGCAATTGGGCGCTGTCAGTGGAGGGAAAGAGAGAAAACAACTTTGTCTTTCCTTTTGGAAATCCCTAAAGACAGCTTGAATGTCAATGAAAAGGACCGGCCAAAAGTGCCCCCTCCAAGTGTTCTGGGATCAATGCCATCTTTGTGTATGAATGAACAGTGGCCCTCACTAACCCCTTCAGCATGCCAGTCACTCCGCTGGAGGCCGGGACTAGTTAGTGGAGTACAAGAGACAGGGAAGATGGCACCAGCGGTCTGTCGCCGATCACAGTGGAGCCTCAAAGGACAATCCTGCAAAGGTTTGAGGTGAATCAGACTTTGGAAGGCATCATGGAGTCTGTCAATGAATAAGAATTGGGGCTTAGCTTTAAAAGCTGCACTTGCGGTTTCCAGTACCAGGCACTAGCCTTTAAATGACCTGTACGATAAAACAGTGCACACTCAATTTGTCACCTGGGTTTGATATCTGATTATGTGTGGATTGAATAACAAATCAGAGATAAAGAAGCACTGCAGCAAGGATTGGCAAAGAATTGACAGTATCCTCGAGCTGTTTCAAGCATTATGTCTCTTAATACTGCAAGTCATGATCTTTACAAGCCTCTTTAAGACCCAAGCAAACACATTAACATGTTTCTTTCAATATTTAATAATGTCAGTACCTCCATGATCGTTCGATTCAATGAATTTTGTCTATTTCATTTTAATGCATATGCATTTTGATGCTATATACACTATGCAAAGTTTAGGGTCAATACGTTTGCCATTATTTCAGGCATTTGGAATATTTCTCTCAACGATGGATTGCGAACTTGTGGTACTTGTTAAAATAGAATAATATTATTTTTACAGATAATATTTTATTTAACAGATATATTACACCTTGTTTGTTCTGTATATGTTTGAACAATAATGTCAGGACAACCAGCAGTATAGGAACGAGCAACCAACAGTACATCAACCTGGCGACCTCCAGCGATAAAACCACTGTCAGCATAAACAGGGCTTTACTTATGTACATTTGGTATATGATAACATTGCTTTTCCACCTCATACCTCATACAAACTTGTCGGTTGCACCAGCTGGACATAAAACCCTGTTGTAAGACCAGGCTGGATGTAAAATGCATTTTAAGTCCTGCGAAGAATTAATATCTGTTGCACCATCAAGGCATTGCGCACATCTGAGACTAAAGGTCCTTGCACACAGAGTCAGAAATCTTAATATGCGTTTTTTTCGTATTCATCATTTTGTCATTTGTCACGCACAGAAACCTTGCACACTGAGTCAAATACGTATTAATTAATCAGCTGCAAAACAATACAAAATGAAGTCTTCAAGCAGTGAGGATGATTTTGTTGTCCTCTCACATCTTAAAAAGAAAAAAAATCCAATCCTGAAATTGCGTAGAGAGGAAGGAGAGTTCCACCTCCAGGATTATCAAGGAGCTGCAGGATTAGGCCTATCCCAAGCAATTCAAAGTTTACTTCAGGATGTCAGTGGCTCAGTATGATGCTTTGCCAGCGATACTGGAGCTACATATTAAAAAGAAGACCACCAATTTCCGTGAACCAATTGATCCTGAGCGGTCTTGTATTTTGGCGCTCACTTGTACGGTGGCTCTGAATTGTCAAAACACTACTCAAAATGCTTGCTACGGTAGCGAAAAACGTAAATAATTTAACCCGATCCGAAATTTTTTTTACGGACGAAAGTTTTGGAGGCAGCATGTAAAGGTCCTTGCACACCGAGTCTGAAATTCTTGTCCGAAATTTTCGCACGCTAAAAAATAAATACGACCTCACGTTTGTGTCAATCCCGTTTACACACTGCCTCCGAAACTTTCGTCCATCATAAACAAATTTGGATCGGGTTCGATTCTGCGTTTTTCGTAAATATTTATCGGAAGGCTGGACGTAGCTAAACCCAGCGTAGAGCTTACACCTACATTTTTTACATCCAGCTAATGCAACCGGCCCCAGAAAAGTGTCGAAGGGCACGATGAGAAGGCTTTGTGGGACCGTTACAAGGAAGCACTTTGAAATGTTATCCAGGATATTGTGAAACTCAGTCACTGTACTACATACTATTTCAACTTTCACACAATGATTGTGAACTGTTTCCACAACAACAAAACAAAATAACAAAGGGTATCAATGACAGATTTGATTTATAATGGTTGGTCATTTTCTTCATCACTTCCGCCAGCTCACCGTTTCTAGCCCTTCACTTTCCTCAACTTCCATGTGCACTTTACACTGGGTTTTCACCTACATTTCTCCTTTGGGATTCAGACATTTTAAGAAATTCCAAGAAATTAGAAGGCTGAGAAGGATTTGAGAAGGAATCCCAAATAACATGCCACTACAATCATGTAAATAATATATTCTGATCTTCTACAACTATGCCTTGAGATCGACATTTAAAAAATGTTTTGAGTGTACAGAACTCAGAAAACTGAATCAATAAAAAAGAGAAATAAAACAACAAAGTGAACATTTTAAATAGCACACTTTAAAGTCAACATTAAATAGTATTTGCAAATTGCTACCCAGTTTACTCTTCTGTAATAAAACAAATAATAATGGGAAAAAATTTAAATAAAAATATAGTGAGGCATAATAACCTCACTATACCTCACAATGTATATTAATCTGACAAAACATAAAATAAACATTTTACTCTGAAAGACTGAAAAATGCATTTTGTAAGTAAAAATTAATTAACAAAATTTATAAGAAAAGTCTATAAATATGGGGCCCAATGTGAGTTAATAAGAATACATTTTCCTTTTTTTCACTTTTTTCTAACATATTCAACAAAAGATGATTTTTTAAAAACTAATTAGTAAAAAAAAAAATGTCTAACTTACAACATTACCAGAAGTTCATGTAAATGCATTAGATTGGATAAAAAAAAAAAAAGATTAATAGTTTAACAGTTTAATACCTTATGTTAGGTATTTGTTGTTAGTTTTTTACAGCCAATTTCTGGGTTCACGATAGAGTTCATTTTGATTTCATGATGACTTACTCATCATAGAGGAGCAACTGCAACTTTATGTGTTGCTATTTCACATGACCATAGATGTCCCATATAGATGCTGACACTTGCCCACGTACACTCATTTGAATTGCCACCTGGCCATGCAAAGATGCTTCATTCACCATCTCCTGGACTATCAGCCCACATTAAAAACTCATAGGAGACAAAATATCTCCCAAAAAATTTCACGATGACTCATGAAATATTCAACAAAAAAAACATCTGACCATTGATTTCTTATTCAGATCCTGTCTTCCAGAGACTGATCTGAGACAGATGCCCTGGCATAGACTCTAGTCGTATGGAGCGGCCCGTGTGCCTCCACAGCCAGCTCTATGTGCAGGGGAAGCAGAGCACAATGTAAAAGGAGGGGAGGGGCAGGAAGGAAGGAAATCCTGCTCACACTGACACAAAAGCTAAAGGAACTCAACGGCCAGAGCCCCTCGTAGTCCCCTGTGCACTCACAAACATGACACACAAGACTGCACACCAACGCAATGGACACAGATGGATGCAAGTGTAAAACAATTTCAAAAACACACAAGAGGGTAATTATGGGACATGCCTTGACCATCACTATAAATACTATTTTTTTTATTGTGCTAGTCCCAGAAGAACCAAATCAATTGCTCCCCAGAAGCATAAAATTGTTGGATAATGTGAATTGACAGGAAATCCCGTAGGGCCATAATCTAAATCACTTCAGTCTTTTTAAACAGTGTGGGATTTAGCCGCAGCCGAATGATGGAGGGCTTTCACAGGTGATTAGACGCTTCCAGCTCAATCACGGAAACAAACAACCTAAAGACCCCAACAGCAGGAAGGGCACAATTCCTCCCCACCAGCGACAACTTCCTTGTTCTTAAGCACCATCATGTAAATTCAGACTGAACGCCGATATTCACCTCTAAATTCCCCCAGGGGCACAAAAAGCCTCTGTTCTCTTCCATGAATCGGACTGTCACAGGAATAGAAAAATGGCTGACACATTTTACACTCATGCTGTGCATTTGGAATAAGGCGAGCTGCCCCGAGCCTCAGGGAGCTAGTTAAGCATACTGCTTAAAAAGAGCTCAGGATAAGATAAAGGAAAACCTCTGCTGTCTGCGGCGCATAAGAACTCCTCAGACCATACAGTGGAAAAAGAAAGCCGAACTCATTATTAAGATTGGAATCTTAATGATCCTCCATGTAGCAAGGGGAAAATACAACTCCCTGTAAACAAAGTATTGGGACAAAATGGATGGAACATATGCAGGAGGTAAAGGCTGTAAACAAAAAAAGACAAAAAAAAGGCAAGTGACAAGTGTTTAAGTGAGAGAGTGATACTCCAAAAATAGTTTTGCAAACATTTACCACTTTTTTCTACTTTGTGTCTCAAATACTTAAATGAGGATTCATTATTGTATCCTTTTTATCACTTTTCTTTTATCTACCTTAACTCTTTCCCGGAAGCATTTTTTTAAAATGATTATTATTATTAAATTGCCAGCTAAAAAAAATATTCTGGGGGCCATGAAAAGTTTGTGAAATTTATCAAAAATGCTGGTGAATGCTGCGCACTTTTCATGGACCCCAGACTATTTTGTTGTATAGCCTATATATCTGAACATGCAATATGTCAAAAGAAAGAACGGAGCCTCTGCTTTTAAATAAAAAACCTGTTTATTTTTAGCTAAACGCATTTTTTTTTTTTTTTTTTATCAACACTTAAATGTGGGTAAGTTTCATTAAAAGAACAAACATTTTGAGCAACAAACTGAGAAAAACACTTTTTTGTCAAAGACTGCATCCAAAACGGATTCAGAAAGATGATCAAAAAATATAGAAGGAGAAGATCGAGTCCATCAACACCCCCAAAGCTTGCACAGTCCTACAGTCCACTTTCTGGGTATGACATTTCATTCTGTAACATTAGGCAGTTTTGATTTATATGATGTTTAATGTTCGCATTATTTTACATATGCATCTGCTTACATACGCTTACATATGCTATCACTTGATTCTGTTTCTTCTTCACATGTCTCTTGATCTGAAGTTTCTGTACTCTTTCAGAAGATATGTAATAGCGCCCCCTACCATATAACAGTGAAAACACGGAAAGCCGGAAAATTCCATAAATGGCGGGGAAGCGTTGTCTCATAAATGACGGAAACTTCTGTCAATGGCGGTGAAAGAGTCAAAAGCATACACTACATAGAGTTGGAAAGACTGTAATTCCACTGAAAATGAAACAATCGGAATCATTCATTTATCATTCATTTTTTCATTTATCAGTGACTGTTGACAGCACTCACTGAGCATACCTTTTCATTTTCAAAAACAAAGTTAAGAGTAAAAAATGTTGAGACTCAAAGGTGTCAAGAAAAGTCTTAAGAGCAAATGTTTGGAACAAAAAAAAAGCAAAACACAGAATCAAACAATAAAAGTGTCTAAAACAAACTAAATATTGAGAGCAAAACACCTTGAGACAAAAAATTACTATGAGTTTTCATCAGTGAGAAATGGGGGAAGAGGGCATGATGATCAAGCCCAGAAGTCTCAGAGCAACAGATGGATAAACCAGGATACCAAGAGGAAGAGGTTGAGGATGGAGAACTGTGACCCTATGGGACGGGGTTGCAAGGTTCACTGCCTGGCTGGGAAAAGATATGAACCCCTCCCTTTAGTATTAGTGCTGGTCATGTGACAGCAACAAATCAACAGGCCTCAAACTGAATGTAAATTTAAGCATACCTATATTGTCTTAGGCTAAAATAAAAAAATACATATTTATTGTTTTAAGAATGTGATGCAATGTTTGCCTTAAGCATAACTCACCACCACAACGTGGTGGTTGCCAAGGCATTGCTATGCAATTCTTAAGGTGTTACAAATGTTTTAGCATGCTATGTGGTATAATTGTATATTTTTGAAAATATACAGTATAGTAAAGTTTATGTAAGTGGTCTGAACAACAAGACCCATTTACACTTGGCAGAGTCACATTTGGTGCATCTTAAACCACATTCTGAGTGACTGAAAATATCTCAAAAGTGTCATTTATACTTAGCCTTGTCCTGATCTGTAAAACTGAAAGTCTATGGAGTGACCAAGCGTAAATACCCCATTAGGCATTTGTTTAATTATTTAAGCAAGCACAGCACTAGGTTTAATTTGTGTTTGTGGGTAAGCTGCACTTATATTTTCATTCTAATCATTCAAACAGTAGAAATCAAGCGTAGCGTCAGTTTTGGAAGGTCAGGTTAGTCAAGCTCGCATCAGCTGACTCTCAGCTGATCCACATCTACCTATAGGAATAGGACGCCTATCACCATGTACATAAGCTCCATCAGTATTATCAGCAGCTATCGCGTTTCTCATGAGCTAATTACCCTCCTCCATCCCCAGCTCCTCCTCTCGTCAGTCAGGATTTGGCATTCTGATTCCCTTTGAATCAGAATAAATTCTCTAATTATGGTATTGTGGCGAACAGGACGAGGCCGAGGGACGTGAGAGAACGGCGCGAGGCCGGTGGCCTGATTGTTATAATGAACGTCACCTGTGAGACGCACCGGTCTCGCATCTCTCACGGAGGAGCGGAGGCATAAAGGAGGAGCGACGACGCTGAAGTGCGAGAGAGGAACAGGCCTGTGTTTTAGTTGATGTTTTGTTTATGTTTGTCGGTAGCCAGCAGTTCCGTGAGGGACTGCTGGCAGGTATTGTTGTTTTATTTTGAAGCCAGCAGTCGTCCGCGAGGGGCTGCTGGCAGTTTATTTTATGTTGATAAATGTTTTGAATGTTCGCCGGTTCCCGTCTCCTTCTTCCCACAACCTTCAACTTTGCTACAGGTATACTTTAAAATACTCTTATCCATGCTAGGCTGCACAGATTCGCAGGGAGTTCTCACCTAGAACAGAACCATACTGCCAATTCAAACTGTATGCTAATTGTCAATCGTATTTGACGATAGTGGTCCTGACAGAAATCCTTATTGTCAAGTCATTTCGAAAACTGTACCACATCATCTTCAAACTAATTTCTAAATAGACTAAGAAATGTCCACAGGGACTTTAAAAACTTGTGTTTACCCCAAAAGCAAAATAAAAGTAGTTGCAGTTTGTGGTGCAAAAATCCCTTTTGAAGTTTTATTATTAAGCCTTAAAAAAAGTATATTGGGTGGTCAATTCCTCTAAACCCAGAGGGTATTGCGAAAGGAAAACGCTGCAGAGGGACCACTTAATCCAGAGCTTAGGCTCCAGAGAACACATTATGCAGAGACATGGCTCTGTTTTTCTACTAAAGTAGGACATGAAAGCTTTCCCCTATTCACTCCTGTTAGATTCGCTCTACAAGTACCCATTTCAATTGAGTGACCATAGCATAAGCTCAAATAGCATATACAGTAAAAGAGCAAAGAAAGAAGCTCTATTTCCCTCAGTGAGGCACTTCTTATAGAGGATCATCATTCTTAGCCTCCAGTTAACAAATATAAACATGATTATCTGAAACCTCCCACTATCAGATCTATATCGAGCTGTTACATAAGCCATATTAGGGATATCTCTGAAAATATCTTTTAAGAGACTTCCTCTGTCTCATGTGAATTGCCAGATACTGTTCTGGGCTAATCTGATAGCTAGACACAATTGTGTTGCATGCCAAGTAACTGTCAGTTGATATTTTACACTAAATATCAACTTAACAACAGCTTTTAAGAACAATTTCTCTCCAAGAACAAATTAACCATTTAGCAGGCTAAGTTAACTTGTCCGCCATTGTTTCCAAATTTCTTCTAACCTCTCCGGAATTCCTCCACCAGGAAATGTACTTTACAACAGAGGGCAAAGAGCCCAGGCTCTCACGTCACAGTCCCTCTCCTGGCAATACCTCCAGGCTGGTTCCACCGGGGAGCCACATTGTCTGGAAGCGACCCCCTTCATCTAATTCTCACAAACACAAAATGCCCTCTGTTTAGCATGGCTACGGTCCTCTGGGCCCTCCAGGCCATGAAACACCACCCCAGATATCTATTGTCCTCTACCGTGGACTGTTGTTATCATCTAACTTCACTTCTGCACAAGCTTCCTTTAGCCTCCCGAGCCTAAAACTCTTTTTTTTGTCCAGGCATTCAGGAATTCTGTTTAAGGCACATGCAGAAGATGATCGGTTGAAACTTAAGTGATCAGTCACAGGCCTGCAGCGGCACCCGTGGAGGCTTTGATCCTTGAGAGCATGTGGGTGATATTTCCCAGTGACTTGGATTGATAAAGTTCCCTCCTTGACCTCCTAATCACACTCGGGGGTTCCACGGCAAGCTTTCATCTTTAACTCACTTTTTTCCACTTTTGTTATAATGAAAACATAATGTTAAGCACTGGCAATAAAACAAACTGAAATGTTTGGCCGGAACTGCAAGTCAATTGGGAATAATCAAAGTAAACTGGAACTTTTAAAGTGAGTTGTCTGAGGTTGCAAATCTGCTCAAAACTTGTATAATTAACTGTCAATTATAACAGGACAAGGAGTCTCAGAACATATTCTCATAAACTCATTCCCAAATGGAAATAAGTGACTGAAAATACTAGATACAATGAAAAAATAGTTGTCTTTTGACTACATCCAAATGTGGTCTGAGTTATCCGTCATCTGACCTGGTTAATAAAATAGTTAGAATTCATTATTCACGAGTTCACACTTACAAATAATCAGATGGAATAAGAGGTGTGCGTATTTGGCGTGCTGTCCGAGGGGAAGACTCCGAGCTCGGAATTTTGGCCCAAAACCAGAGTACTCCACCCGTATCTCTGGTTAGGATAGTAACTAGGCGAGTGTGAGGAGACAAGGTGGTGGTGGGATGCAGAAAACTGTCAATGAACATAGATGAGTTGGCTCTGCATATATAGGCCTTATCTCTTGGAGATTGGTTAGACGATTTAAACGTGTTCCTCCCGACCTTAAAAAATAATTTCTGGAGGTCCCCTAATACCAAATATGACATTCTCCACAGGCTAATTATTTATTTAAATGGATAGAAATGGTCTGAACATAGTGTTTGCATTTTGTTTTAATCAAAATTAAATCCTCTATGCCAACATAGGAACCACATTCACATGTGAGCATGTGAATGTGCATGAAAGGTGGGAAACAGGTCACTACAACACACACAGTGCCTTGAACTGTCACCTAACTCCATAGGTCTTCAGAAGAACCTCAAGATATGCATATCAACCACAACATGTACAGTATCATCTGGTTGTTCATTTAGACAAATCATTTTGTGCATTTCATGCTCTCTTTGCTCTATTCAATTTTAGATAAATATTTAGCTTCAAACTTTAATGAATAAGTGATTAGTCACTGATTTCCTTATCTAAACACGTTTTGCTTATGTGCCTGAAAAATTATGCATTACACAAACAGAAAAATCCTTTGCTTTCCTTCCTGCCTTCGATTCCCCTGTTAGGCCAAAGAGCTCACAGTATTCTATTCCTCCAGCAGAGGCAGAAATTATATTAGTTGGTACAGTCCCACAGTTTGCCTTCACTTTCAATCCCCCTGCTCTGCCTCAGTTCTTGGCTCAGACTCAAAAGCATTTACCTAACCTGCTCACTGAGCCTTAGCGAATCATGGACATATGCATCCCTCATAGAGACAGTATGGAGATTATAATGGAGATTATCTTATTTTTCATATGCAAGTTTCAGTGTTGATATCTGTTGTTTCTCCTACAGCTAAAACAGCAAATTGAGACTTTTGCTCATCATCTACTTCTCAGATAGTTATCCTGAGAAAAAGACTCAATAATCTCTCATGTGCAACCTTAAGAAATAAGTTCTCAACAATGTCTGAAACTGTGCCAACATTTGCCCAAATACCTGCAATCAAAACCAAAGATTTTATATAAAGAAAGGTGGTGCACTCGTATTAAGGCTGATTTATACTTCTGCATTGAACCCATGCAGTAGGCTCTGTGTAGCAAGTGTAACCTATGGCGTATGACGTGCACCTCTCCAAAAATGTATCAATTCTACGTGGACCACAAGCACTGTGATTGGTCTGCTAGCACCTCTCCCTCAGGTAAAAAAAATTATCTGCGATAGCGTTGCATATCCTCATATGCATTTCCACTTGTAGATTATAAATGTTGTTCTTCAATATTTAACAACTCAAGCTGCAACAAACGTCGCTTTCAATTTGCCGCCATCAATGCTGCTGCTTTTCCGACAATGTACACAACAAGCTGCTTCTTCTTCGGCTTTTGCCTTGATACTGTGGGTTGCACCATCAACATGCCCTTGGACACTGCCTACTAGCGGTCAGCATGTGTAATTGCACAATGACGTGGACAGCGATGCAGAAGAATAAATTAAAACTGATGCATAGACTATGGCGTAGAGAAAAAAACGTGTCTCTGGACCTTGCGGTTTTTTTTTCGTTCCAATGACCAGCGTCTCGCATTTTTAACAGCAAAAACGAGTTCTGTGTGAAGGGGAGGTAAAACTGCACTTTTCGTTCCAATGATTTTCATTTAAACACATTTGAATGCGTCAGACTGGAAACGCAAACTCATGCGAAAAGTTTTGCATTTCGCTGCATTCCAAAGTTTAAGTTTGGTGAACTCTGAGTTGCGAATTCACATCAAGTGAAAACGTGTGACCAGTAGAAGATCAATATGTCAAGGCATAATCTCTTGACTGAATAAAACAAACTATATATTTGCAGTAAAGTCAAGTACACTCTAAAACAAATATGGTTCTTTAAAGGTTCTTTACACGTAGTAACAGTACTATTAGTGCAGAATTGTCCTGAAGAACCCTTTATATGCTGAAATGGTTCTTTCTGTTAGAGTTTAGGGTTTTTTATTCTCACCTTTTTGTTTTTCAAATCTGTAACTGTCAAAGCCTCCTTATTACTGATTTAGGCCTACTGACTACAGTTACTACACAGACTGTCAACATACTCTCAACAGGTAAATGATTTCTTTCTTAAAATGTCTATAAATTATAACATTAGAAATTGTAACAATCACTTCCTAACAATCATGTCTTTTTCTCTTTTGGTTCAACATAACATGTAGTGTGAGCAGCTCTGTTCAAAACCATGATTTTATATCACTTTTTCCTTTTAACATGGTAAAGGGATCATTTTGTTCATTTGTGCTAATTTTGGCCATCATGAACATAACTGTTTTTACATGATCAAATGGAAGAGACACAATGTAACTCAATTGTGTATTTCAGATGCTGTCACGTATCATAACCTCATAATCTGCAGAGAGAAACTGCCACTCAAAATACACACATAATGAAGGATGTAAAGGCATCATAGGGGATTGTGAATATATTTCACTGGAACTTGGTCTTCATTACATCTATATCATGTTCAACGTCAATTGTTATTTATTAATGTATTCAGCTAACATCTATTATTAGAGCACTGTCATTTTTGCTACAGTCTGCCATGTTTTTTTTTATGTAAAACCAAAATAGAGGCAACAAGATATAAGACCAGGCAGATAGAGGGCAACAGAAACAAATATATATAGGCTATTAATAAATGAAATTATATTAATAATATGAAGTTAATATACTAATAGTAATGAAAAAAAATATTGTTGAAAATGTTATTTATAACACCATTAAGGTTATAGCACTTTCAAAGCATGGTTCCTTATGGAACCTTATAAAAATGGGACTAAAAAGGGTTCTGCTATTGTTATAAGCCGAATAACCCTAATTTGGTACTGTTTAGAACCATTTTTCTTAAGAGTTTAGATTGTTTTTTGTTTTTGTTTTTATTTTGAATGTATTATTAATATGTTGACTTCATGCTTGTAAAAAAGATGCTGCGGAGCATGCTGGAAGTCTGACTGCGGCTTGAACTGGCCTTTAGATGCTCAGGTAAGGTTCCAATCACTGTTTTTAAGTCCAGTCAAATTTTTTAAATGATTCGAATTAGCTTGGCGAACAGTTTTGGAGAATGTTTCCAATTCAAAGAGATAGGAGCTGTACTTGCAAATCCGAGAGGCATTTCAAAGATGGCCGCCGAGTGAAATGACTTGTCTTAAAAGGACTTTGCCAAAACCCAAATGTAAAGCGCTTTGAGGTCCCAGATAAAGCGCTATATAAATGTAACGGATTATTTTTTTATTATTATTATTCAAATGTCACGAAAACATTTCTCATCAGATTCTTCCAAGACCAAATGTTGGTGTCCACAGTATGTTTAGCCTACTGTATGTCAACATTTGTGTGTATATTAATTTTAGGAGAAACATCTGAGTCGAAATGGAAACGTTAAAAAAAGATAATTGACAGCTAATCTCCGAGTTACAGTATAAAACCTCTAAGCAACAAACTTTTTCTCAGTAGGCTAATCCAAACATTGACTGCGGGTCAACAGGAACTGGAGAGAAGCGCTCCAATGCAGAAAAAAAAACAAGAAGCACACATTAAATTGAGACAAATTATTCTGGCTTTTCTTCTTAGTTAAAGCTTCAAACCAAATCGATCAGCGGGATTGACAGGCATGGCACGGTCTGGGTTTTGAGGTTCACCGCAAGACCTCTGTTGCTGCGCATTCACTCAAAGTCCAAGTACACAAACAGACGCGTTCAGTTCAGCCCATCTGCACTATAAACAGCGACGCAACAACAAGAATTTTGCGAATTGTACAGGTGTCCTGGGTGTCTACACTCGTCCAAATGATGAACCCCTTAAACGCACATATTTTTGCAAATAAGCATACATATGTTTAAACCGATATTTAAATGTTTCAACAGCGATAAAAGTATTAGCCAAAGACACTAAAATTGATGGGTATAACCGTAGCAACAGTATGCTATACACTGCTCGCACGCGTTAGTTTTATAACAAAACAAAGTTCTATGTTTAAAAAGTATTTTAAATAACTGACGTTTAGCCAACTGTTACTGTGCTAGTAGAGGCAAATGGTAATTTGCGTTGTGCGACACAATACAGACTGTGCGGTGTCCTGAATCACCTTGGAGTCGACCACCTGAACATCGCTGCATAATTCGCAAATTGCTTCCATTGCAATGTGTTAGTCTGTAGGCTATAGGCTACACTGCACGTTTACATACCCTAGTTTAACATCACACCGTTCAGCACGAACTCACTGAATGTTCACGCGCAGTTCTGGACTCAACTATGATGCGCGCGCTTGCAATAGGCTACGTTTATTTCATTATAACGGGAGCGTTCAACTTTGTCTCGTGGCAAGCCGTAGGCTATAGATGGGATAGATCTAGGCTACTGCTACATATAATAATATAGGCCATTAGCTAATGAAACAATTAACCAGGTCGCACTTACCGAGAGAAATTCCAGCGTCCCGACATAATCCCGTTCGGTCTTCAGAAGTTCGTTCAAAACACAAACTCTCAAACGAAGCTGTTTCTCTAAATCTTTCCCACTTTCAGCTCTGTGTTCGGCTTTGCTTTCCTCAGTCATTTCGATGGTATTATTAAGAGTCTTCAGAGTTGCTATAGGAGAAGTTTAAACGAACTGACACCGGCTGGAGGGGGTTTGAAACATGATTTTTTTTAAAAAGGAGCGGACAACTTCACCAGAACAAATGAACGCAATTCAAAAACAATCTACGAACCGGCTGCATTCAGAGGCAGCATCAAAGTTCAGTACTACTCTAGTCTGACTACACGCCTGAGAAAAGTGTAGTAATGGATTTTGGACATCAATCAAAAACTTTGGTCCATGTGACTCCTAAGACCTTCATCCGAAATCCAGCCTCCCTCCAGCATGAAAAGGACAGGAAATAAATGGCTGGGAATTCGTGCCAGCTGAGTGGGGAAATGTTGATGACATTGGGGGTAATTAGAAATGCAAGACTTTCCCAGACTCCAATATAAGTTACATTACTTTAAAAAGGAATGTCACTAAAGAGTTATGTTAGTTATACATGTAAGAGCATGTAATGTTGTCATTAGGACATGTTTAAAACGTTTCAGATGCACAGCGTTGGAATGTTTTTTCCATTGTAAATAATTGTGAGACTTATTTTTTTTATACATTTTTAATAATTGCCACATCTCTATCGTAATATAATTCTTAATATTAGCAAATACTTTTTGAAATAAATGCTTTTAATATACAAATTATTCAGCATTTGCTTCTCTGTTGTTTTCAGTTGACTGTATTGTCTTAACTTGGGGAAAAAAGTTATTTTTACCTTAACATAAACCATAAAAGTGTCAAACATGCATGGCATGCATCAATGAATCCGTCTTTCCCTAAAATAATTAAAAAGTGAGATTGAAGAGAGAGAGTTCATATCATCAGATATGTTCCCACAATTCTTTGCATTCCATATTGCAAATTTCAAATTTACCATAAACCTAGAAACAATATCAAGAAAACTCCTTCAAATCTATAAAAGCTGTAAGGATGCCCTGGATGATATTTGACTCTCAAGCATGGAGGTCTCTAAAATGTGGCCTGTGCTCTTGTATTCTCATAAGCACCCTGCTTACTTCCCATACAGACCGAGTGTTTGCCCTGTGCAGTGTCTGCCAAATTAAAATAGCTCAATAAAATTTGGTCAGCCGAGCCAAATATTTAATACCGCACAGTTATTGACTCACTGAGCACAGTATCCTCTGGAGGAGTGCTGGAGTAGTCAAATCAGAGGCCATCAACTAGCCTGGGTTAAAATGTTATGATGTGAACTGATGCATGTTTAGTTTATGAAGACATGGGATCCAGCAGCATCAGAGCTGAGTGAGTGAGAGTGTCACATCGACACTTCTTTATGGCTATCAGACACTGCCATCTAGTGTTAGAAAATCGCTTTTACCCCTTGGACTCAATGGGAAAAATAAAACATTAATTTGTAAACAATAACAGAAATAATTTTAAATTGTATTATTATGCATATCTAATTGTTGTTGCAATGTTAATTTTAGTACTACATATTAATATCCTAATTGCTGACATATTCAGATCCCAAATATGCCCATGTAATTAATTCCTATAATTAGTAACAGAACAATCTTATCTTTCTAAAGGAGTATTTAGAGATTCCTGCATGTAAAGAGTCTTTCGGCTACAGCAGGGACATTTATACAGTGGCTCCAAAATGTATTTGGATACTTAAGGCAACCAAAAAAATAAAATAAAATAATAATTATATATAATATACAGGCCTATATATAATGTCATTGTATTAGGTACATTTGTTTTAAAGAAAGATAACAATCTTAAAGTCACAAAAATGTTTAGTTTTTTTATTTTATGATTTAACAACTGATATAATGTTCAAAGTTAAGACAGAAAAGTATTTGGACACTTTATTTTTTGTCAAATGTGGAACATGATCATAGTTAATGTGATGAACATTTAGAGCCATTACTGAACAAAATTGTTTAAAAAAAACTATAATAGGGATCTATTTCGACCTCACTCAGACTGTCACCACGGTCTTACCTTGGATGACTAGTGTCATCAAGGTCACGAGGGATGGAAGCCTCTCCTTCTTTACATCCCTGCTTAACGGCCGAGGGCAGAATTGTGGGCCCAAGCGTACCTGGGTCCGTCACATTGACCCTGTAATACCTGGCAAAGGTACAAAGTGAGCTCCATGATGCCGCTGCGCATATGTCCGTTAGTGCCACCCCCTTCAGTGCTGCCCATGTGGCCAGACTCCTGGTAGAATGAGCTACCAGGTTCCCTGCGACTGGTAAACTCTGATTGGAGAATGCTTGTGCAATATGCTACTATCCAATGTGATAAATGCTATTTCGAGGCTGGTTTTCCGGCACTTTTCTTATCAAAACACAAAAACAACTGAGTGGGTGAATGTCGTAACGACTGTGTGCACTCAATGTATGTGCAAAGTGTTCAAACTGGACATAAGGTAGCAAGATCAAGCTCTGTACAAGAGAGATCAGGATCAGGTTGAAACGCTGCAGGTTCAATTACTTGTTTGATCGTGCAAGTATTAAGAACTTTAGTCAGGAAAGCTGGGAATAGTCTGCTTTCCATTTCAGACAGTCTTCACTTACTGTTAAAGAATGTACTGTATGTACTATACTGTTTCTTTTCGTGGTTCAACAATGCTCTATTCATGCGGAACCCGAGTACTTGTATATGGTTGATAACGGCCTCGGTATCTCTTAAAACCCGATGACGGCTTGGTGCCAAGATCAACCAGTCGTACAGGTATGGGAGGATCTTTATACCTACAGCCTGAAGAGGGTAAAGGGTGGCTGACACCACTCTGGTAAATATCCGTGGAGAGAGGGAAAGGCCAAAGGAGAGGACCTTGAATTGATCATTTCTTATAAATTGTGGCCTACATACGAGTGAAATGGATTATTGAAAAAGGAAAAAGAATGGCAGGCTACTAGGGCTGGGTAAAAAATATAGATTTCTCGATATTAATCGATTTTCATTATTATAAACCGATATCGATTCTTAAATCTCAAGAATCGATTAGTCATCCTGTTTTCATTTGATGAATGAATGGAACATTGTAGTGCGCATCCCATCCAATAACAGGGTTGCCAACTGTTGAGTTCAGCTTAGAGTGAGATTTTAGGGGGCGTGGCTTGGGTTATGGGGGAGGGGCTTATTGAGGGGCGTGGCTTGGTGTGGGAAAAATACAAACACAAAATCCTTACATTAGCAGAAGTGTATTAAGTATATATTGATTGTCAAAGTATTTGGTATCTGTACAGTGAAGGAACTTCCTGTGATCTGGTTGAATAGGCACATGGAAGTATGCATCTTTGAGGTCTAGTGTTGTAGACCACTTGTTTGGTTCTATAACTTCCAAGATTTGGGCAGTGGTCAGCAACTTGAATGGCAACACTTTTATGTATGCATTCAGACGTCTTAGGTCTAAGATGGGTCAGAGACCACCATCTTTTTTGGGCACAAGGAAATAGTTTGAATAAAACCCAGTGTGCTGATCGTTGGGTTGTAGAATAATTGCCTTCTTCCTCAGAAGGGTTGCAATTTCTTTGGATAAATTTTTTCCTGGACTGAGTCCTTGACCAGTTAAGTGGATCCCTGATAACGAAGGAGATCATCGCCGGAACTGTATCCTGTATCTGTTTTTTATCATAGTGAGTACCCAACGATTTGAAATTTTCTTCTCCCAGCTGTCCAGGCATAGCTGGGAACAGATTCCCCACTGCTCCTCCAGGATTGCTACACAGTTCCCCCATAGGGGCCTGAGCCCCTTGGGTTCCGCTTCTTTTGTGTTGCATCTCTTACTGAAGTACGAGACAGAGTCATTTGTGAATGTTGTTGTGCTTGTCTGGCACTTCGGCTGTTATCAAACCTCAGAGAATGAGTATTTTGTCTTCCATTAAACTCCCATAAAATGAGGATGAGGGTGCTGATAGCCTCAATAAGACTGCCTAGTTGCCTTAAAGAAGACAGAATTATGGCTAAGGCATTACCAAATCGGTCTGAGTTGTAGGTTCGACACACTAAGTTATCTGTCTTCTCACACTTTTTCCGGGGACACCGTGGGTCATCAGTCACCTGGTCTAGACCCAAGGGTGTTAAAGATGCCATTTCACGCTTCACCGCTGGCATACCTCCCATGCCCGTTTCTGCAGCATATTGTATATTAGCAAATCTTTTTTTGCTAATATACAAAAATGTAGGTATTTTTTCAGACCTAAAATTCTTGCAGCGCTTATAATTCTGGTAAGAATGTCAGGTTGTGTCATATGCTTCCATAGGTTTTATGGTTATGCATGAAAAAAGAACAGAATGTTTTGACTGTGACAGAGACTTCTGTGATGAAAAACACTTTAATAAATGCTTTAAATAATCCCATGCGCCAGAACAGAACAGGAGGCCAAACTTGTCCTAGCTTCAGAAAACACACGGCACAGAAATCTCCCTTCAGCTCGTATTGTTCTATGATTCATAAATATGCGATATGCTGAGCGAATTATACGAGAAGTAATAATCAGCTAACATGATTTCTGCTTTTCCTCTCTTGTGTTTTCAGCAAGTGAAGGGAAATTGGATTTATCCAGCATGGTTGTGTTGCCATCCAGTGGATGATGGATGTTCTGCACTAGTGATGTGGTGTAAGATCATTTTCACAGGTTGATTAAGTTCTCAGATATGTGTTTTTGGGGTATTAAGTAATACAAATCCTTTATGAGAAAAACCCCCTGACACAATTGAGACACTAGTTGTCTTTCAGTAAGATTATAGCTATAAAAGTGAAGGAGGAGAACAACCTAACTCTTTTTGACTTTCTCAGTCTGTGTAAGCCTACTTAGGGTTCAGAGTATTTATTTTTTTCCAGCATTACTTTCACACATGTCTAGTACAATTATGTGGTTTTGTGTAATTAATACAAACAAGGGTTACGCAAGCCTTTTTTTCCTAAAAAATTAGAAACATTAGATAATATGTCACAGTTTTTGCACGGCACACACACACAAAAAAAGATGTCACTTTAATCCAACCAATTTAATGCGTCATCATTGCTGCATACAATTATTAATTTAAAGAAATCTTACTAGCCCCAACCTTTTGAACGGTAGTGTATCATATAGGCTATTAAATCTGAAATGTAAAAGATATCAAGATATCATATCAAATATCATTTACTAGCCTGTGCTAAAGCCTCAGTTTGTTTGGGACTGACTGAGGTCTCCTACTCGTCCGCTCATTATTGTCAGCAAGCATCAATGGAGCAAAAGATAGGTAAAATAAAAAGTGGCTGGATCAAAAATGGGTTACATTCAGACCTTAACATTACGTCTTTTACTGTAAGGTGTCAACAAGATTCACCAAGACATTTTCACCTGGCTATACCCAATGTTTAGATCTGTTTGGGTATTAACAGCACATGTAATTAGCACACGTAATTAGATTATGCACCGTTTGTCTGTTAACAAACAATTTAAAAAAACTTGTAATAAATTTTTTGTTTGTCTTGATGTAAGTAATCAACTCAGTAATTTTCATGGTGATATCTAAAGGTTAAAATTTTTACCCTGTTCACGTGAGAAAAATAATAATGAATAGGCATATGAATAGGCTATATTTGGGTCTTTTTCGAAACTTTCCCCTAATGGGATTCTTCTGGGCTTTTTTTTCCTTACTCAGGACATATTGAGGATACAAAATCAGTCGAGTTTGCTTCTGTTGCAACTTGTTCAAGGTTGACCCCCATTTTGGGTTAAAATGACAGGACTATTAGTTTTTGTTACTGCTTCAGCCATGACAAAAACATAAGCACAAAAGCCGGAAAACAAACGCTGGTTGGCCACTCACGTCCGAATTTGAGGAAGTGGTGGGGGACGTATGCCGTAAAGCAGTCGAATTTTGTAGTTCTTACTACCCGAAACCCGAAGTTACATAGTGCCAGTAAAAGCGATACAGACCACTCAGGCTTTGGCAGTCGTGTCATTTAACCTATTGTAAGTCTATGTACCATCACATGGGTCTTGGAAATACAGTGAAGAAAATAAGTATTTGAACACCCTGCTATTTTGCAAATTCTCCCACTTAGAAATCATGGAGGGGTCTGAAATTGTCATCGTAGGTGCATGTCCACTGTGAGAGACATAATCTAAAAAAAAAATCCAGAAATCACAATGTATGATTTTTTAACTATTTATTTGTAAGATACAGCTGCAAATAAGTATTTGAGCACCTGTCTATCAGCTAGAATTCTGACCCTCAAAGACCTGTTAGTCTGCCTTTAAAATGTCCACCTCCACTCCATTTATTATCCTAAATTAGAGATGCACCTGTTTGAGGTCGTTAGCTGCATAAAGACCCCTGTCCACCCCATACAATCAGTAAGAATCCAACTACTAACATGGCCAAGACCAAAGAGCTGTCCAAAGTTTGTACACCTCCACAAGGCTGGAAAGGGCTACGGGGAAATTGCCAAGCAGCTTGGTGAAAAAAGGTCCACTGTTGGAGCAATCATTAGAAAATGGAAGAAGCTAAACATGACTGTCAATCTCCCTCGGACTGGGGCTCCATGCAAGATCTCACCTCGTGGGGTCTCAGTGATCTTAAGAAAGGTGAGAAATCAGCCCAGAACTACACGGGAGGAGCTGGTCAATGACCTGAAAAGAGCTGGGACCACCGTTTCCAAGGTTACTGTTGGTAATACACTAAGAGGTCATGGTTTGAAATCATGCATGGCACGGAAGGTTCCCCTGCTTAAACCAGCACATGTCAAGGCCCGTCTTAAGTTTGCCAATGACCATTTGGATGATCCAGAGGAGTCATGGGAGAAAGTCATGTGGTCAAATGAGACCAAAATAGAACTTTTTGGTCATAATTCCACTAACCGTGTTTGGAGGAAGAAGAATGATGAGTACCATCCCAAGAACACCATCCCTACTGTGAAGCATGGGGGTGGTAGCATCATGCTTTGGGGGTGTTTTTCTGCACATGGGACAGGGCGACTGCACTGTATTAAGGAGAGGATGACCGGGGCCATGTATTGCGAGATTTTGGGGAACAACCTCCTTCCCTCAGTTAGAGCACTGAAGATGGGTCGAGGCTGGGTCTTCCAACATGACAATGACCCGAAGCACACAACCAGGATAACCAAGGAGTGGCTCTGTAAGAAGCGTATCAAGGTTCTGGCGTGACCTAGCCAGTCTCCAGACCTAAACCCAATAGAGAATCTTTGGAGGGAGCTCAAACTCTGTGTTTCTCAGCGACAGCCCAGAAACCTGACTGATCTACAGAAGATCTGTGTGGAGGAGTGGGCCAAAATCCCTCCTGCAGTGTGTGCAAACCTGGTGAAAAACTACAGGAAACGTTTGACCTCTGTAATTACAAACAAAGGCTACTGAACCAAATATTAACATTGATTTTCTCAGGTGTTCAAATACTTATTTGCAGCTGTATCTTACAAATAAATAGTTTAAAAAATCATACATTGTGATTTCTGGATTTTTTTTTTTTTTAGATTATGTCTCTCACAGTGGACATGCACCTACAATGACAATTTCAGACCCCTCCATGATTTCTAAGTGGGAGAACTTGCAAAATAGCAGGGTGTTCAAATACTTATTTTCTTCACTGTATATTATGAAGGTTGAAAAACTACATAGTGTTACTTTAAGTCTATTTATTATTAAAGAATTGGTCAGTATTATAGTTATTTTGGGGAAAATTTTAATAATTGCATTGCAAGCTGATTTAAGGTGTGTCCCTAACATTTCAGCTTGCACTCCTAAAATTGTCAGTCAGGGGCTATACAGCGCTCCAAAAATAGTTAGTCTGAAGCCCTGCAAACTCTCTCTCTCTCTCTCTCTCACACACACACACACACACACACACACACAGATACTCACACACACTCTCTCTCTCACACACACACACAAAGCATTAAGGATTAGCATACTTAACAACAACCCCCCGTAAAATCATAAGCATCAACCAACTGAAATAAAAATAAAACAAAATAATCAAATTTCAGCTATGGTTGCCAACATTTCTAATTTTCACTTAGTTAAGTTACTTGATGTACTAAAATAACTCAAACTGAGCGGCCCAAATTAGTTCAATTTCACGCAATATTAAACATGCTAATAAAGTAAACATATGCAAACCCACGTTAAACATGCTAATAAAGCAAACATAACCATAAGCAAGACCTTGTCTCGGTGGTGCTCGTAGCTCGACTGGTCCCATCTCTGCTGCAGGAACCGGTTAGCTGTAGGTTTCAGAGGCTGGTAAGACTTGTGCATCACTTCTGCTTCACAGATGCTCCTGATCTGAACTGAGAATTAAAATTTTCCTTGATCTTTTGACAGTTAAGAGTTTGTTATACTAAAAAAAAATACCCTGCAAGTTTCAAAACTCAAACCTTCCTTGTTATTCCAAAAACTGCTTTTACTGAAACCAAGGCTAAAACGACAGTGGAGTTCTAAAAAGGAGTAAGGGGAGGCTGCAGACCTGGAGCCGGAGATATACGGCCCAGGCAGTTTTACGCCCCTGTTATTCCTGATGTGTCCAGTAGGGGGAGGCTGTACATTAGTAGGCTATGATATGAGTCTAGTCTCTGTAGTATATCAGAACAGACCTTATAGCAGCAGACAAAGTCTAGAAGCTACACGAATTGAGGTATGTTAAATAATCGGCTAAAGTTATTGTTGTTGGTTGTATTGTAATGATGCAACATTTCAATTTCTATATGGCAATAGATGGGTCAATAATTTATTTCGAGAGACAATTAAAGGTGGGGTATGTGATTCTCTTTTTTGTCCATTTTTTCAAAATAACTTGAAATCCTATTCCTAACCCACTTACAGTCACTGAGTTAGAAGCACTGAAATAAAAATTAGACAATTTAATCATCTGTGGAACGGGCAGAACTCGAAAAACTCCAGCCAATCATTTCCAAGACATCCTAGAATCATTGGACAGTAAGTTCGTCAATCAAACGGTTGTACCATCCCCCCCTCCCCCATCCCCCTTGAGCGAATCAGAGACAGCGTTGGAGGAAAGAAGGTAGGACCATTTGAGTTGTGTATTTTCAAAATCTGCCGGTCGTTTTCAAAATCACATACCCCACCTTTAAAGTACTTGACGGTCAGGTTGATTTTATGTCTGCCTCAAACTTAGCTTACCACATGTATGTTTAGCTGTCCCTAGTCTTCTCTTTACCCAGTCTGTCTCACTCACTTTTTACATTTATTTTATTTTTAATTTTATCTTGTTGTCTGTCTTGCATGACACGGCCAAATTCTGGTAAGACCCTGTTAACTCCTTTTAATGTTTACTACATTTAAACATACTCCACATGGTTTCTGGAGCAATATTAGAGTAGATAGACACGTGTGATTTTTCTTTACTTACTATGGTGTGAACACACAAAATACGCATTTATAATAGGCATATACACTCTAAAAAATTGAACCATGATTTACTAAATTTTTTTGGTGAAACATTTTTACACTCAAACATTTTTTGTAAATTTTAAAGCTGTGAAATCAATGAAATATACTGTATGAATTGAGTAAATGCAAGTAAAAAAAAAAAAGTAAATCTGAGTAACTGCATCTGGTACATTAACAAATAAAATTGAGTAGAAATAATTTAACATTTAAACATTTAAAAAACAATATTTATGAGTAATATTAGCTGTTTTATATAAAACTGTAGGTCAGACCTGACAGTTAGTAACGTGGTTGTGCCCCACAGGGGACTGTTTTGGCACCTTTACTTTTTACACACCTCTGACTAAGTATAATACTGGGGCATGTCATCTCCATAACTTTCAGATGACTCTGTGGTCATGGGATGTATAGTGAAGGGAAGGAAGAGGAGTATAGGAGCCTGGTGGAAAGTTTTGTGGACTGATGCGAGCAGAACAGTTTTCAGCTTAACACAAACAAAACTAACGAGATGGTGATTGATTTTAGGAGATCTAAACAGTGTCTTCCATCAGAAGAGATTAAGGCAGTCACTTCCTATAAATATCTGGGAGTGCACTTGGACGATAAATTGAGCTGGGCCACTAACATTGAGATAACATACAAAAAAGGACAGTCTCATCTCCATTTCTTGAGGAGACTGAGATCTGTTTTTTTTTTTCATTTTGGATTTTCTGTGCTGTTTTATGCTGGGGAAGTGGAATCGGGATCAGCAATGCAGATAAAGAAAAGAAAGACAACTCTGTCTTGGTGACAACCCTTGAACCGCTGGAGGTGGTGATGGAGAGGAGAATCCAGGCCAAACTCTGTCATTTTGTGTGAAACTGCTCACCCTTTAAATGATATCGTTGATACACAGTAGAGTACATTTATTAGGAGTTTGATTCCTCCTCATTGTAAGAAGGAGAGGTATTTTATTCCTGCTGCGGTTAGGCTGTACAACCACACCCTGATTTGAAGTATGTGCAGAATAGTGAGGGTATGTATTTGTATATGCATTTATATGCACTGTAAAAAATATTTTAGCAATTTAGTTATTTCAACTTATTTTTTTAACTAGATTGTCCAGACAACAAGAAATTTAAAGTTTTCTTGTCCTCAACTTATCGAAATAAGTTAGTTAAACTAAAAAAAAATGCAAAAAGATAACTCAAAATAATGAGTTAAGTTTTTTTACAGTGTGGATAGAAGTGTGTATGTGTGTATTTGTGTGCATGTACAGGTATATGGGTATATTTAGGTATGTACGTACGCATAGGGATATGTATGGTATGCGTATTTGCGTACTTGCGTAGACGCATGAATGGAAGTTGTTTATTTAGTATATTTACTCTTTTTATATTTTAGTCTACATTACCGTTCTAACTTATTTTAAATAATATTTAAAGTTTTGCTTGGACTAGGGGTTGAGTGGAATTGTTTGGTATGATATGCAATGTGAGAGTATTGAGTGTATATGTGTGTATAGGGAATAAGAGGTGCTTTTGAATTTATGTTAAGTAGGCCGTTTTATGGTATTTTGTAATTCATAGATATTCAGATTATTGAGATGATTGATTGATTGATTGATTGATTGATTGATTGCATTGCATTGTCTATTTCTGTCATGCGTGTTGTCTTGATTTTCTGTTGGTTGCTGTAACACCTTAAAGGGCACCTATTATGGCATTTAAAATGTTCCTATTATTGTTTTGGGAGTCCTCAACAACAGTTTTACAAGCATGCAATGACAAAAAAACACATTTGTTGTTTTATAATATGCATTTATTTTTTACCTGATTTGCTCAGTGACTCCCATATGCGGTGATTGGTCAGATGACCCAGTCAGTTGGTTAACACGGAGTCAACAACCAGTCAGTTGGTTAACACGGAGTACAGTGTACAATGATTTTATCAATTACATTGTGTTATAATAATGATTATAGTGCACCGCTTTGAAGAAAAAAATTCAAAATAAGAAAAGGAATTTATGTTGAGTTATGTTAGCGACCATAGCCCAAAGTTCAGTGGTAAAAGCACATTCAGTCCTTGTTTGCGTTAGCCCAATGCAAACATATTGATAATGCAGTACTACGAGTTATTGCTCTATTCTTTATGACAACTCCAATAACAACGACAAACACTTCACATATTTCAATACAATTGACATTGAAGACTAACCTATAGCCTATAAGCTAAGCTGTGCGTACACAACACACAAAATAATTATTGAGCATGCTACATAAAACATAAAAGCAACAATTATTAATATTAATAATACTTACAGGTTGTGATTCGGAAGAGGAAGCTGATCCAAATAAACTTGGTAACGTTACTCCTTCCTTCAATGTCAGCCGGCTCGCGAATCTTTATTTGATAGCATTTATGTTTGTGAAGCAATCATCTTCAAAATGACACGAACAAAGCACTAACGTTAGCTTCGGGCTATACTTCTGTGGTTTAGTTGTATATATGAACTGTAGCCACTAAGTCTTCAATGCTACTCCCTGGGCAGATTTCGTCGCACTTCACAACACAGCGTCTCGTCGCCATGATCGATGTTTTCAAGTTTTCCCTGGCGTCTACGAGCGCAATAAGTGGGCGTATCTTATTCAAATAACTTGTCAAGTTGACGTCATCTAGACAGAGAAAAAGCATCGTTCGTCTATTGATTCATATCAGCGACTCAGAGTCGACTCTTACTTTTGAGAGACACTAACTTTGTATAGGGTGAACTTTCATATTTAAAACTTTGCAGGATGTTTTCGTTCACTTAGATCTATGTTACACACTACATGAAAGGTTATTTTCAAAATTCCATAATAGGTGCCCTTTAATTTCCCCTCAGGGAATAATAAAGGTAGTCTAAGTCTAAATTCTCTCACTTTTTGTTTTTTTTATTTCAGTGGTTTCATTTCCCTTTGAAATAATGCCCTCATTTTACATCTAACACAACCCACCTCACACATCTGCAAACATCTGAAGCAGAATTTATCTGACCCATGACTGTGACGAAAAACATTTTCAGGTCTATGACAGATAAAGTGCTATATAAATATGGGCATGTTTCTTCAAAATCATATTTCTCTGTCTCAGTTGACTTCACCCCACATATCTTTCCAGTAGACCGGGGGAAAGTTTAACACACTAAATGTCTTTAGTCACACACAAGACTGATGATACTTATTCAACATCAACTCAATAAAGTTCTCTCCCTGCCTGAGCAAAAGAAGTGTGATCTTACCTTTTTGCCTATAAACCTGATTTCCAATTGGTTGAATAATTTTGATACAACTGTATACTTTGAAGTGCCAGCTCATGGCTCAGGATTACACTCAGAATCCAGTACAGGTGTCTGAGAAGAGGTAACATAACACATGGTTATTATAGTTCCTGTGGGTCCAAAAATATGGTCACACCTACACACACACACACACACACACACACACACATTTTCACTCCCTGGAGGAGTCCAAAAACAACAGTAGGAAAGCCAGGTCTCAAACAAATATAACCCTATAGCCGACTAATGCTTGTGGAATGAAACAAGTTGAAGTTTTCCAGTACACTAGCTGGTTGCTAGGGTGCTCTGGGTGGTTGCTATGTGGTTGCTTACCAGCCCAAGTCAAAGTACCTTCATAGTCTCTATGATATATGACTTACTGTAGGTTCCTCCAACATAAACAGAAAAAAAATATGAATTTACAATGTATTTTATATTATGCTAGAAAAATTTATATTTTTAAATGTTAAGTTCTTGTTAAGCTCATTCTGAGTCTCTTTTTGTGAATTCGACAAAATCTCATCTATGTTAGCCAGCTGAAAATATTATCCTTGTAACCAAAATCAGCAGAATGTGCAACAACAACATGTACTCATTCGGCAAACACTTTTATGCAAAGTGACTTACAAATGAGGGCTTACAAGAAGCAGATCATTTTAAGGAGGCAATAAACACGAGAATTAGTAATACAAAGTTTCAGACGATCGTTAATAACAGAATAGTATAAGGTACAACAGGGAGGGATTAAGGAATATTGAAAGCATGCTTTTTTCATGCAGGATGCAGTTAAAGGGATTGTTCACCCAAAAATGAAAATTAGCCCATGATGTACTCACCCTCAAGTCATCCTAGATGTATAGGACTTTCTTCTTTCAGACGAATATAATCAGACTTGTATTAAAAAAAAATCCTGGCTCTTCCAAGCTTCCAAGACTGACCCTTGACGCACAACACAATAAACGAACGCAGAAGCACAGAGGATAGAGCAACACAAAACACCAGTCACGAATTAGAAGTCTAAAACGACTATTTTAAAGAGATATGTCGGAGGAGCTTGAGTCTGTTGCCCAGCTCTGTTTGTTTGAACCGCGAAAGGAGTCAAAGCTTGCGCTATTCCTACATCCTACGTCATACATAGTCAATCGACTTGCGTAGGCCGTCTGCCGGAAGCTAGTTATTTTAGTCAATAAAGTTTTAAATATGGATATTTTTCTTACACAAACACATTGCTTCGCTTCAGAAAGCCTTTATTAAGTGTGGATCACTTTTATCATGGATGGATGCACTTTGATGGACTTATACACACACTATAGGATGACTTGAGGGTGAGTAAATCATGGGCTAATTTTCCTTTTTGGGTGAAATATCCCTTTAAGTGCTCACAAAAGAGATTTTCCAGATGTTTCTTAAACATTGTTAAGGTTAGGGAATATATGATCACAGAAAAACAAAATGAGGTGCATGTACTATTTGTTAATGTTAGTTAATAAAAAATACAACTGCTCATTGTATGTTCATGCTATAGTTGACAGTGCATTAACAAATGTTGACAGACAACATTTGATTTAAAAAATGTTTTATAAATGTAAAAATCAATATTATCTAAGACTGATCAATTCTGTGGAAGTATTGTTCATTGTTAGTACATCTTAACTAATGTAGTAATTAATGTAAAATGTTACTATAAACAACTACAGTTAAAGCACACCAGTGGGCCATACTTATTGTTCCTTCAATGACAAAAAGAAAAACAATCTGAAACCCAATAGCAAAGATATAAATCAGGATACGCCCAATGGTGGAATTAAAACATGTTATATAGGGAGCAAACATGTACCTTTCCTAAGAATTATAGTGTATGAAATCATGTGTTTTTTTAACTCTGCTTTCATCTTCTGAGGTTCAGCAGCAGATAATGACAGAAAATCTGTCTCCACTAGAGCGGAAAGATCAGTAGAAGGAGTGGGAGTGACGGTTCTCTAGAAAGTAAATTGTCTATCTCCTCCACAGGTAATTTAATGCTGGTTTTGTCTTTCTGATATATTTTCTTCTTCTTAAACGTCTCTCTCTCTCAAGCTTAATGGGACACAGATCTTGAGTGAGAAATGTACAGCTCTACAACAAAGCCCAATCTCCCAATAAATCATAGACCAGTTCCTCACAACTATGATGTCACCCTATTGTGGCTGTTTGAAGATGATACAAATGTGTTTTCATTTCGTTCTCGCCCGTGGCTTTTACTTTTTTCTGAGACAGTGACCTTTTATCGTTTTTAGCACTAGGGCTTCACTTGCTGGTTTCTATTACATAATGACTTCACACAAGCTTCACTCTGAGATATGGCAGGTAATAAAAGAATGAACAGATTTAAGGTCTCACCAAATAAATGTCTGTGGAACATGTGTTATATAGAGTAAAGGAACCAGTACAAATCAAAGTTATACTTGATCAGGAATTGACAAATAAGGACCCCATGTAGTGGGTGAATGAACTGGGTTCCCTTTCGAGAGGTCTCTCCTATTCCCTAAAGGGAAAACTCATTTTCTAGAGAATATTGAAGCCATTATTTAAAACGCAGTGTGGCTGCACAGCATACACAGATGAACGGCGAGCTCGGTCATTGGCTGTGCTGCGGCAACTGCACGAACTTATGACGGGGAGACTCAGACGCGCAGTCCAATCAGCGCAACTCGCGCCCTGACGCGTAAGAGCCCGCCAAGATGGGTGTAGCCAAGGGCTATATATTGCGCCCATCCGCCATCAGAGGCTTCAGATTAAAATCTCCTTCAGCAAACCAACTCTTCGCTGAAACCTCCGGAATAAGCCTTCGCCGCCGTCGACACGCACACAGCGGGCAGCAGATTTCTTCCCGACATTCAAAGCGGCGTTACGTCACGAAAGTGCGGACTCAGAGGAAGACAGAGAGTGCTTAGGGTGCCATTTGGGACAGGGCCATAGGCTAGCTGAACAACAGCAATAAAACATCAGTACCCTATTCAAGACGTATTACTTGAACAGGGTACTGTAAGACTGTAGACGTATTACTTCCAAACCTCCAAGCTTGAAGTACTTGGCTGTCTTTTACCACAAAGGTATAAAGGTGTTTCAAACGGCCCCTTGCTGCATCCCAGCAATCAGAGGCCCAAACAAACCACCTTCAGTCTTCACCGCCCACCCTACATATTTATTTAAACTCCCCTGGTCCGCCACAAACCATGAACACGATCTCCTCCGGTTGGGAACCAAGTCTTGAATATGCTACTGTATGTCAACCTGTCCATATTCTTCAAAAACACTTCAGGGCTATTTTTATTGAGTGCAAAACTCAACCACAGGTCAAGAAATATGATTCTGTTGGGCAGCACATGTGGGGAAGCTGGTAAACGGCTATTTTTGTTACGCAGGAGTTTTATGATTCTTTTCAATGTGGTGGGCGATTTATGCAGGCTATACTGGGGACCAAAATGATGGTATACATCAGCAATTAAGACAAGTGTGAAATTTAAGTAGCAGTTAAATGATAATTGCTTTCTTGAAGTTAGTTAGAAGATGCCATAGCTAGTAATTAAATGCCTGAAAATGCAAATGTGCAATGCAAGAATATCTATTTTAAGTTTATTCAATGTTTTTGCACACCACATTCCCTGGGAATTCTACTCAGAATTCTTCGTTTTCCACTTAGGACCAGCTTTTCCAGGATCAGCTTTCCTGTCAGTGCCTGTCTACGAGGGTAATTTGTTGCACAGTAATTGGGTGTAAAACAGGTGGCGGAGTGTTAACACAGGGGGAAGCATTTGAAAAATGTGCTGCTACCATGCAATTACAAAGCCTGGTTGTTTCAAGACCTTTAACTGCACTACAGACTGATAAATACAGAATCAAACATAGGAATGCTGTGCCTACAATTAACGGGAGTCGCAAAGAGCTGGAGGGAGCTATACTAAAAACAAATGCCAGTTGTTAAACCTCTTAAAAGGCATCGCTGGGATGATAGGATGAAAAAAGGAAGAATTAAATTAAATAATAAACATAATCTGTTCTAGGGTCTACACGCATATTGCATAAAATGTAATGCTGTTTTCGTCTATATATTATATTTGATATATTATATAATTAGCCTGGCAGATTATAAAACCAGCAGGGGGAAACCCCACAGACATACATTGAAGGAGAGACCTGACCCATGTACATTGTCCAGAATTTCATAGAAACCTTGGGAGTGGGCTCTTTTTACTTGGACCAGTAAGCATTCACCAAAGTAATTTTATAGTAACACGCTAAAACCATTCAGAGCACAGTCTCACTCTCTCTCTCTCTCTCTCTCTCTCTCTCTCTCTCTGTTTGTGTGTGGGGCTGGTAAACCCTACATTATGAAGAAAAAATGTCCCCACAAAGATGCCAATATCTGAAATACTTGTCCATGTGGGGATATTTTTTTGTCCCCATGAGGAAAACAGGAAAATAAATCATAAGTGATGATTTTTGAAAATGTAAAAATTCAGAGAGGGTTCAACGATTGGGAAGGTTTGGGGCTATATAGGGTTAGTGTAAGAGGATGTAATATTGAGTTTGTATCATTATGTCTATGGAAAGTCCCCATAAAAGATGTGTTTTATTTGTGTGTGTGTGTGGGGGGGGGGGGGGGGGGGGGGGGGGGGGGCTATCTTAACCTATCTTAAAAAGTCAAATAAAAAACACAACATCCATGACATCAACCGTGACGAGGCAGAATTCCGCTCTTAATATAAACTTGAGCACTTCCACTGATCTCACTCCAAAGCAGGGATTCGGTTCCCAACCCCTCTGACACCCCACGTCACGTGACCACACTTCCAAAAACACTTTAAAAGACTCGGGATACCACCAGAATTCCCACATGAATGATTGCGCACCTCAAGAAATCGTCCCAGGAGTGGACAAACAGGACAGAAAAGTCTCACAGTTCCTTACCCTGTTAGTTATGAGTTCCATTCAGTACTTTATCTATATGCACAGCTCAGCCTGATTAACTGCTGCAGAATCGCCGTTTATTTATATAATACCTTAATATGGCATTGCCAATCACAGACTTGTCCAGTACGGTTTTATTCGGATGTGTTATAATTTTCAGCACCGTCCTCTATCCTGTTGACTCTTATCTCTACAACAACCGTTACCTCGGGTAAGTGTTTCATTCATTCAAAGTTTTTAAACTACAGTAGTGTGATCGCACTCGTTCAAATAGCAATCGAATCGTATCGTATCAAAGAACGAATCGTATTGAACATTTGAACGTTCGTGAATTTTCGCACACGTGGACACAGAATATAGACAACTTAACATAATCAAACACATAGCGATTATAGTTTTTAACTAAATATTTATGGGATAAAAAATAGCGTGTAAAAAGCGCACCCGGTGACTTTGTGAGGTTGAGTCCGAGTCTGTTGGTTCAAAAATAATTGTCCTAATGAACCGACTCGTTAAAATGAATCAGGTTGCATATTATTTAGCGAGAATCCCGAGCGTAGGGAGTAGGACCAGGGGGAGTAGGCTAGCAAAATAGTTTTGAATCATTGAAGTGCACTCTGCGCCTCCGCAAATAAAGACTAGAGATCAGTCTGTCTCTTCTTATGTCAACACTGGCTTTATAAAACAAAGCAGTTTCAGCGTGCCAAGATTTTTCCTTTGCTGAGGTTGAAAAGCACTCCTTGAGTGACATCTTAAAGTATGCAGTTGCTCTCGACAGGTATAAGCACGAAGTGCAAAAAGATTGAAGATCACCATGGACGCAGAATGATAATTTAAGAAACATTATATGTGTGATCTTTTGTTTATTTTTGGTAGATTACCAGGTGGTTTGATAATCTGATATCAGAGATATTAAAAAGTATGATTTGATCTAGGCCTAAGTGAATATTTAAATTGAATTTGTTGATGGATCTCTTATCACCACTGTGACTTTTCATTGTGGATATGTCACTCTTGTAGCCTGGATCACTCTATTCTGAAGTCCATCAGACAGGATTCCCTGAGTCACCTAATATCTATATTAGGATTTTTTTTTATTTTTTTTTTATACAAATGATTTCCAGGCCTTAAAAATAATAATAATATATATATATATATATATATATATATATTTTTAAAGTAGGAAAAGTAGGCCTTTTAGTCAACAGTAAACAGTGTTGGGGAAAGAAACTTTTAAAAGTAATGTGTTACAATATTGCGTTACTCCCTAATTGTTACTTATTAAAAAATAATGCATTACCTTATTGCATTACTTTTTCTTACATGTGCTGGGCTTGCTTGCTTGTTTCATAATTAAAACATATTTACATTTTAACTAATGCCAAGGCTCTTTTACACCAAAAGTTAAATGAATAAACCTCAGACTGAAGGAAATGCTAATTCTCGTCTGTATAGTTGAAGGTGCAGCAAAAAAAAAAAAAAAGCAAAAAAAAACTTTCATCTGGGCTGCCATTCTGGATTGATTAACACACTTACTTCAGCAGTACAAAATTAAACAAATGTGATGTTTAACTAAAGTAATGTTTGCTATGGTTAATTGGATCAAGGGTCAGCATACATTGGTTAATAAAGTGAGATTAAATAGCCTACATAAAGTGTTTTGTATTTATTTATTTATTTTTTTTTTTACATATTTAATTAATGCAGGTTTGTCTATATTCTGAGTATTTCACAGTTTTTATTCATTTTGGGGAATACTAAATCAGTTATTGTGCAAACATGAGTAAATGAATGCTCGCATTGAGTCTAAAACTACTTTAACCATCACCATGTTTACACACAACTCCTCTGCACTTACTGCCGATTTCGCTCAACATGGGGACAGGAGATAGTGATGTTTTTGTGTGGGATGATCTTATACTTACCAAGGCTGCATTCATTTGATCAGAAATATTATACAAAAATATTAAAATATTATTACAATTTAAAATAACTGTTTTCTGGTTTAATATATTTCAAATTGAAATTCATTAATGTGATGGCAAAGATGATTTCTTAGCATCATTACTCTTAACAGTTGTTCTGCGTAATATTTTTGTGGAAACCTATGACTTAAACTCATACTTTTGAACAGTAGTGTAAATAAATAAATAATTAAATTCATTTTCTGATCAGTATGACTATTAATAAGTGTTGCTTACTAAGAATTTTTTTCCCCAGGTTAAAATTTCAACGTCCCAGTATTTAGCATTTTTTATAGGGTGCTATAAATTCCTGTCCTGTATAAGGTCAGTCATTGTGTTTTTCTCCATTCCATCAGATGGATACTTTACATTAGGCTATAAAACGCACCAATCAACGCCTCTTCACGTATGTGAGGGTGTGAAGCCAAGAGGAATAACATAATTCCTCACACATTCACACACCAATGTGTGATTGACTCACCAGCTGACATCAGACAGAGAAGGTCCCGGATGTTTCACTATATAATATCAGGGCCGAAGTCAGGAAATAGGAACAACCAACAGGAAACACTAAAACAGACCGAATTGGAGAAAACAGTGCCACAAGAACTATAGTCAGCAAAATAAACTTGAGCATGAAGAACCATGTACCCTGCAGCTGAGGAGGGGTTTATTATTTATTTAAAGCATACGCAGATATTGCATGACACACCACACAATAAAGTTATGTGGGAAATACCATCCGAGACACAAAATATCACACACAAAGACATTACAGGTGTGGGGTCAAGCACAATTTCCTCTGCTTTTACCATTAGTGCAGAGATGACGTCCTTAATGAGGAACTGAGACCATTTTTGTGGCTTTCTTGTGTAATGATCTGGAATGGAGCTGCTTCTTACAATTACACCTCAAAAAAAGAAGAATGTAACCTGGGGCGTCAGCGTCATTCAAAGCCTAAAAATAGCAGATTGCTTTTAGTGATGTAATGAGGTCATATTTGGTGTGTTTTGAACCGTTTCAGAGAAAATACACCCTCAGAAATGCCTTTATGTGTTAGCTGGCTCAATAAAACTGTCTGCTGGCTCACTCTTGGAAATTTTCACTGGTATTGCTCATACTTAGAGTTAAGGATTCAAACAATCCCCCTATAAAACTTCAGCATGACATGTTTTTACTATAAACATAAATCGAACCCCAAATCATGCAACTTGTTCAGAAATTTTTTGCTAATATTTATCTCAGTCTTACGATTTTCACTCGGTAGACAATATAATGGGCAAAACATTCCCATAGACTCACACTGACTGCTAATTTTATTTTAAAAAATCACTTTTTATACAGGGATTTTCAGGGAATCTTTGAGCAATGTTGAAAACAGTTGTGCTGCTTAATATTTTTGTAAACTGTTATGCATTTCTTTCAGTATATTTGAATAGAAAGTTCAAAAGAGCAATTTTAAAATTCTTTGTAGATTATAAATATTTTTAGTTTTTTTCAGTTTAGTGTATCCTTGTTGATTAAAAGTGTTCATTACTTAAAGTCCCCCTTTGGTGAAAATCAAGTTTTTAATGTTGTTTATGTGCTTATGTAGTGTTTTTAATGTGCTTTAAGACAAACCATGTGCAAATTCAATGTAAATGTCAATGCCATTGAGGATTTTCTCCTTAAAATTGCAAAGTCTCAAAAACGCACGATATATGAGCCATTGTGAGCCATTTCTATCTACACACATCGCTGGTCCCCATACATTGAAATGCGCCGACATATTTCTACAGTAGCCCTAAACAGACAAACGCGTTTCCTCACTATGTTGTTCTTCGTGCAAATAAGCTAGCTAAAGTCAGCGAATCATGAACAAGTAAAAAATAATATTCGCAATAACATATAGTTTTACCGAATAATTAAGTAAACCTAATTTCTTGATTTATCTTTGTAAAGAAACCTCATTGCTTAACTGGCTACTCTTTGCTGTCTCATACGATGACGCCACCGTAACTTCTGTTGGTTGCAATCCGCAACCGCACCACTAGATGTTGCTAAAAATTACACAGTGCACCTTTAAGGGATAAAGTTATTGACTACAGAGGGACTTTAAAAAAATCTTCAACTTTTGCATACTGATTAAATAATCATGCTGAAACAGAAATTAATTGGTTTTATATAACTATATAATCATTTACTCAGTCAAAAAAGACTGAGTTTTATTTAAAAAAATGTATTCCTTTATTTTGATTTGATTCCTGTGACAGTGCATACTTTACAATAATTGCAATGCTTTGTTTCTGCAGTGATCAAGTATTCAGAATAGTCCCCAGCAGCAACACAGAGGTTCAAGCAGTCAAACAGCTTTTCCAAAACCTGACGGTGAGTCCCTTATTTCTACAATACTCCTGTAACATTAAACATGAAAAACAAAAGCAAACCACATCACTGTAAAAAATATATATTGTTGGTTTAACTTTAACAATTTTGAGTTCATTGAAATAAAAAATGTGAGTTAATACAATGGAGATTGGTCTAATAAATAGAAACTCAAAATAATATGTTATCTGAACCACATTAATTATCCAAGTTGATTTGTCAAAAGATAAAAAGCTGTGATAACTAATCATGATAATAATTTTTACAATGTTTAGAAGATGAGTTGCATTACATGAATCATGGCAAATAATGTCTATCGAAACCTTTTCTCCTGAAAATGTCATCAAATTTTCTCCTATTCTGGGTAAACAATTTTTAGTTTATCAGTGCTACAGCCCTTATCTTTTTTTTTTTTGCACCATCACCACTCTGCCAATCTCAGCACCAGTGATGCATGAACATCCTCAGCTTCTTTTAAGAGTCAGACAAGAGTTCCCTGGCACCATTTCCTTCAGAAACATACTTCTAAACAGGCTGCCTATACAAAAAGCGAACACAAGCAGCAGTGAGAAATGTAGTACACTATATTAAAAGGCAAATTAAACGTCATCAGTAGCCAATCATTTCCAAAAGGTTAGGCTAGTCTGTCTTGACAGGCCATTCAAATTAGCTTTGTATTTGAACTAAATGTTTGTGCAAGCAACATACATCACAAATATTTCATTAGTAGGTGTTTTGTTAATGACAGAAAAAAAAGTCACATTTTATTCCTTTGACTTTAGTACAATAACAATACAAAAGTAAATTATTTAATTTAGATTAAATTAAAGTAAATCAAAGTAATATTATGTTTTCGTAATAGCATCCTTTGTTCTCACAGTATAAAGTATGAACACATCCACTTAATCTTTAAGGAATGTGTCAATACAAAGTGTAAAATGATCTCAGAATATCTGCTCAAACTGAGCCATGTTGAACTTTACATTGCTCAAGACATTGGGGTCACTGCACTAACAGAGAGAAGTTTTCAGGTCTGCACTCACACGAAACGGTCTGCAAACTATTATATCAATTTAGTCATTGATAGGCTTGTGTGCTACTTGGTTGGATTTCCTCTTGGCTGAAGTAAGGCAGAGGTTTTTCAAACAGGTGTCCAGGGAGGGACCCCGGGGGCCTCAAGAGGGTTTGAGTTCTGCAGAGAAAAAAGAAAATATTTTACATTCTTTTATTATTATTATTATTATTATTTATATATTTGCATTTTTTATTATAGACATTGATTGGGAAAATCTTTACAAATCAAATAGTCTATCTTCAGGTTTATAGATTTAACATTATTCTAATGGTTGGTAGTAAAAAAGATACAGAGGTCAAAGTCATTTTTAATAATTTATTTTGGCTTCAGTACAATAAAAATGCAAGCTTGTTTCCACCATGCAAAACAATTAAAAAATAATAGCGACTTTTTTTTCTTAGAATTAGAATACTGTAAACCCGCAATTGTGAGTTAAAAAGTATAATTCAGATGGAAAAAAACTGACATTTTTTCTCAGAATTGCGAGTTCACAATTAACTCACAATTCTGACTTTATAACGTGCAATTCTGACTTTATAACATGCAATTGCACATTTATATCACACAATTCGAATTGTGAGCTAAAAAGTCGCAATTACCTTTTTTATTTTTTATTCTGTGGCGGAAACAAGCTTCCATAAATAACAATATAAAAGAAAATTATTTAATTTAGATAGGAAAATAAACTAATACAATGCCATCACATTTGTGTGTTGTCACAGTATAAATGGGTCTTTATAAATCAAAATAAATCTGCCTTTATATAGGCAGACCCTCACAAGAGAATCTTTAGCATAAAAAGGCCATCATTCAAGTTCAACATATTCCCATCCCCTGCGAGCAGTACTCTCATTTTACCATATTTAAAGGTGCAGTAAGAAATGTCGGAGAAACACTTGATATTTGAAATCAGCCCAAACAAACACACCCCTACTTTCATTGCTCTGCCCCCAAAATGCATGAACACACAATGCAAGAGGGGATGTCTTTTTGTCATAGCTGAACTAAAGCAAAATAAGGATTTCCCTTAAAAAGAACACAGTGTACTGAACATTACGTCTCCTTTAACTTGACCAGCAGTGATGATGATTACCTTTCACAGTATAGCTGATCCGAGCAGTTTTTTACAGTCACAGCCCAAACCAATAATGGACCACTCAAAAGCAAGAGAAAGACAAGGAGAGGGAGAAAGAATACCGTTAAACAATCAGCGACTTCCGAGCACACGCAGTAAACTGTAGTGAATCTGTCAAGCTTTCCATTAACAGATGATGCTGTACAAGTTTTATCAAAAGGCCTCTCATTTGCTCCGATGCATAAACGACCCAAATTGACTTATTCCGTTTCCATTGGAATTTGCAGTTGAGAGCATGATATGGACAAACAACACACATGCCGGGTAATGTGTCAAAAGAGAATCAGGAACCTCCAAGAAATTCCTCTTTTTGCCTCCAATACAGAATGCAACCATCAATACCTTTGTTAAAAAGGTCAATCATGATGTAGAATTACTTTTTAAGAATGATGTCAAATCATTCAAAAACCATGTGCTGCAAATACGCTACAACGCAACCAAATACAGAAATCCATCCATTCCACAGATTTCCCCTCAAAATTACAGCAGAAAGGGCCTAAAAAGCCACGCGATCAATCAGTACGATCACTAGCATTCCTAATGTTTGTGTAGTCAGGTGTTCTCTTTTTTTACCACCTGCTTTTTTTTTAGAAGACATTGTTCATCATCTCAATCCCATGCTTTCTTTGTGCATGCAAAATCTGTTTCAAGATCACATCCTGGTATGATCAACCACAAACCATCAAAACAAACGTGTCAAATCTGTTTCAGCTGCCAGGTTTGTGAGCATCTGTTAGGAATGCAGTACTGCAGTGATGAGTTTTTCTGCTCTGAGTGGACCTATTTTATGACTGATATTCCTGCTTTTAACCAAAAGCTATCTCTTGAAGGGCTCTATTTAACACATGACATATAATTTTACACGCAAACACATATTGTATGCCACATTTTCAGAACTGTTTTTAGTGCACCAATATTCAGTCAAGAGCGTAGTGACTTGGCAACCGCACAGAGGAGGCTGATGATCAAATCTGAGGTTATGCTTCAAGGACTGGTATGGGCTGCTACAAAGGCTCCGGCATATGTTGGCAATCTAAAGTGGTTTTGTGGATCCACACACAGAAATAGATAATTTCAATCAAACACTGTGCTCATGTTGGCTTGCTGAAGCTCTGTATGATTCAAACTCTCTGTGAATGGTCTCAGTATGTCTCTGATCTACAGATCTTACAGCACGGGGAAAAGCTGTATCAGTCATCTCAACTCTGGTTCAAAGATCTAACAACATGTGAACTGCTTGAATTTCAAGAACCTGATTTCAGATTGTTTTATCTGTTCATTTTGGTTTGTTTTTGGATTTAGTTAGTATCCATGTATTTATTTTGTTTGTAGCTAACTGGAACATATATAAAGTTATGACCATGTTCTTATGTTCTTACATATCGGTTTGGATAGTTAACGCAAGTGAGATCTCTTAAATATCTTCATTGCTTCTGATAGTGAGATTAAATGGAGAGTAAATTGAGACGTCTCCAGCTTTTCAGGTGCAAAATGCATCAGTATAATGTCAAATGTGTCTCCTAAAGTTTCACAAGCAATCTCAATAATGTCTAACATTATTGATGTCTAATAATGTTAGACTAATAATGTTAGACAGTGTTCACATTTGCCGAAACACCACATTTGCAATCAAAACCCAAGAGATAGGAAGTCATTTCTCAAACATTTCTCAAATTCTTACCAGATCAAATTCTCTGAGCTGTTATTTGCATTCATTTTACATCTATTGTCAATATTGTTATTTTAGCAGAACCATTGAAGTTACTTAAACTTGAACTTGCCCTCCACCAAAACTCTCAGATTTCATTTGCATTTTCACATACTCAATGTTCGATGGTTCATGACCAGTTATGAAAGACATGAAAACCACTGTTATTTGATTTCAATGCCATCCAATCTGGTCTCCCAAAAGTGAATATAAACAACTGGGATTCTCATTTGACAATAACAGTGATGTTTGACAAAGATATTTCTATGGAAGAAAGAAAGTCATACAGGTTTGGAACAACATGAGGGTGAGTAAATGATGAAAGAACATTCCCGCTTGATTGATCTCAGTGATGTTCTGCAGGTGGACCTTTGGCAGCCCAACAGCGCATCTCTGATTCGAGAGAACAGCCCAGTAGACGTTCATGTGGGACGGAACAAGACACAATGGCTGAGAAGACATCTTCACCAAGCGCACATATACTATGAGTGAGTTTCCTCCCTCTCCGTTAGATAATTAGAGTGAATTTCTCTCCTTCTCCTGTGGGACAAACATCGGTTTCCGGGTACATGCGTTAGAGTTATCTACCCGAATCCTTCTGACTTTGATTTCCGTGTGCTGACCCAGAAACCAAAGCATGATTCAAAGTACTCTTTCGACCACTCGCCCCATCAATCATCCAGATCAACAGTAACAATGAAGCTTATCTCATGCGCTTCAGCCAGTAACACTTTCATTGTCCCTTTTCCCCAGGGAGGCCTTTTCTTTCATATCTTCTCTCCTTCTCATGGCTGATGCATTTGAGCATATTTACGGGCAGAAGGGATGCCTCTGAGGATTCTGGGTGATGGGATAGGTTGCATCTAGGATTTTGTTTACTCTAGTTAAAAAAAACTCCATCCATGTTTGCTTTGGTTTGACAGGTCATAAAATAGCAATTGTGGCTTTCCTATTCTAGCCAAAAAACAACAAAACAGGCAAAGATGGAGTTTAGTTCTGGGTTTCATGTTATTATGTTTTATTAAAAAATGTTAGAGAGGAGCACGTTGAAATGATCTATCCAATCAATATGATTGGAGGCCTATAGCCGACTGACCTCTGTCTTTCACAGTCTTTTTCTGCATCCCTCCACCACCCCAACTCCTTACTCTTGGCTAGTTCCTATCCCAGCCAGTGATACAGGGGAGTACTCTGGGTTTGGGCCACATTCTGAGCTCGACAGCAAATACGCATACTCTTTTACTCTATCTAATTACTTTAAGTAAGTGTGAACTCATGAATTACCTTTGCTCTGTTTGTGACAAGATGATCAATGTTGGTGATATAGTCACTTGCATATAGGTGCATCTTGAGACTATGGGGTTTTTACAACATGGCGTGAATGCTGCATAAGGCCCTCATTTTGTCCTGCCGTGTGTTTTCGGCTGTTTGGCTTATTAATAAAATAACTCCATTTAGATCCTTCTCGAGTTTGCCTGGTGTTTCATAACAGCACCTTATAATGCATTGCCTCAAGAATTATAATGTATTATAACTGTAGTTACAATTATTAATATGTTAAACCTTTAGAAAGTATAATGTATTAAAACACATGACAAACAACCAATTTCATATGTAACAAGGAAAATTATAAACATGACAAACAACCAAAAAATACTTACAATTATTCTCATGTTATAAACATTTCAATTTTCATTAGAGTTAAAATCTTACTAACATAAGTAATGGCCGTCAGCTGGTCATTATTGTAAAATAACAGCCAACAGGATGATCATGGCCTTGATGCGAAGAACTTTACATGACTACTTTCCAAATAAACTAGTAACAAAGTGCAAAACAATAAGAACAATGTATTAAAAATATATATATTTTTATAATGTTCAAACAAATAAATAAAACTGGAAGAAAAAAGACTGCATAGCAAAAAACATTGAGAAAATCTAAATCTATATTCATCTAATGTTCTTTTTGTGTCTGTCTGATTAATGTGCATAGTATATACATATTTTTATACTGTGTTCTTTGCTTCCTTAACCGTTAGATGCAGAAATGATTGTGTGTAGTGTATACATAAGTTTCTGAGTAACCCTGAAAACTGCCATTAAACGGTTTGATACACAGTGCAGATGCTTTCAACATCCCCTCCCTGACACCCTACTGTCTCCACAGGGTGCTCATTTCAAATCTCCAAACCCAAATTGAGAAACAGACCGGATACCGTTCCTCCAGAAAGCGCAGATCGGAATTGCAGTATGATTATGAAGTGTACCATCCTTTGGAAGAGGTGAGTGCATGGGTGAAAGTTAATACACATGGTAATTTTAATGTGAGATAAAGAAGACAGAGACAGAGATTATTTTCCCTATCTGCCACTCTATCTTTCTCAGAAAAGAAGGTTGATTTTCACAGGCTACAGCCTTTGATTGAGAAGTGCATTTGCAACTGGTTGTGGCCCATTTGCTCAAGTTTTCTACATGTCTTCTCCTTTAGACCGAGTGCCAATTCAACTGATTTATTCTCATGACATGATGAATATGAAACCCTTCAGAGCAGACGAGGGCTGGATTACATTCACCTTTAAGGATATAATTCCTCTAGTACTCTTGTAAAGGAAACATTTATAAAGAATTCATCATTGGACATTTGAAATCTTGAGTATAGATATATATCACACATTAAGACAAAAAAGTCAAGACACAACAAACTTTTTTATTCAAAAGAAAACACTAACAAGAGCTCCTATTCGAACTTTACCACATTCATTTAATATTTCATTTAATATAATCTAATAATTGAAATTAATTAATTTGCAAACGAACAAACTTATTCATTCATTCACAAACTCATTCATTCATTAACCCATTCATTCACAAACAAAGTCATTAATTAATTCACAAACTAACTCAATTCATTAATTCATGAACAAATTCACTCATTCATTCATTCACGTTCAAACAAACTCGTTCATTCATGAACAAATCAATTCATTCATTCATTCATTCATGAACAAATTAATTAACGTATGAGCAAACTTGTTCATTCATTCATTCACATACAAAAGAACTCCTTCATTCATTCATTCACGAATGAATGATTTCATTACTTTATTCACAAACAAATAAATGTATTCATTCATTCATTAACTCATTAATTCACAAACTATCCCGTACTATTAATTAACGTATGAACGAACTTGTTCATTTAATCATTCATGCACAAAAGAACTTGTTCGTTCATTTATTCATTCACGAATTAATGATCTCATTAATTTATTCACAAACAAATAAATTCATTCATGTATGAAATAACTTGTTCATTCTTTCATTCATTCATTCATTCATGAACAAACTCATTAATTTACTCACTCATTCATTCAATAATTCATTCATTCATGTATGAAATAACTCGTTCATTCATTCATTCATGATCAAACTCATTCATTCACTAACTCATTCATTCACGAATGAACAAACTTGTTTATTCATCTATTAATTCATTCATTCATAAATGAACAAACTCAATCAATAAAGATTATTTTGTGTTCCAGAGGGGGGAAACAGGTTTGGGGAACCATGAGTAATTTTTTTGCAATATTCTTTAAACATCAAATATATACAACATATATTAATGCCTTACAGCAACTAAAATAAGTGCACTTGATTAGCCACAAATTATAGTTAGAAATGATTGCAGACACTAATAGAAATAGGCCAGACCTGCAAAATTAAATGTGTATACAAATTTGCAGAAACCCTAATGAAACCCTAATTTGATTTTGACTTACTGTTGCAAAGTTTTACATGAATACAAGCTGCATGTTAATCTGGAGGATCTGTTCACCCTTTTCGACAGATCCAGAGTTGGATGTTTGAGATGAACCGGACCGACCCGCACCTGGTGGACCTGTTCTCTATTGGTCAGTCCTATGAGGGACGACCCCTCTATGTGCTCCAGGTAAAAGGGGAAGATGGCTACATTTATGGCCATTCTGTTAAAAACACGCACACATTCTGACTTGCTAGACGGTGTTCTCTGCCCCTCTTCTGTCAGTTAGGAAAGAGAACACGTCCCTTTAAGAAGGCAGTGTGGATAGACTGTGGAGTGCATGCAAGAGAATGGATTGGTCCAGCTTTCTGCCAATGGTTTGTTAAAGAGGTATGTGTTTTCTGTTTGCCACTGTTCACATGCTGAGATTTAAATCACTGGCAAGCAAAAACAACAAAATGGTTATGCATAGTATGCAATTAACAATTGTAGTATTTGCATTTAAAAATAAGCATTAAGCATTAAGCATTAATTAATTTAAAGAATTATTATTTCAAAAGTTTTGTTTCAGGTTTAAATTATGCTTTGAATTCCAAATTTCAATGTGGTCTCACAGAATCAGATTATTCTAATTAAAGATTATTGTGCCTATTGCTAAAAGACGACACTCTTATGACACTCCAGATTTTTATTGATCTGTTTATTTGTGAACTGGTGTATTCTGGGACTGTTTCATTCATTGAGTCTCTAAAAATTAATCCAAATTAATCTGTATAATACATCCGAGCCTCCCCTGAGCTCATCTCATAAACTAATATCAAAGAGTGCCTCTGTGCCACACAAATAAACAGCTCTCAGATCAGCAGCTAACACTGAGTGAGACGAATAGAATTAGATAGAGATCAAAAAAGAGATTGAAAAGAGTTGCTATACCTTCAGTACACCACTATGAGGCAGAACTGTATGACAGAGACCTAAAACTGACTGACCCTGAAGTGAACTCTTTCTGCTGTTGACTTTACACACATAACAGTGCATCACTGCTAAATTAAACCAATGTAACATTATTCATATTTTAAAAAACCAAAGGGAGCTTTTAGTTATGGTGTAAGTGAATCATCATCACTTACAGTCAGTATAGTTTACACAGACATAGCAGCTACTATATGTTCACAACTGCATACTAACATACTACTTCATTGTTTTCTACCATCATTTTCAATAGCCAGTCTTCAGTGTCACATGATCCTTCAGAAATCATTGTAATATGCTGATTTGGTGCTCAAGAAACATTTCTTTTTTAGTATCAATGTAGTAAACAATTGTGCTGCATAACATTTTTGTGGAAACCGTGATACATTTTATTAAGGATTTTTTAATTAAAAAAAAGAGTTCACAAGAACAGCATTTATTCAGCCCCCTTTGATCAATATAATGCATGCTTGCTGAATAAAAATATTAATTTCGTCAAAAAAAATACTCAAGCTTCTGGACTTGTATACTGTACTATTATATAATATAAAATAGTATACTGTAATTACTTAAAATACTGTACCCAGGATGCAATGCGCTCATTTTCAGCGTGATTTTCAACTGCACACAAACTACTGTGTTTTTGCTGTATTGAAGTTTACTGTATCTGTGCATGGGGAATACGAGACACACATTTCCTGCGTCTCTTGAAGTCTGTCACGATTCCATTCACTGTGAACGCAGGCTCTTAACTCCTATCAACATGACTCCAGCATGAGACGACTGATGAATCAGCTCAATTTCTACATTATGCCTGTCTTCAACGTAGACGGTTACCATTACAGCTGGAAGACGGTAACTATCTGTTTGACATATGCCTAGATCTCAACATCTCTTCTGTAGTGTATGCTGAGACATAAGACATACCAGACATAATGGAGGAAAACATCTGTGGTTTCTCTCACTCTCTTAGGATCGCTTTTGGCGGAAAACACGGTCAAAGATTCCAAAGTATCACTGTCGGGGAGTGGATGCCAACCGAAATTGGAAAGTCAAATGGTGTGGTGAGTTATTTTACCTGATATTCAAGAATCAAAAGCTCCAAATTAAAGAGCCCTGGTGTTCATATAGGAAATAAATAGGCAATCCAGAGTATGTAGACAGACACCATGAAGAGGCTTGACACACAGATTAAAAATTTTATCAAAAGAATGACATATTTACATCAAACACTATTTTATACTTGAAATTCCCTATGCAATACATAAGGAAATTAAGATGTTAGAGTATATGTTTGTGAGCATGGTTGCATGCAACTTTCTTAATCATGCTTTTTGACGTCTCCTAACACTACAGATACGACATTCATCGACTGATAGTTCAGTTATAAATGATGAAAAGATCAATATACTGTAGCTGGTTACTAGAATGTGTTACATTTGGATGCTGTATCCACCAGGCTTACCTATCTCAACTTATGTTTTAACACTATAGATTTTTCACAGTTTTTTTTTTTTGTCTTTGGCAAAAAAAATGTGTATAAAAATTCTAACATTTGCTGGCAAACAGCACGTCCTTCAAGATCTTCTGGACCCTATCTTCCAGATAAATCAGCTCTAAACCAATACTAACTAGCATTTACCAGCTTTCAAAGTGGTAAAAGTTCGGCAGGGTTTTTTTTTTTTTGTAAACATGTTTTAGGGCAGATCCATCTGAAAATGTACCTTGTGGTTCCGCTCATTTGATTTTCACAAAATTTAAGTTGTTTTAACAGTCTAGTTCTAATATATTTCTGAAGGACAAAATAAATAATGCTCACCCAAAAAAGGGTGACCTACGACCACAACCTTGGGTCAGAAAAGGCAAAAATGAAATAATTACAGATAAAGTTAAAATTTCTTGCACCTGCTATCTGTGCTGTCTCTGATAGATCAGGGTGCATCCCTGCACCCCTGTGATGACACATACTGCGGTCCTTTCCCTGAGTCAGAGCCTGAGGTCAAAGCTGTTGCCAAGTTCCTGCGCAAACACAGGAAACGGGTCAAGGCCTACATCTCCATTCACGCCTATGCTCAGATGCTCCTCTATCCGTATTCCTACAAATATGCCAATATACCAAACTTCAATTGTGTGGTGAGTGATTTCTGTCTTCAGACAGTTGTCCATTTGGGAATTTGTATTTGGGTGTGGGATCATTCAGTAATTATAATTTCTCGAACTCAAAAACATTAGATGTATAAATGTGGAGAGAGACGATACAGCAAAAATAGCATGAAAAGGCAACTTTTTGTTGGGATGTCCTCACAGGCTGCATGCATAAACAATAAGATAACTAATGTGACATTAATGACTAAGTGCAACTAATGTCTAGTTTGCGAGCAAATAACTCCTACTGTATGAACACTTTTTTTTTTACTGAATCAAAAACATACAGTGCAATTTTAAAAAAAAAGGTGAATTTAGTAAATTAAAAAAATATACAGCACAATTGTCTGATTGATGATATGAGTTTTAGGAGCTGGTTCATTTAATGAATAGTTGTTTTTTAAATCCAAAAAACAGGTTATCATTATTTTCATTCTCTGGTATTTCTCAATTCATCCTTATAGTCAGACCCAAGTAATTCAATAATACTTGTTTTTTTAAATACATTTTTTAAAGTCCAATGATGAAGAAGAAGGTACGGTAACACTTTGTTTTGATGGTCCCTTTTGAACGTGCTATTGACTATAAGTAACTTTGCAACTATATGTCAACTAACTCTCATTGGAGTATTTGACTGTCTGCTTAATATCTGCATATACTTTATTGTGATGCTCCTCCCACAGACACTCTACTGACTATAAGTAATTTTGTAACTACATGTCAACTTAATATAACCCTAACCCTACCAGTCTATTTATAATCAATTAACACTCTAATGAGAATTAGTAGACATGTAGGAGCAACGTTACTTATAGACAACAGAATGTGTTAAAGGGACCATCCAAATAAAGTGAAACCGAAGGTACAAATAATGACAGTCTTTAGTAAACATAAGCCAACAACTCGAAACATTGTGCCATGAACAAGCAAAGAAGAATGAGAGAAAGTGAGGAACACATGGTGATGAACTAAATGATAAACAGTGATTATTAAATCAATATCCATGGTAACTAATTGGAAAGAAAACAAAGGAACACAGGCAGGTGATTGAACAGACTGATAAAAAACTAAACCAAAACTAAGCATAACTGTGACAGTTTTGGCCTAAAATTATGGAAGACCACCAGAGGGTTAAGTCATGTCAGCCTCTATATAATATCTCCACTCTTCTATAAGATTCTGTAGTAATCACTGCAAACCACAATTTGCACCCTAAAATTGTTAAAGCGATTTAGCCTTTAACAAGATAGAACTCAATATCTTCTACCAGAGGGCGACACATTAAACTCCTCATTAGAATTTGGAATGGCTGAGATATTATTTTTCGGGTTTGCCTCAGTGCAGTTTCCTCATAAATCGACTGGATGGCTGTTAGACCACACAATCTTTTAACTACACTTACCACCAAGCATCATTAATGATCGACTGTATGAATATTTGAACCTCTGCTCTTCCCCCTCAGGAATCAGCAGCCCAGAATGCAGTGAGCGCTCTGTACTCAGCTTATGGAGTGAGATACAGATACGGCCCTGCCTCCACCACGCTTTGTAAGTCAGGCATTGGGTCTTCAGTCAATGACATAATATATAGCTACTGCCTATTCTGTATGAGTCATCAGCTCTCTGTAAGCCCTCTCAGTTAGACGCCAATCTGTTTTCTGACTCATGACTATTTCTATATCAACAACAGTTAAACGTCCAGATGTGATGTAATGTGTTTCTCTTTCAGATGTGAGTTCTGGAAGCTCAATAGACTGGGCCTATAAGAACGGGATCTCATATGCCTTTGCTTTTGAGTTGCGTGATACGGGCTACTACGGGTTCTTGTTGCCGGAAGCCCTGATTAATCCCACCTGTACAGAGACAATGAGAGCAATTAAGACCATCGCCTCAGGACTGCTGAAGAAATGTACCAAATGAAACTTTGTACTTGACTTTCACTCTGTCTCATATCTTCTCTCCATCGATTTCACAGTTTACCCCATAAGCCACAGCAATATCTACTAGCTATGTACAGAAGTGCCTACATTTTACAAAACATTTTATTTATTTTATAAACTACTTTTATAAGCTCTACATGGAAGCTTGTTTCAGCCATGTAATTAAAACAAGGTAATTGCTACTTATCGCACAATAGAAAAAACACACAATAGTGAGTTTATATCTCGCAATTCAGAGTTTATGTCTCACAAATCCAAGTTTATAACTCACAATTCTGACTTTTTTTCTCGCAATTGCGAGAAGTCAGAATTGTGAGATATAAATTGTTTTATTCCATGGTGAAAACAAGCTTTCATACTATATTAAACAAAATGGTATATAAATGTAAACAGTAAAGTAATGCAAGCACTTGAATTGTAAACTAAATAATTAGTTAGAAAGTTGGTTTTACCTAAGAGGCAAATATACAGTACGTGAATATATGTGAGCACTTGCTGTACAGACAAGTTTCAAAATAACAGTAATGCCCAAAGAATGTAAATAATGCATACTGTACTTTACAAAGGGTTTATTCTAGTGTAGATGCCGTGTGCAGCAGCAGGCGTGTATCACTGCAGCTAAAAGACGGCTTTGATTTTGTTTGGTAAAGGTCACCAGGGAATTTAACCTCTCAAATGAGCAAGACAAGAATACATTAAATTTTTCTGTTTTTTTGTTTAGTTTGAGGAAAAATGTATTGAAGTAAATTTACCCTGTATAATTAACTGAACTTGCAGGGGCAATGTTTACATTTGTATTATTAAGTACTATCAAGTTTTGGAGTTTTATTGTAATAAGCTAGTATTTATTTCAAAGATTGAAAATGTCCTTTGTTATATAAAGTGTCTTGCAAGTTGGCATTTGAGATTTCTTTTCATTGTACACAGATTTTTGTATTGTATTGTTTATTTTACCAAGAGGTAGATTATTAAAAGTGGTTTTATCGTGATGTAATTATGTAAAAACATTTCCTGGTAAGTCCAACACGATCACCAACAGGCTGCATCCAAGCTCAAGAATGGATTATATTATTTGATATAAATTCCAAGTATGATCAATTACTTTACCAATGTGAGAAATAAACACAGTGGGGTCGTGCTCTTACCCCATTGGCCCAGTCTATAATCCATCCTTGAGTACATGGAATTTATAAGCAATATCACACAAGAAATTTTAAATATTCAGTACAACAGCATGATTGGAACTGTGATATTTATTTTATGCAGCTGTATAACTGAGCAAACAGTTGACATAGAGCAAATATGTCAGATTCTGCTCCTAGGCCCACTGTCCTGCAGAGTGCATACAACCAGTTTCAAAACACCTGTATGGATTTAAATCCAGGATTAGCTGGATTAGGTTTGTTTAATTAGAGTTGGAGCTAAAATTTGCTAGTGGCCCTCCAGGAACTGAGTTTGACACCCTTCTGACAAACATTGTTCAGTCATTTAGTAGATATTTCTACTCCACCAAAGAAAATAGCTCCAAATAAACTATAAATCTTTGCTTGTTGCCACGCAAAATGTCTCAGGCTACGAATGTAACCATTTTTCCCTGAGACGGGAACGAGATGCTGTGTTGATGACTTGACTTTGGGGAACACCTCTGTGTGACTGCCATCTGAAGCATATGTGCAACTAGTCCACTCTTGAGACGGCGAACCATGGAAGCTATAAAGGGAAGCCGGCACAAGGCAGTGTTAGCTTTTGAAAGGCTGAGGAACATCACTAAGAGGCAGGAAGTATGGAAAAGGGACGCAGCATCTCATTCCCTTCTCAGGGAGCAATGGTTACATTCGTAACCTGAGACGTTCTCTTTCAAGGGAACTCACACTGACTGCATTGATGATGATACTTTGGCGAATGAAATACCCTCTACGCCATACTGGAAAATGCCTGTCCTGGTGTGAAACTGAACGGCACATCTCAGGTTGATAGAAATTGAGCTCCAGGTGTGAAAGGCAGGTCTAAACTGTAAACCCTTATAAATGTGCGGGAGGGCCTCCCTGCAGCATCACACACCTCAAGGCCTTGAAGGTCACCATACCCCAGTAGAGTGAGCTCTAATCAGCAGAGGTGAAGGCAACCCACAAACCTTGTAAGCTGTAGAAATTGCCTCAACAATCCACCTACTGATTATATTTTTGGAAGCTGAGGACCCCTTCTTGTGTGACCTGAAGCATACAAGTAGCTCCTCAGACTTCCTCCACTGGGAATATCTGAGTACATACGCCTTCAAAGCCCTCACAGGGTAAAGTAAGTGAAGTCTCTTTTGGTCCACCTACACAATTGGAGGAGGAAGGAAGGTCTGGAAAACTGTGGACCTTGCTACATTAATTGGCACTTTAGGCACATACCCAGGAACTCCTGAAGGAACAATAGCACTGAAGCAACTGGGCACTTAACTGGGTCCAACCGGTGTTCTCTGCACCATGAAGTGAAAACTCTCCACTTCAAAGCATACAGTTTCCTCATGGAGGGAGCACTAGGGTTTAAGATGATCTCTGTTGTCACTGTTTTCCAATGACAGGATGCCCCTAACCCCGGGGCCTGGGACAGAAACCAAGGTTTCTTCCACATAACGAGGGTACGAAGGCACATGCATATAACCTTGACCATACGGAATGGGTTACCCCTCAGGGAAAAACCTGTGGTCCTGAGCCACCATGTACACTTATGTACTGCAGGCCAAAAGGTGTACACTGCTGCCATGAGCCCCCTTGTTTCACAGTAACGGCCTGGCCTAGCTTCATTCTGGTCACAGCTGCCAGAATTGACCCGATACAAGCTTGAGACAATCGCGCCTGCAATCTTAGTCGAGTCCCATATTACTCCTAGAAAGGCTGTCCTCTGGACTGGAGACAACATACTCTTCTTGCAGTTTAGTCTCAACCCCAAGCACCTCATGTGGGTGAGAACTACATCTCGATGCAGAGTCTCCATCTCCTGGAACTGTAATATTAGCCAGTCGTCTTATGTAATTGAGAACACTATACCTTTGAGTCTCAGAGGAGCCAGCACTGCATCCATGCACTTCGTGAAGGTGCGAGGGGCTATGGGTGAATGGAAGAACTCGATACTGGTAAGCGTTGCCCCAAAAGCAAAGATCAGGAACTTCCTGTGTTGAGGAAGGATGGAAATATTGAAGTATGCATCCTTTAAATCAATCATGACAAACCAATCATTGCATTTGATTTGACTCACGATTAACGGAATCGCCAACATCTTGAATCTGAATCTCCTCAGAGAACGGTTCAGATTTTTGTAGATCTATAATAGGACTCAACCCTCCATCCTTCTTGGGAACTATTAAGTACCAGCTGTTGAACTCGGAATCCCCTTCGGGAGATTGAATATGTTCTTTGGCCCCCTTTGCCAAAAGAGACTGTACTTCCTGTTCCAATTACCGACCCTTCTTGGGGACCACTACAGTAGACACCATCCCATTGAACCTGGGTGGTCGGGTTGCAAACTGGCACTCGAGGCCTGCGCTCAGCGTCAGGACCTCTTTCCCAAAGCTTTCCTCGAGAGAATAACTAGCTCGAGGCTGCGAGCGAGAGTACATATTTACTTAAGTAAATAAATAAATAAATAAATAAATGCAACACTCCAACTTAAAAAAAACAAAAAACGCTCCCCTCAACACAGCACACAGTCATGGAGCGCAGAGAAAAGCGGAGTGATACACGTTAAAATACAAGTGGTATAACAGTCTTTCCCTACCCTGTTCTTGGAGGCACTCCAATAGTACACATTTTGGATGTCTACCTTAAGCCTAAGTATACTTCGCACACTGTCCGTGTAACGTAATTTTAATCTTCAGGAGGGTCCACGCCGGACATCCGCACACACTATCCGTGTGCAGCCCAATTTTTGTGTCCACGCGGACTGCACGCATACAACAGTGCATGTGCGTCTGACTAGAGTGCTTAAAAACAAAGTCCACTATATAGTGCGCTCACTCTGAATGCGTCTTTCCGCGCTCATGGCCAAAGGAGTATACTTTGAAAAGGGTTGCTCGCTCAACTGTGTGTGAGTCAGAACGGAATGCAGAAAATGAAGAAGCCTATACACGGGACTTCATCTGACCCATCTATTTCTGGTCCTGGCTTCTCTACTGATGAGTTGAATCAGGTGTGTTTGATTAGGAAGAATTAAAAAATGTGTAGTATTGGTGTGCCTCCAGGTACAGGGTTGGGAAACATTTGGCCAATCAGATGACCACTGGAACTGAATGTTTCATGTAACCCTCTAATGATGGCAATGGCCTTGATCATTCAAATGATGCACAGAGCCAGAAACAAGTAATCATTGTATTCTTTTTTATGTGTTAATTTATATTTAAACATGTATAAAACATTTTTAAAAAATGTAGATAATAGAAGAATTCACATGGGGGATTTTGTCATTTTTACCCCTAACCACGGTTAATATTGGACCAAATGACCTCTTAAATAAGTATATTTATTCATTTTATGATCTAAATGTTGATATAAAGTTGTAGGGAATAGACAGCATTAAATAGCCTGGCCTTGACTCATCCTCCACATTTGATGTCAGTTTATACAGTGCAAAAGCATATCAGGCATCTTGTGAATACAACCAGAGAATTACTCATCCTGCAGAGCCGAAAACAAACAGTGGCTTTGCTTGATGAAGAGCAGTGTTTCTTGTTACAGAGGTGGTTGACTCAGTAATCTCACTTAAAACCAGTGTGAAGAAAAAAAACTATAAATATAAATAAAAAAAAACTATAAATATTTATAGATATTGATGTAATTTTGTGTCTCTAGAAAATAGCGATTTGACATTGTTATTTTGAATGTGTGTGTGTGTTTGTGTGTGTGTGTTTACTTTTTAAGAGTTGCCTGACTGGCAATATTTGAAAAATGCTGGAAAAGTGGAGTGGGGGCATGCACCTGAGACCCTGAGACCCCCCTGTAGGCGAGGGCGTGGTGAGCTGGTATGTGCTGACGTCACAAGGCACCACAACTTCCAATAGGAAAATTCAACTGCAGTAGCCACCGTTCAACCTGAAGAGGGCAGCACTCAGACATTTTTACACCACATACTGTAGAATTTAAACACTTTTACCCAAATGTCAAAAAAATTACTAGAATCAATGAACAACATTAATAAAGCCCCAGTCTTACAGATCATTAACTAAAAAAAGTTGTTTTAGGCTTTAGTTACCCTTTAATCCAGCATTTGTGGACACATTCATGTATTTAGATTAGTGGAGGTAAAAAATATTGTTTTTACTTTGAAGTGAAAAGACAAAAAGTATATCCTTGGGGTAAGATGTACCCGACTGAGGGACGTGGCATGTTGTCAATAGTGTTATATTTTGTAATTATAGCCTATTGTAATGTTATCATTATCGCAATGAAGTTTAGATAATTTGAAACTTAATAGACTGCAGTAGACAGCAATAATAAATAAAAAAACACTGTAATGTAATCAATTATACATTTTAATACAATGTGCACAAATTTTAAGTGTAAAATGAAATTAGGGTCCTAATAACTTTTTATTAGCTGAATCATGTCTGCAACAAACTCATCTGGGACACATGGAATTACAATAAAACTCACTTATTGATTAGGCTAAATTCTATAGAAATAAAAGGTATAAGTAGTCTAAAACAGAAGGAAATTCCCTTTAAATTCCCTTAAAAAGTTTTTTTTAAGTGGGTTTTGATTTATAAGTAGATAGGCCTACCTCAAACGTGAATTTTGAAGCTGTGTCAAAACATAAATTGCTAACAAGTTGCTTCATAACTAATGGGAAACATAACCACAGATATTTATGACTAACCTATCTTTGACCACAAGGAAGTTTACTTGTTTGACGTATTGGCCAACCAGTTCTAAATTACAATTCATTTTCTCTTTTATTTAGTAATGTATTATTATTTATTTTTGATATTTTATTGTAAAAAAAATGTGTTTTAATTATTTTTAGTTATAATTTTTTATTTTATTTGAATAGGCTACTCTCTCACTCTGCCTCACTGCGGCCGTTTCTACGTGCGTGACGTCATTTCCTTCCAACATGGCGCAGGCAGCAGGTCGCTGATGGAAAACTGAGGGATTTACCCCACCTTCTGGCTTTATTTATGTTTCTCTATTGAGGGCACCATCCGCCGGAGAAAAACTCAATCATACAGGAATATCTAAAAATCGCGGATACAGCCTCCGTTGGGACAGGTTCTCCTCCACCCGTCGCAGCGCGTCATGTATGAAGGCAAAAAGACGAAAAACATGTTTTTAACCAGAGCTTTGGAAAAGATCTTGGCCGACAAGGAGGTGAAAAAGGCTCATCACTCGCAGCTGCGCAAAGCCTGTGAGGTGGCACTAGGTCAGTATGATTTCGATGCCTTCATTGCAGTGTTTTAGATGTTTTAGAAATGCATGTGTGGCTAAGTGGCTTTAATCCTGCCGGTAAAGAAACGGAGGAGCTCCAGAAGCTGCATGAATCCAGCAGCATTGCGGAAGTTATTCTCATTCTACCTGAAAAACGCCTCGATTCCAACCTGTATCTGTTCCTTTAGCATGAAATGTCGATGTTTATTCTCTCATTGCTTGTATAAAGCATATTTAGTTCATACACGAACGAGGAAACAGGTAAAGGAAAGCAGGAACTGACAGGGCGAGTTATTCCTCTTTGACAGGAGCTTTAGAAAAGCCCCTTCATCATTCGGGCGGTGCACAGAATAAACTATAATTAATAAATTACAGGATACTTTCATGTGCTTTAAAAGCATTCAAAATGAGCCCTTCAAATTAATTTAAGTGCCATTGACGATGTTTTTATATTATTAAATATAAAGACCCACCTGTCATATTACAATAACATTCTAGGTTTTCGTACTGTTTAAGGTTCTTGTTCGACACGGCAACATACAAACTAAGCTGTCATATCGTTTAAATTCGCGCAAATCTGTTTGCACTACCCTACATTTCTAGGCTACTACATTTCCCCAATCACAACAATGACTGGGCAAGATGGAGAGAAACGCAGGTGGAGATTCTTGTTTGCATTTGTGTTGTCGCAGAATTACTTAATTTGCCTGTAAATAAGAAGAGGATATATGCTTATGGAGGTTAAACTATATAAAAATGTGTAGAAACGATGCGCAATCATTGTGCCTTGCAGTCACAGCCTCCGCCGAATTGTTCAGTTGAAACGGTTCTTTCGAATGAATCATCTGAACCTTTTGGAAAGCGTTTGTAAATCACTCGGCTGCAATCTAGCGCTTTTGATTTAACCCTAATACTTTATTCGACAGTCCATTGATAAGCGGCTGCATTTTGTGACTAGGTATCTATCTTGCAATACAAAAAGAACTGGTTAAACTAGCGCGGTCGCTTTGTGTACACTTTTGTTTTGAGTGATGACTCAAACGAGTCGACGAATCGGTTCATTTGAACGAACTTTCTGAAAAAAACGATTCGCTGAAATGAGTCAGACTAGTTTGCGATGGGCGTAACGGAAGTGCTGTGTGCAGGATAGGGGCTGCAGCCTGCAAGGGTTTGTTTGGGATAAGGTGAATGTCTCTGCCTCTGTCATGCATTTCTCATTATCAGTGGTCAATAATGCATACACGGTGGAAGTTGAATTACAGTGCATTATTAAAGAGTGTAGAAAGCAATGGCTTCCAGGCTCCTGGAATCACATGCACCATGCATTGTGTATGCAGTGTTATTGGTTCAGACGCTTCTTCTTTTTTTTTACTCTAAAGTGTTAGTCTGGAAAACATTAGGCACAGTGATTTTAATTGGACTGAGATACTTTGATTTCTTTGAAACGTATAAGAGCGTCTTTCGTATTCTGAGAAATGTAGGCTGTGATTCAATTAATGTACAAGGAGAAATGAATATCTAAAGGACAGCCACAGTCAAATGTAATGGTAGAAAGTTTTATCTATTTCATGCCGCTTGGCAAACATAGGGACAACTGTGAACCATTTCTCTCTGTGCTGGTTAGTGAATAATTTAGATCATATCTAGTGAACTGTGTTTTTACACCACTGACAAAGTTCCCAGCGCATGCTGCATCCTTGCAAATCTGGTCTCTGGCTACTTAAAAGATGAGACAGGCTTACACTGATTAGGAATGGCTGAAACATGTATACAACATTGTAAGATGGGCATATAAATAATAAATGTGGTAAATGTTTAAAGAATATTATTAGTTGTGTTTTTAGGCCTATTATTAGGCCCAATATGAAAAAGCATTAATCGTACTAGTGAGTTGTTTTACAATATAGAGCTTTTCTGCTAAACGGCACAGGATTTGTGGTCCATTTAGCATATATAGGATTGCATTTGGCCTTTTTCTTTGATGTCAGAGAGAGTTATGACAGCACCTGTCAGTGAACTTTTCGAGAAATCCTGCCGAACCACAGTTCATTTTTCACACCGGAGGGGGTCACATGCCCCAGTTGAACCTGTGCACCGCACTCTGGTTTCATCTACAATTTTTAGCATTCCCTCACTTCTCAATGCTATGTGAACATAAATTGAGGAAGAAAGTTATATCATGGGAAATGTTTGGTATTTCTGTAAAAGAAAGTCTAGAGATAAGCGTTGCCGTGAAGTCTCTGAAAAAATGGGTCGCTAAAATGTTTTAAATATTTATCTTTGCACACACAGCCAGCATTGTTTTCATGTTGAGCATTTGAAGTGTTTAATAGTCTGCTGTATGACTTTTCTTTTTAAAGTAAATGTATGCTTTGGGGAAATACATTAGTCTGTGTCGCTAAAAGAAATATGATGACTTAAAGGGATAGTTCACCCAAAGATAAAAATTCGGTCATCATTCTCATAATATCTTTAATTCTCTATCTTCCAGAAGTAAGAAAGTACAGTTTTAGAACAAATTGACAGTGAATAATGACAGAATTTCCGTATTTTGGGAGAACTATCGCTTTAAATATAGCCTATCTGCTTTGGATGCCAAAGAAGTCATGACATACGTGGATGTTTCCTTGTCTAATTTTAGTGTTGATATTTTTTGAATGTGTAGATGGATTTCCTAATGACAGCCTAGATATAATGGGAGTTTTTTTTTTTTGTCTGTTAAGTGCAATAAATACTCGTGGAACATGTAAAACAAGTTCATCATTTTCTTTTTTTCTGGCAAAACTGCTGTTCAGGCTGAATAGACAGGACCCCGGGGCTAAGTCTGATCCCTTTTTTTCTAACCGCACATCAACCTTAACAAACCTCTAGTTTGTCATACAGATTTAGGTCTGGAATATTTTGATGGGCTTAGATTGAACTCTCGCCTGATGTGGATGTTCCGTGACTGGCGTCATTAACACATGATTTTGTACTGATTTTTTGGATTCGCTTCGTGCATTAAGGATTTCATTAATGCCTAATGGAGATGACACCAAAACTCTTTTGCTCCCTACAGGGCCCAAAATTAACAACTGCCTAGCTCCTGTGCATAAATACATGGCTGTGTTGTAAAATATTGTAATAATTATCATTCTTTCCATCTTTCTATCTTTAAAAAAAAATATTACTGTTCTGATCAGGATTATTATAGTCAACTAAAACTATAAAAAAAAACAAACATTTTCGTTACTTAAAATAAAATGAATTAAAACGTTAATTGAAATAAAATACTTATTTCAGTTGCCAAGGAAACATTTCTTATTTTCATTTAGTTTAACTAAAACTAAAGTAAAAATGAACAAAAACTATACAGGCACATTTAAAAGACACCATAAAGTTTCTTAAAATAAAGTGCAAAATAAAACCTATATGTAGCCTATATAGGCTATGTGTGTGGATGGCCAGCGTGTTTGTTCGCCACCACCAAAGACTATTTTTGACCCATCCAGTGTATTAGCAAAATAACTCACAATAAACATAAACATAAATCCGAATGGCGACACATTCATCCTTAAATATTATTTTTGAACAGAATCTCAAAACTGAATCTTTTTGCAACAGGCTGCAGCCACTGCTTTTAAAGCCTGTAGCCTACTATCACAAATAGGCTAATTGTGATTCAGTAGACTTTGAATATTCTATGTACTCGCATTGTTTTCAAGAGACCTGTGAAGAAACTGAGAGTAACTAGTTGGATCAGGTGGCCACATTTATTATTTAGCTTTCAGACTGATCGTATATTGCTCATGCCTTCTAATACTTCAGGCAGTTTGGAGTCCTTTCGGCACCTGCTCTATTCATCATAAAAAGTTTCTTAATTGCCCAAAACAACAAGCCAACTTGTTAAAATGATGTTTAGAGCCCAGAAGCTTTTTTGTTTTCTGAGTTGCTTTTAAAAGCATCATAGCCTAATACATTTAAGACAAAGGGTAATGCGTTAAAAAAGCTGCCACACTGTTTTCTTGTGGAATTTTGGTGTGTTTTATGCTCCTGTCTTTTTCTCCCCACTATAAATACCCTCTGATTTTTATCCCTCTGGTTCCTTCAAAGAACATGGATTACATTTTTTTCTTAGATTGTTCTTTTAAACTTTTTAGTGCTGTAGGACACATGACCGCACATTGCGTACATGCATTCGCTTAAAAGAAGGTGGAATTAAATGCGCAAGGGCTGGCTCTGCTGGTGAGTATTGTTGCTTTGTGGACAAAGTGAAAGAGGTGAATGAATTACATTTTTGTGGCCCTGGGTTAGTGGGTTTACTGTTAAGATCGTGGGTGCATCTTTGCACAGATGTCTGGAAAGGCTCAAAAGATATCGAGCATTTCTGTTATTAAGATGCTATAACCGGTTGAAGACCTGCCATAATTAACCACTAAGGCTGGCACATTTCTCAACACGATTCTATTTTAAATCACAAGCTTGAGATTCGGTAGCCTGGATGCCAGCTGAACTTAGCCCCGCCCACAACATTTGAGGATGGGAAGTTCGGTCTGGACTCACAAAAGCTGTCAAATTCGAATCAAATTGTCAGGGCGGACTTTATACGATGATGGACAGATGATCAACAGTAACGTAATCATCCACGTCACCAAAGAGTGCTTAGGTTGAATTCGTTTACAACAAAGAGCTGCCGCTGGAGAATTCAGATGTGTAAATTCAGCCATTGTGTCGGTTATAGAAGATGTAGACAGCGCATTCATTTTAAAAGAGGAACAGAGAACCGCGATCAAGTAGTGCTGGGCGGTATACCGGTTCATACCGAAAACCCGTGTATATTTTCGTTATGATATACATTTTTTATATACCGATGTATTTAATTACACAACGTTCGGAACGAACGTTACGCTGTGCCGCGCGACACTGTTTCAGACGGACCCTTTACAATGTTGCACTTCTAAGCAGCGACTGCGAGGCGAGGGTAAACCAAAGTGTATAGAAGTACCAAGAGGCGATGTAGGATGTTGGAAAATAACAATGTCTTTTTTGTTAAAGGGGTCATGACATGAGAAACCAAATTTGCCTTGATCTTTTGGTATTTAAGAGGTCTTTGTACCATTAAAACCTCTTGCAAGTTTCATAGCTTAAGACTTCCTCCCCATTATAAACGAACAATTTATTTAATCAAGCTCTAAACAGCTCGTTGTGGATTCATGGTATGAAGTGACGTCACGGTACGAAGTGACGTACCAGTCGTTTGCATATGACAATGTTCTATTCATTCATCAACTGAAAACAGGATAGACTAAAAGATTGATTCTTAAAGGATTAGTTCACTAGTTCACATTAGTTCTGTGAACTGTAATTAGTTCACAGAAATGACTGATCGGTTCGCTAGATAAGACCCTTATTCATCGTCTGCTATCGTTTAAAGCCCTTTGAAGCTGCACTGAAACTGTCATTTGGACTTTAAACCGTTTGGGGCCCATTGAAGTCCATTATATGGAGAAAAATCCTGGAATGTTTTCATCAAAAACCTTAATTTCTTTTCGACTGAAGAAAGACAGACATGGACATCTTGGATGACATGGGGGTGAGTAAATTATCAGCAAAAGTTTTTTTTAAAGTGAACTAATCCTTTAAGATTTAAGAATCAATATCAGTGTATAAAAATGAGAATCGATTAAAATCAAGAAATCAATATAATCAATATTACCCAGCCCTAATTTCACTCATAAAAAGCCCTGGTTGATGCAGTGCATTCAAATTAAATTGGATGTTTATATAAAAGATCATGTTTTGGGATGAAAGTTCAGCGTCTTTTAGATCTCTTACCAGACACTTTGTTTCATTACTGGGCTTTGTAAATAATGCATCATCTTTCAGTAGCAGTATCTCATTCAGCCTCAGGTGCTGAATTAATCATAATTTTGCCTCAATATAATGAGAGACAATATCATTTGACCCCCTATTTCTGTCCAGAATCTTTTAATGTGTTTAAGATCATTCTGCAGTTACATTTAGGAGTAGGTAGCTATGGTCACTCTAGGTTAATACATCACCCTAGAGTAAGGATGTTCTTTTTGGTCCTTTTGATGACTTGAGTTTTTAGTTGTTGGCTTTTGTGACAGATAGACGAGCTCAGATTGTTGAGGTACCACCCAAAATGCCACTGTAACAAATCACGTTTTGTAGAAAGAAAATAATTGATGTGTTTTGGGTATAGGATCATGACAATTCTGGCCAACACGATAACCTGGTAATTAGTCAAAACACGGACACCAAAATGAAAGTTTTCATAAAGTTTTATTAATTCAGTTTAGATAATTGGGTAATTTAACACTTTATACTGTTCTGGGAGTCGTGTACTCTGGTAATAAATTAGTTCATTTGATAAGTGAATTCAAGTGATAAGATTTTGTCAGCAGCGAGCGGCCTCTTAATATTTCAGCTGAACAAATTTGAAGTGTTTCTACTCTAGCAACATTTTTGGTGACATGCTTACCTGTTTGCATGTCTTGCTGATAAAGACTTCACTTGTTTCATTACTAGATGAATCAGGATTTTAAATCAGTCAATTTGCGTGGAATGCGTAGATTTGTTGCGCTGTTAATGTTCCCCAATGATGGCGCTCCTGGGCATGCTGAAAATCATACACGCTTTATAAAACTGAAATGGCATTGGTGACATTTATAAGACAGTGCATGTCAGATTTTGTTGCTGATTTTGATTTGAAATATGTTACTCAGTTGTGAGCTCGGCAAGCAGTTTGTGAGATTTTAGGATTTCCCCATTCAAATAGTTCAGACTTGGTCTTGGATGCCCGAAATATTGTTACTATATTGTATCACTATTGTTAATTATTTTCATGTTGTGGCTGATAACAATAAATGGTGAATTTGAAAATTCGATTTCTGTCTCAATCATCATTTTAAATGTGGCAAATGCAAGAGCGCATCTTATCTAAACACCTCCTAAAAATGTGTTTGGTGAATGAATTTCAATGTTTTGAAGCAGAAATCACATTCACAGTGCTCTTTTTTTCTCAGAAACCATGGCTGTGGAATAAATCCATGTGGTTACACACACGCATGCACTTGTTGTCACAGTGTTGGTGTGATTAGTTGGCAGGACTACACCAGGTCTACCCTCACACCCCACATGTTGCGTTGTCCTGACAACCTCCCTCAGCATTTCCTGTGCAGAGCTTAAATTTAATTACAGCTGGGTATTTTCTCTTTCCCATACAATGCAACTGTCAATGGCTCAGTGCTCCCTCCTCAAGCACAGAGGACCTGAGCCGGGTGTTTATCTCTGCGGGTGAAAAGAGCAAACTGCCTCCTCTTCCATTGGGGCTCTGCTTTTTGGAAGAGTTTGTGTTTATATGTGAGAGATTTGTATGCGTTTGGTGGGCAGATGCTTGATACTTCAACTGTGGGCTAAATAGATACATTATGCAAATTTGTCTCTGATGTAGTTTACCATCCATATACTGACAGAAGGCCTTCTTGACACTATCACCAAGGAACCAGTGCCAAATTAAACAGTTTAAGGTCTCTAAGGCTACCTGGTCTTGTGTGGGTATATGCCTTCTAAAAATGTATTCAGTCAGGTTCAATTGACCAATTTCATTGGTTTGGAAGCAGAAACCACAGTCACAGTGCTTTTTTTTCACTCTTTTTATCCAAGAAACATGGCTGGTTAACTAGCTGTTTATTTTTTAAAACTACAGTGTTTTGGCTACAAAAATCTACTCAAGTACGCAGACATAAATGGCAATGCGTTGTAAGAATGCAGTCCAATAGTCCATACTGGAGAAAGACTGATATTTAATATAAATAACTACATTCATGTACTACTTATAGCGTATGTTTCAGCATTATTCTAGTGACAAAGTCGATCTAATCTTTAAATGCTCACACTCAAATAGTTCTCAGGCATTCCATTTAGCGGACTCAGTACCTTTTATGGTTAATACTTACACCTTTACTGACAGGTGGAGTACAGCCCAAGTGAGAAATTCTTCAGGCTTGTTACTTGGATTGATTTAGATTCAGGCCCTATTTTAAGGTGCAGAATCACTCAGCAAAAACAAGTTTGTCTACATGGTTGTATTCACACTAAACTTCTCCCAATAATTAACCTTACTTGGCCCTAAAGGGCACATACTGTTACCTTAAAATTCACCACCTTGTTCCCATCCATCCATCCATCCTTTTGTAACCTTATACTTTTAATCAAAAGTCATTATTAGTTCTTTTGGTGAAAACGACAGACTTCTGTCAGGGGACACATGCACAGAACCAATCTCCTAATTTGCTTATACCCGTCCAGACAAGCTAGTATTCATATTCCTCCATTTTTGACTGCAATGTCCACATCTCAAAATCCAATCAACAACCAATGCACAGAACAAAGTCCTTGCCCTAATTTTTTTCTTGTTTGATTGCCTAATCTGTTAGACTAGATAAGGTGCAGATGCGTACACTCTAAAGGTTTTTAATTAATGGCAATTTAAAAGTTTTTAAAAAAGCTTATTTTTTTTACAAGGTCACGTGCTGAACAAACAAACAAACACAAAGCCCTACAATTTGCCATACTGTTAGTTCTGCAACACATTCAGGTGTTGTAAATGCAGACCTGCCAATAAGAAGTAGTGCATTCTGTTTCCTAAACTTCTCTACCACGTCTCCATGCACAGAAGCTTCCCAATCCTAACCCGTGGGATGCAACAAAAATACTAGGTTTGTAAGGCAAGAGTTCGTTTAAATATTTTCTCTGGTTGTCAAGGGTGCCATCGCAGCTTGAATGTGTGTGCTTTGAAATGGTAATGCGTCTGTAGGAGTGAAGGAAAAAACACATTACTGCTCTCAGGTATCAGCAGTCACCGTTGAGAATGGGATTGGGGTTGGTTGGGAAGCTTGGTTTCGGTAAATGTCACCTCTTTTAAACACATTTATGACTGACTATTTGTGCTCCTAATCGGGCACAAAAAATAGGTAAGGATCAGTCCCGGCAAGCCTCTGTCTTTCAGAACTGAATCTGAAATCTACCCTGCTCTTTAACTGGAGGAGATCAAGTTGGCTGAGTTTCCAAAGAGCCAGAGGGACATGAAAGTCCCAGACATCTTGTGAATGAAGCTGTGCTTGGATGTATCTTTTCCACTCAAGAAAGAATGGAGGAGGGGGAGCTTCAATGAGACCCCAACTTACCTACGGTGTCTTCTTGGTCTCCCATTCAAAAAACCCTCTGGCTATACAAACGGCTTCTGATTGATTTGTCTTGTAGACTGCAGTTGTTCCATTAGTGTGCACGTGTTGCCTTGGTGTTGATCACATGGTGTACTGCAGAACTCCCGAAGGACCCCTACTGTTTATCTTTCCCCAGCGATGGAGCTGCAGTGTGTGTGTGTACCGCAAAACACAACACCATCCTTTCTGCTTTTTGCTTAATTGATGGAACAAACCTCTCCCGGCAACTGGAGACTGAATTATCTCAGAGAGTTGTTTGCCCAGGTGAGGGTGTCTCAGAGCAGTCTCATTCCCGCTATGCTGTTGTCTAAAACACCAAAGCAGGATACCATTAAGCAAGTATACATATTTGACTTTTGCAATTGAGATTGAGAGCAAAATAGATATATGCAATTACAGAGCTCCACTGCAATTATTGCCAGTGTGAAGGAGAGCGACTGTCGACGTTTGGGGCTTTCTGCCGTCCTGCTGAGTGAAGCTCCCCATGGTGTAGCTGTACGGAGTGACATGTCACGGCATGCTTTCAGTCCACCATTTGCACCATGAGTAGGCCTGGACTTAAAGGTCCAGTGTGTGATTTTTAGCGGCATCTAGCGGTTCGGTTGCGAGTTTACACTAAGGGCTCAGCCCACTGCTCACCCCTCCCATTCGTAGAAGCTACGGTGGCTAAAACGGGACATACATATCGTCGTCTGAGACAGCAGAGAATAGCCAGAGTAAACCAAGTTTCTGTACCACAGTCCATTATTAACCACATCATGGATAAAGTTTACAAAGCCATAGTCAGGTGAGGATCAAGGGTCTTAATATATAATATAATAATAGAAATCAGCTGATTGTCTCACAAACGTAACCAGCCCATTTCTCCCCACATAGCAAACCCATAGCGAGGGAGAAGAACCACATGAAACTATGCAACTAGGCCTATATATTTTTTCTAACAGGGTAGTAAAAGTTTAGCTGGCTAACATGAGCTGTTACTGTGGCTGAGCTGGTTAAAGCGTAAAGCCTTGTTTAAACTCGACTCGTCCGCATGAGCCCAAAGGTGCGTGCGGCAAAAATGACATGATTGTAACAGCGCGCGCGCCTCCGCATCCCCTAGACACCATTTAGGCTACTACACACAATAGGCTTTCTCTGATTTTGAAAACTCTTCGCGATCGACTTAAAATGCTTCCAAGATCGACTTGTCGACCGCGATCGACGGGTTGGTGATTCCTGTAACGTTACTGTTTTACGGTCAATGACAAGAGTACTAATCTGCTGTTTCACGAACGTAACCACCAGCACATTTATCCCCACATAGCAAAGCCATAACACAGCGAGTGAGAAGAACTAAGTTACATGAAACAATCCAACTACATATTTGACACCACTGACAAGGGAAAAGTCACTACTCACGGTGTTTATGGCTAGCTTCTTCTAGGTTTCTGCGGCTTCTCTTTCAAGGCAGTGACGAAACGCGCTCTGTAGCGCTGTGTGTTCGCTGTCGGCTACGGTAGAAACATGACGTCACAATATGTCGATCTTCATAGAAGGGGGTGCCCGCGGTTATGTAGATATAAATGTCTCATTCTAAGGTAATAAAAACATTACGGTTTATTAAGTAAGTTCTTTATACACCACTGAAAACATAGTTATGGATGTCATATTGCATTTCTGTTAATAGATACTCAAGATTTTTACACATTGCACCTTTAACGCAAGCAGAATGCTCTTTTATGAAGTTACTTCATTTAAGGACATATTTAATTGAGATTATGCCTGAAAAGTTTTTTTTTTTTTTTTTATCAGTTAATTTAATAAAAATATTGTATAATATGACTTGCTGTTTATATTTGTTGTTTTTATTGTATTTATATTATATTTGTATTTTTGTAATAGAATTTTTGCCATGAAAATAGCGTTGAATGCTGACATGGCATTAAATAAAATAATTTGAATCTGAATCTGCACAATTTTTGCCATGAAAATAGCATTGAATGCTGACATGGCATTAAATAAAATAATTTGAAACTGAATCTGCACCATGAGTGAAAGTAAAGCTATGTCTGCTTCATTAGTGTTGCGACACTAATGACAGTGTCAAAATTATGGCCAGTGAAAATGCTGAGTGGCCCGTAACTTTTGAAAACCTCTAGCCACAGTTACTGGTGAGCAAAAAGGTAATGTCAAGCCCTGTTTATAGGATGTTAAATATTTCATTCTTCATGCTCATTTCCTTTCTTTTTATATTTGAGTTTACCTTTGCCATCATTTAATGATCACTTATTTAATAACACTGTTTTTAATGAAATTTTTATCAAATCTTAAATTGAATATGTAGTTTTCATACTGGGCATTATAATGTTGTGATCCCTAAATTCACTTGTAGCATTTAAAATGATTGGTTTTAGTTTTTTCAGTGTTTTATTTTTCGTTTATTTGGATAAAACAGTAATGTTTTTCTCCTGAGTCGAGATTGTAATTGTACCATCAGTGATTCAATCACTTGGTAATCACCCAGAGTGAATGAACGCAGTCATCCTAGAGCCCTGCTACATCAATTATTTTGTTACAGGTTTGGTAGATTCATTATGCTAGTGTCATTGCTTGGACTGGAGTGAATCATGGCTCTGTGCAGTTTAGGTGATAGTAGCATCATAGTTTGACAAAATTTAAAAATACATTTTTTGTTTGCCAAGCACAATTATCACCGAGCTGCCATCAAGCGCATCCCGAGCTAATGCATACTTCATACTGGTTAAGAGTGTTTATTTTTAATGTATATCACAATTGTATCTGTAACATTCTCTCATAGATGTTTTACACCTGAATGTGACCATGAGAAAAAGGTAATTTGGTAAATGTTGTGTTTAAAGCACCACTTCAGCCATGCACATCCAAAAAGATGTCTTTAGCCATTTTGTCTCATCTCACACTTTTTTCAATCATTGCATATAATCTGAGACTAATTTAGTTGACTAGTCTGGTCATTCAGGGGACTAGTTAATTTTGAAGATATGTAGTTTTACACATTCCAATATATGACATTCATCGTAATCTTATTGTCTGTTGTGTTACACATTCTCGTTCTCATTCTTTGGCAACTGAATACAGTAGGCCTGCTTGAGTCTATTTATTTTCCCATGGCTATGTGGAATGGCGTGTGTCCCAGTCCAGGGATTCACAGAAGGTCTGGAGGCCCTGCTAAAGTCAACGGGTACAGAATCTGCATTGAAATCCTCAAGACCCAGACCTGTATGAACTCTATGGAGTTAACAGAAGGTTTATTTATTTATCACACTTTTCTTTTTGGAAAATTGTGAGTGCTCTGTGGCACAGTCAGATTTCATCAGTTCTTTAAAGCTGATTGTAACCGAAAGAAACTTAATTATGCAGTGTCATAATATGTTGTCCCAACTGTCGGCTCAGAAAGCGTAGGCGCTGGCATCATTTCAAGAGCATAATGGTGCCAACTGTTTGAATGCACCAGTATGGCGTACAGTAAGGCTGTGTTTTGTGCTACTCATCAGATTTTAAAGATGCATAGGATGTTTGTAGCCTAATGATTAAGAAGCAGGCATGGCTGCAAGTTAAATTCCTGTTTACTTATTTTTAGTCCATTATCGAACATTTAATAATAATAATCACAAATGCATGAGTGTGCCTGTGTTGAATAGGCAGAATTGTAAAATACAGTAGGAGGACAGTGTTAAGTTTTATGCAGTTGGTCTCATTATACTGTATGTATGTATGCACTGTTACCATTCAGTTTGGGGTCAGTAAGATTTTTTTTTATTATTTGGAAATAAATAAATACTTGTATTCTGGTGGATTAAATTGATCATAAGTGACAGTAAAGACTTTTAAAATGTTACAAAATATATTAAATGAATGCATCACTGTTTCCACAATAAAATATTAATTTTATTATTTGTATTATTCCCCAATCAAATGAAAACAATGTTTTCAACATTGATAATACGAAATGTTTCTTGAGCAGCAAGTCAGCATATTAGAATCATTTCTGAAGGATCATATAACACTGGACTAATGCTGAGGATTCAGCTTTGTCATCACAGGAATACATAACATTTTGAAATGTATTAAAATAGAAACCAGTTCTTTTAAATTGTAACAACATTGTTACTGCTTTTACTGTATTTTTGATCAAATAAATTGGTGAACATAAGATACTGACAAAATATCAAGACTTTGCCATTTTTAGTATCAAAATGTAAAAATATGGATTATGGTTGACTACATTCCTGTTTATTCAATGCCACACAAGATTTATAAAATGTTTATTAATACTGTTTAATGAATGCATTGACTGAATTCCTGTATATTCAATGTCACAATACAATACATTTCTGAAATGTGATTAATACAATTATTTGATTACATAATTAAAATTGTGTTCATAAAACAGTTTGTACTTTCGCTACAAAGCCAAAAAGCCGTGAATTTCTGTGGGACCTCTAGATGGGATGCTTTTCTGTAAGGTTTTCCTTTTACAATTCAGCTGTGATGTGGAGGTCTTGATTTGTTTTCCTTGATTTGTTTGATCAAGTCCAAATCCTTTCTCAAGGTCAGTTCACTGCTTTCTCTGATGATTAGAAAAATAAGTGCATTGAATGGACCGAATGCAATAGATTGAAAGGATACATTTAGACCAAGGGTGTTTTCAGTATTGAAATTTCAGGTAACACAATACATGTTGTGGCTCTCTTCGAAATTATCATGTTGCTATGGTTTCCATGTTTTACCAGGGACAGTCTACCATTAAAACTGATTAAACAATCTATATCCTGCTCTGCGGTGAACCCATTGACTACAGCTACTTTAGTTGAATCAATCCAGTCAGAGACCTAAACTACACAGTAAACCAATCTCATGGAAGAAAAGGTTCTACATAGAACCGTAAAGGGTTCTGTCAGTCGCTTGATATATAAAATCTTTTAGGCCCCATCATTATGGTGGTACCCACCATTGAGGTCCGGACCTCAGTATTTTTTCCGCAGTGTATATAATAAAAGTTGTGAAATAATTGCGTAATATTAACTCTACTTTGGTGCCGCATGAATATTGCACAACGCCAGGATAACCAACCTTCTCATCTGAGGTCCCTCAGCTTTATAACACTGCTCGTCAATGTAAACATTTTTGAGATGACCAATCAAATTAAAGTAGGTGGGCTTTATGTTCAGTACGGTCAAAAAATGCAATGTACATAATGTAATAGTGACAGCTGCCTACGATAGAAATGTCCCACAGAAATAATCAGGGATGCAAACTAATAAACTGTTGTCACATTATGCCATTTTTAATTGAAATTATAGCTATGATTTACATGATTCATGTAATGTAATTCGTAACTGTCAATGTGACGAGACAAGGACAATTAAAGATGCCGTTTTCATCATATTAGGCATAGGATTAATAATGAATGTGCACATATTGTGAATTCATTTAAAGGGGGCCTACTATGCCACTTTATGAAGCGCTGATTTTTGTCTCGTCGATTTTAGTTTGTTTGACAGCAGTTGCGCAAAACGGAATTAAAGGTGCCCTAGAATGTGAAATTGAATTTATTTTGGCATAGTTAAATAACAAGAGTTCAGTACATGGACATGACATACAGTGAGTCTCAAACACCATTGTTTTCTCCTTCTTACTTAAATCTCGTGAAAAATAGGCAAATCTCCACATAACACCGACTGTGACGCAACAGTCGGGATCATTAATATGTACGACTCCAAAAATTTGCATATGCCAGCCCATGTTCAATGACAGGTGGAACTGCGCAGCCGAAGCATGGCAGTTGTTCAGTGTTTGGATGTACAAATGAACACAAAGGTATTTAGTTCCTTCATCCGAACCTCTGAAGAAACAATGGGTTAATTTTATTTTCTCTGGAAATTTCCAAACATTTCACAGACGAGACTGTTTCCTCAACTTGGGCCAATACAGAGCTGGGCTCGATCGATCGAGCTACCAAGCAGCACTTTCTGATGTGTAATTGTTCAAGTTCAGACAGGTAATCTTTCTCTAAATCGTTTAATACTGTATTTACATCATCGTGTCTGCATTGGTGAAAGCATTAGAGAGAGTGCAGAAACTGCGTTGCAATGATAAGATCTTTATTCTCGCGATCAACACACTGTCATCTGTTTGCTCAATGCTCATCACTGCAACATTTTATGTGATGGGAATAGATCTCTAAATACTTTAAAAACATCTCACGATTCGTTAATCTCGATAGCTGTAATAGTAAAAACTTATAATATCTGTAGTAAAAGTATTCGAGAGAGTTTTACATGTAATACGTAGCTATTTCATATGCAAGCATGTCAGCCAATCACAGCAGAGGCCGGTTACACACAGCAGACACGCCCCTTGAAACAGAGCATTCACATCAGAGGCTAAAATCAGGCTAGGAAAAATGCCTTTTATTTCTTAATTATGACTATTTTTTTATCTAAAAAACATACTAACGTTATAAGGGCAACCCAGAAAACATTATACAATAAAAAACATTCTAGGGCACCTTTAAAGACATTTTATGTTATTATGAGTTTAAATATATTTTTGGGGCGCCACAGTCTACACTGAAATCTATTTGTGGCGGTCAATGTTGATATTGTGGGGGGTGGACACAAATAAATCAATGTTTGGGAAACACTGTCTCCCTTTGGAGTGGACTTGAGCTTTGTAACCTTGCACATCTTTTTTATGCTCAAACAGCAACATTACAACTAAAGTTGAAAAAGCATTGTAGGACCCCCTTAATAAACTTATTTACTTAGCTTTCCTGGAATAGCCTTCAGTAAATTCACTTAATTGTCTAAGAAAATGATTTATAAAACATAAATATCAGTTGACGCTATGTTTACTTCCTTCACTGACACTGACGAACATGTATCAATCAAAGCTCAGCTTTGGGAAGGAAAGAGATACAGGGCAAGATAAGGAGACTGAGGAAAAAAAGAAAGGGAGAATGTGGAGATGAGAGGGCAAGAACATATATTGACATCATTTGTGCTACTGCCTACAGCTATTGTGTCCATTTTTTGGCCTTCAAACATCTTAAAAAGCACTAGGAAATAAAAAAAATTCTCAAGGAAGTACATCCGAAAACCCCTAGCAAGATCAATTTTGGGACCTTGGTAAATTTTGCGTACGGCCCTGGTAAAACTATCATGCATTTATAAACTAGCCGACGTCAATATTCACCTAATTGGACAAACTTCAACTAGTAGTTCAATGTGAGCCATCTCGATTTGAACACTCGAAACCTGGGCAGTGTTAGCTTTTAAATTGGGAAAAGTTCCTGATGTTAGCTCTTTGCTTTCAAAGTTTAATTAGACCACTACTGCTAAATTAATATAAAATGTTAAATATAGATAATATTACAGTATGGTTACTTCCAGCTACTGTATATCCCTAATATTTTTGGAAACACATGCAGAGTGATGGAGAATGATCTGAGTGTAAGCAGACACCAGCGCTCAATATTCTGTCCATGTTCGTGGGCAGTTTAGTGTGTTGGAGGGCTGTCTGTCAGCAGAGCGTGTAGATGTCATTATGCTGCTATACTCGTCATTGTTTACTGCCGAGAGGAGGAAAGAGAGTGCTCTTTCTACAGTATTACATTGTTCCCGTGCCGAGCACTTAGTCATTCATGACTGCAGCTGCTCACTGAGACCAGAGGCGCTTGTTCAAAATAAACATATTCAGTCCAAACTACTTTCTAGACACCAGCACAGATTGAAGTAGTCAGATTTTCTGACCTGTGAGTTGCGGCACGACTGACATGTGTCGGTGCAAAGTGCCTGTACGCTAATGAATCCAGGTGTTAAAACTGATTTAAAGCCTAATTTGTGTAATGTTGAACCTTTCAGAAGTTTGCAGGGAGAACCTCCGACTCTGGGCCTCTCGTTAGTACATTTTTGCAACACTGAATGCATTTCTGATGTAGTTAATGACTGTTTTCAGAGGAAGAGGTGTTAAAGGGTCCACAAGTAATTTAAATTCTTTAGTGTTAGCTGTGAAAATGGCTCTCGACAGAAGGATGTTCTGGTAGTCATGTAAATGAAGGAGCTGTCTTGGTGTCATTGATTGAGCCCTTGCGTTTTGGATTATTAAATGTTTTGGTTGATCTTATTATGCCTTCAACTACCAATAATAGTATAGATGGATGGATGGATGTATAAATACACTGAACAAAAATATAAACGCAACACTTTTGTTTATGCCCCTATTTTTCATGAGCTGAAAACCAGTCAGTATCTGGTGTGACCATCATTTGCCTTACGCAGTGCAACGCATCTCCTTCGCATAGAATTAATCAGGTTGTTGATTGTGGCCTGAGGAATGTTGGTCCACTCCTCTTCAATGGCTGTGCAAAGTTACTGGATGTTGGCAGGACCTGGAACACGCTGTCGTATGCTGATCCAGAAAATCCTAAACATGCTCAATGAGTGACATGTCCAGTGAGTATGCTGACCATGTAAGAACTGGGATGTTTTCAGCTTCCAGGAATTGTGTACAGATCCGTGCATTATCATGCTGCAACATGAGGTGATGGTCGTGGATGAATGGCACAACAATGGGCCTCAGGATCTCGTCACGGTATCTCTGTGCATTCAAAATGCCATCAATAAAATGCACCTGTGTTCGTTGTCCACATACACCTGCCCATACCATAACCCCACCGCCATCATTGGCCAGTCGATGCACAACGTTGACACCAGCAAATCGCTCAACCGCACAATGCCATACACGCCAATAGCACGCTCCCTCAAAACTTGTGACATCTGTGGCATTGTCCTGTGTGATAAAACTGCACATTTTAGAGTGGCCTTTTATTGTGGCCAGCCTAAGGCACACCTGTGCAATAATCATGCTCTTGTCTAATCAGCATCTTGATATGTCACACCTGTGAGGTGGATGGATTATCTCTGCAAAGGAGAAGTGCTCACTTACACAGATTTAGACAGATTTGTGAACAATATTTGAGAGGCCTTTTGTGTACATAGAAAAAGTCTTAGATCTTTGAGTTCAGCTCATGAAAAATGGGGGCAAAAACAAAAGTGATAGACAGATAGATTAAATATTAAATTAAAATAACAAATAAACTCAAGGAATGTCAGATTTAAAACAATTACATTGTAACATTTTCAGAAAATAAAGAAATATATAATTATATAAAATAATGTATAATTTTTTATATAAAATCCTATAAAAATATTGTTCTTAATTGTTCTTTTTTATTTAATGATTATTTTTAAGACCACGCATATTTGCATAACACTGTAAAAAAAAAAAACGTAAATTTACAGGTAACGGCCTGTATTTTTTACAGAAATTTGCCGTTTTGTCATCATACAACGAATTCCTGTTATTTTACAGATATTTGCTGTAATTTAAAGGTCCACTATTAAATTTACAGGTCATTGCTTGTATTTTGGTTTTACACCAATTTTACATTTTTTTAAGGAAATTGTCTGTATTTTTACAGGGTTATGTGTAATTTTACATAAAATGTTCATAATATTTTATAGATTTTTTCTGTTAAATTAGAAAACACAGAAAAGAAGGTATAACTGCAGAAATCAGCAGTCATTTAACATGTTTTCCTTGAAGATCATTAAGCATGTGGGTGTTAAAGTGAGTTTTAAGGTTAAATAATAGTATTTCCGTACTATATACGGTAAATAACTGTGATAGATCTAATGGTACATTTACTGTAATTTTACTGTAAAATACATTTAAATTTACAGTTTTTGAAAGTGAAAAAGAACAACTCATTGTATAATTTACAGTGAAAAACCGTAAATTGACATTCCCACAATTCCCTGCGTGACACTTCACATTTGATGTGTTTTTGTTGAAATAACTATGTTTCTTCATAGTTTTCTTAGTTTTTTTCGAATCAGTTATGTATATTAGGGTTTTATGTTACATTTAATGTTGTTAAACTAATGTTTATGGCATTTTTAAAATTTCATGTGTTACCATGATGGTGTTTAATGTTTGTGCGAATGACACAACTTATTAGTATCTATATATTAGTATTAACTCTCTTGTGGAAGAACTGCTTGTAATGAGCTTTGAATGATCATGTGACTCTCATCACCACTGTGGTTGTTGGTTGTCAGTGTATTACAATGGTACAAAACAGATATTAATACTTCAATAGGTCAGTAAATTAACATTATATCAGATAATGAAAGATAATTTTGTGTAGAATAACAGTAATAAACCATAATTATAGGATAAGAAATTACCATTTTTTTACAGTTTTTTTCCTGACAGTATTTTTCCGTTTTTTAACAGACATTTTCTGGCGCCCCTGCTGCCAGAGAATTACCGTTTTTTTTACGTTTTTTTTTTTTACAGTGAATGTTATATTGTATCTTTAGCTTCTCTTGAACTTCAAACTCTTGTGTTTCCCTGGCAGTAGACAGCAAACAAGTCAACCGTCTAATTAAGTCTGTATTTACAGCTGCTTTCAATTCAACCGCATTAGTCCCTATGGGGTGCTATTTATTTATTTTATTTATTTATTTATTTATTGTTTACTACACTCCTGTGACTATTTTCTTTTTTTCTTTTGCAGAGGAAATCAAGGCGGAATCTGAGAAATTAAGGTAAGTCGATCTCTTATGCCACACCCCAGCTGTTGAGATATTGCATTTACATTTACATTTACATTTAGCTGACGCTTTTATCCAAAGCGACTTACAATTGCTATACATGTCAGAGGTCGCACGCCTCTGGAGCAACAAGGGGTTAAGTGTCTTGCTCAGGGACACATTGGTGTCTCACAGTGGATTCGAACCCGGGTCTCTCACACCACAGGCATGTGTCTTATCCACTGCACCATCACCACCCCATATTGAACGCGTGTTTCAAATCTTCCTTCATTATTGTCAGGTTCAATGCTTGTAATGCAGCGTTGACATTTTCCAGAGAGTAACCACACGCGGCCCCTTTGTGTTTTGGCTGCTGCCCTGCCCTCATTGTGATTTGTGAGTGTGTACTCAGCGCCAGTGAAAAACACCCCCTCGCAGCCTGTGTTGTTGCAGTGTGCTTGGAGACCTTGCTGTGTGACTAGGAAACAGGAATGAGACGTACTGTGCTCAAGGCTCTCTGCAGGGCCAGGGTGGCCCGTTCTGAGGTTGTACCTCACCTCCCTCAGCCCTTGATCTCAGACAGATCTTAGGACGGACAGCATGCATTCACCCTCTACATCCATTCATTCACAGCTCACCTGTTTCACCCCATCTGTCTCACTTTCACTTCCATGTACTTGTCTTTTGGTATTTCTCCCCTTTGTTGCGTACGGATTTCTGCTTTGAAGCAAGGACTCCTTCCAAACAGTGGTTCTATTTTTAGTACATAAAAAAAATAAAATTTGAAATACCATTATCACAGCAAAACTCTTTTGTGAATATGAATCTTTAATTACACTTTATCTTAGAAACTTTAACTTAGTGTGTCAAATGTTGGTTTAATAACCGAACTGATGGATTCATCGAGTTATTTGTACTGATTCAAAGTGTTTTTGAATAATTCATTAAAAACCAGGCCATTAAAAGTGTATATTTAATGATATTAATATTTGAGTTAATTTTGTAATTAGAATAATATATATACATGTATGTGTGTTATACACATATGTGACCCTGGATCACAAAACCAGTCTTAATTCGCACAGGTATATTTGTAGCACTAGCCAACAAAACACTGTAGGCTATGGGTCAAAATTATCGATTTTTCTTTTATGCCAAAAATCTTTAGGATATTAAGTAAAGATCATGATCATGAAGATATTTACGAAGTTTCCTACCTTAAATATATAAAAATTGTATTTCTGTAAGTGGATGCAGCACAATCGCCAACAGAAATGGAAACGATTTTCTCAATATTTAGATTTTTTTTAACCCTCAGAATCCCGATTTCAAATAGTTGTATCTCGGCCAAATATTGTCCTATCCTAACAAACCATACATCAATGGAAAGCTTATTTATTCAACTTTCATGTGATGTACAAATTTCTTGCTGAAGCTCAAACGTGCTGCGTAACACACCAGAATGAATCTCATTGGTTCTTGCTGAAGCTCAAACGTGCTGCGTAACACACCAGAAAGAATCTCATTGGTTCTCGCACATCAAGGGAACATGCTTGAGCTTCCGTTTACCACAATTGATGTGTGAGTTGATTTAATGTTTATATGTGAATAAAAGCCTAAATTAAATCTGTTCATCATATAAAGTGATTGTCTTTTAGAAAATTTGGACTAAACCACTCAAGTCATATGAATTAGTTTTACGATCTCTTTATGAACTTTTGAAAGTTGCTATAGCCTAATTGAGTAATTCATTTTTGGGTGAACAAACCCTTTAATTACACACTGTTAGACTTTTACATATTAACATATAAGCTATATACAGTAATAATACAGTACAATCACCATGCATCATTAAACAGTAAAAAGTATGAGCTGGAAAATTCAGATTTTTCTCTTACCTCATAGTCTTCCTTTGTAAAATGCGTTACGTTTTTTTTTTTACAAATTGAAGCACATTAAAAAATATTTTCTGGGGAAATCAGTATGCCACAAATGCTCTCATAAGATCTTCACTTGTTATCTTTTAAAAGAACATTAGATGATTCTCTCTTCCCCAGATGTCTCGTCGTTGTACAATGCTTACGGGCTATTTGTGCTCAGCCTGATTACTAACTTGGTTTAACTCTATAGCAATAATAATCCTCTAGAGGGTTTGTTTCGGTGAGGGCAGAGAGAGAATCAGGCTAAATGAGAGATGTGTGAGGTAATCTCTGGACCCGGTGGAACTCTAGTCTTTTCCCTTGTAGCCTGGCTACAGCTCAATTTATGTCAATTATAAATATGAGCTGGCTAATCCCTCCAAAGACAGATTAATGAGATTGAATGAAGGAGAAGTGAAGAGAGGAGAGGAGGGGAATAAAGCTGAGCCAATGGGAAGAGGTGTATTACTGTAACAGCCTCTCGCTGACTCAGCCTGAGATGGGCCAGCCACAACCTCATAGCCACAGCAACACAGCGCGGATAATGGGAATGTGTGTACTTTTGAGTTAGGTAGTAGTTTGGGATATAGTACACTCTTAAAAATAAAGGTTCTTTATTGGCATCATTGGTTCCATGAAGAACATTCATGGACTAACTAATAACTTTTAAGGGAAAGTTCTGTTATCATTTACTCAACCTCAAGTTGTTCCAAACCTGTATGAATTTCTGTCTTCTGCTGAATTCAAAAGAAGATATTTTGGGGCTGTTGTGGGGCACCATTGAATGACTTAGTATTGGAAAAAAATACTAGGAAGTCAATGGTGCCCCACAACTGTTTAGTTACAAACATTCTTCAAAATATCATCTTCTGTGGTATAAATTTACCTAGCAAATCCAGCCCCAGTTCTTTTTAATGAGTCAAAAAGATCCGTAAAAGAGCCCTGAACGTGTTTGTGAGTTAGTGGTTTTAATCAGACTCACTTAGTCAGTGAATCATTCACATTCGTTACCGAGTTCACAACTGACTTTCTACATCACAAATTATTTTTGGGTTATATCCGATCCTGCACTCTTTTGTTTTTTATACTTTTAAGTTCGTGAAACTTGAATCAGTCTATTTTAAGAGTTACATACTCGCAACAGAGTTTTGTTGTAATAAATGACATGGATTTGGATTCAGCCATAATGATCCATGCAAAACACTCTAATCTCGTATGCCACATAGTACACATAGCATGCAAATGCATCCCTTCCACTCCTTTGCTCTCTGTCACTCTCTCTTCTATCATGTCCCTTTAGTGCTCCATTTTACTCTTCGTCACTCGCTGTCTCTCTACTCAACTCCATTCTTTTTATCTCCCCATCCTCCTCCCTGTGTCCCACTGCTCTTATCAACTCATCTTGCTGAAGGAAATCGCAATGCTCCGTCCTAGCTAAAACACAGCAGTCCCAGTTTAGCCTCGCGCCTCTCCAGCGCCAATGCTCAAGTTGATACAGTGGCTGGACATAAAGTGAGAGCTTGCAGTCTATATAGTACCTGCCATAATACAATGTAATATCTTAACTTGAGAGCTTTTGTCAGCTAACATTGATGTGCAATTAATTGCAATATATTTAATTATTTAATCAGCATATCACGTAGTTAATTTGGTTGAAATTATTGTCAGCCCCTGTTCAGTTAAACTGATTAACGTCTTTATTTTTGTTTTGTAGCCCACCGGCTGGGGACAACAAGTCAAGTTCCAGTACTCTGCCGCCAATCAAATCCAAGACCAACTTCATTGAAGCAGATAAATACTTCCTGCCGTTTGAGTTGGCCTGTCAGTCCAAATGTCCGCGCATCGTCATCACCTCTCTAGACTGTTTACAGGTCAGCGCCTTACATCAAACTCATGACAGGATGCTTCTTTTGATGGGGATGTTTCATCTTATACGCTGTGTTCATTATTTTTCAGAAACTCATAGCATATGGTCACCTGACGGGGAGCGCTCCAGACAACACAACCCCAGGAAAAAAGCTCATCGACAGGATCATAGAGACTATATGTGGCTGTTTCCAAGGACCACAGACGGATGAAGGCGTCCAGTTGCAAATTATAAAGGTCAAATATTTTTATGTGTGATTGCTCATAAACAAGTGGAGCAAAAAATGCCATGTTTTGTTGTTTTAAATTCAGAAATGCTCAGGGAAACAATGCTAGCTGTAGGGAATTTGGGTGATGTTCTTTCAGAAAAATCAATATTGTACATCTAGAAGGTATAGGAAGTAGCTTTAGTAAGATAATTATTAAAAAATGATTAAATTATTATTATTCATAAAATGTTTAAATACAAATATTTTATTATAGAATTAACCAGTAGTAGTATGATGAAAATAGAAGTACTGCAACCAATGCACTAGAATGCTTTCACATTTCACATCTCATTCTAAGGTGAACATTAAAATTATGCAGAAAAACAGGAAAGTTTCAGCAGAAAGTAAATGATTAAATACAAAGGATCAAAACATAAAAATCAACTTGTATTTAAAGCAAATAAGCATGTCTTTTGTATTTGAGTATGTGGTAGAGATGCACGATTCTGGATAAATTGAGAATCACAATTGTTTTGTTTCAAACAGAGATTCAGATTGTCCCACGACTCTGAACAGACAACTAAACTAAACAACATGTATTTTACTAGAGTTTCTGACAACATGTTAAAGTCTATTTAAAATTTTAATTAAATAATAAATGATTAAATGACTCATTCATAAATACTTCACTTGTTTCATTACTGGATTAGAGTTGTCAAAAAGTACAGACTTCGGTACCAAGTCGGTAATGAAATGTAAAAATTGTGACGCTTTGAGCACTATTGAGCGGAATCATAAACACCTCTTTTTGGCCACTGTGTTCACGCGCTCATCTACGCGCTCAGATATGTCTGTGATTGGCTATAATGATCTACGCACGGGAGCGTTTGAGAGCACACGGGAGCGTTTGAGAGCACACGAAAGTGTTTTTAAAAAAACGGGAGCGTTTGAAAGCACAAGCAGGCGTCTATCACGTCTAGTCAAAATCACGAGTTGTCAACGAGGCGAGGCGTCTATCACGAGTTGTCAAAAAGTGCAGACTTTGGTACCAAGTACTCTATACAGGATGAATCAGTGTTTTTTGAACAAATGCCTTAAATAAATAATTCAATGACATACATTTTTTAACAGTCACTTGTCGCCACCTGCTGACGTACAAATGGAATCGATACAGTCGTCGTTATTCGAAGAGCCATGTTCCGTTTAAACGTGATTTACTCTATTTTAATCTCTTCCGTAGACATCAGTGTTTGTATCCAAATTATAAACTTTTATCCCAGTTCTTCTGTGATAATATGAACATGGAAATAATGATACAGTGTGGCTGAAAAGACTGTGAAGCGATTTTGATAGCTATACATGACATCTACTCTCTATGGCTCAGCGGCAGCTCAAAGCGCAGATTTGATATTCGGGTGTGATCTTGTCAAAGGTTTAATAGACACAGCCGTATCGTTGTCGTTCAGAAATGAGACCGCGTGGGTGTTTGAATCAAGATCGCGATCTTTTAACGGTTAATCGTGCAGCTCTAGTATGTAGGTACATCTCTCTGATTCTTTGTGTAGTACTGCCCTAACCTGTAGTGCTCAGATTTCCATAGCGTCATTTGCCTAAGCTATTGTTTAACAAATCTCATTGTGGAATGTAGAGTGGCAGGACAAGCACGGCTCCTGAAAGCTGCTGAACTCCTTCATACGGCCGCATGTCAAGCCTAATCTGTTTGAACTTTAGTGAGATTCCTGCAGCTAAAGTAATAAATAATAACGCTCCCCATTTTGTCTGGATACATTCCTAGGATTTTTCACAACAGTTGTGGCTCAAAGGACAACTCCGGCGCAAAATGAACCTTTGGTCTAATTACACATTGGTACATAGTCAACCGTTCTCTGAGATTTGTTTTCATGATTGACAGACAGTTTACAGTTTAATAAGAAGATATTTTATAAAGACAGTCCACTTCTTTGGAAAACAGTCTCAACCAGTCGAATCATGGGTGTTCATGATTCGACTGATCGAGACTGTTTTCCACAGTGGAAAGTGCGAAGTCTTTATAAAATATCTTATTAAACTGTCTGTACACTTACAACGTTCTCAATGCTTCAGTTTGCAGGTAGGGACCCTCATTATGCTAACGTGTTCGTATTGGGCTATTTTGAGCCTTGTTAGTGGTATTAACTAGCGATTTTTATTTTCATTACTCTATGCCCTATATACTAGCGTTATAAGCTAAACAGTTTTTAGAGATAAAACTCTTTACATTCGACAATCATGAAAACAAGTCTCAGAGAACGGTTGACTATGTGCCAATGTGTAATTAGACCAAAGGTTCATTTTGCGCCGGAGTTGTCCTTTAACTTTCTCCGTGGTGACATTTGTGTTTGTGTTTGTTTGGCCCCTCGACAGGCCTTGCTTACAGCCGTGACCTCCCAGCAAATAGAGATCCATGAAGGTACGGTGCTGCAGGCCGTAAGAACGTGCTACAACATCTATCTGGCCAGTAAGAACCTCATCAACCAGACCACGGCCAAAGCCACCCTCACGCAGATGCTGAATGTGATATTCGCCCGCATGGAGAACCAAGCAGTGAGTGCATTTGACACTTCTCCTGTGGTAATACGGGGAAATGACATCCTGATCTAACATCTCTTCTTTCTTTTTGGTTGATGCCTCTCCTCCTCCTCCTCCTTCCCCCCCTCAAAATATAGCTTACAAATCACAAGATCAATTGGTCTTTGGCATCAAGAAAGCGAGATCGTCAGGTAAAGAGTGACAGGACTGCCTTGAAATTTGCTTGATCTGAAGTTTTTTTCTGGTTTGTGTACATCAGCTTCATCCGTCACTCTCGCACTCTGTTTCTTCCTCTCCGATCTCTCTCAGACGTCTAGCTCCAGTCTGCTTGCCTTGGCTTCATTGCGTTTTTTTGCCTGCTGTCGTCCCCTCCATGACAAAATGAGTTCCTTTCACCTGTCTTACCATGTTTATGTGTTGTGTAAGAGCTTTCTCTCGTATGTTAGGCCCCGTTTACGCCTGGTAGTAACATCCGTCTCGGATGATTTTGTGTACAAGTGGTCAGTGAAGAAAGCTGTTGACACCTCGTAGTAACATACGTCTTTTGTGAACATGTTCTGCTTTGGAGGACAGATCTCTAATTTGTGATGACATGGTGCTCTTTACGACTGGGTTGTTTGTCTAGAAATTATTTTGATATTGTTCTGCCTTTTTGACTATTGAGTGTACACCATTTAAAAGTTTGGGATCATTAAGATTTGTTCGAATGTTTTTTAAAATAAGTATTTTATGTTCACCAAGGCTGCATTTATTTGATCAAAAATACAGTCAAAATTGTGTAATAGGCTATTATTACAATTTAAAATAACTATAACTTTCCTATTGTATATTGCAAAACTGTAATTTCAGCATCATTACTCCAATCTTCAGTCACATGGCGCTTCAGAAATCATTCTAATATACTGATTTGGTGCTCAAGAAATTGTTGAAAATGTTGGAAAGTTCTGCAGCTTAATATGTTTGTGCACATTCTTTGATGAATTTATTTGAAATAGAATATTTTGTAAAATTATAAATACTGCCAATTTTTGTCAATTGAATGCATCCTTGCTGAATTTAATACATTTCTTTCTTTTTTTTTTTTAAATCTAATGACCCCAAACTTTTAAAAAATGTAAGCTCTGAAATGGATTAAAGTGGAACAGAGCAACCATTTTAATCAAAAGTTTGTTGTAGGTTCTGAATGTTTTATCTGTATAAATGAAAAAAAGAAAGAAAAACCCCATACATCTAATTGATATTTTACCCTTTTTTTTTTACTGTATGAATATTTAAAAATAAATAAATTATTTTAGTTATTTTAATTTGAATGCACAATCATTTTCCATAAACCACATAAGCTTTTTTATTGTAATACATAAATAATATTTCTCAGTGGAGAATTGTTTGGAATCTTTTCAGTAGTGTTTAGGAAACTTGATGGCTAAATAAAAAGCATATTAAATTATTAATATACGTATACTTAATTTTATATACAGCTACAAAATCATTGCTAATATATTGGAAATGTTAAATATCAAGAAAGGAAGTATGGAGAGAATAAAAAAATTTATTGCTTATTATAGACTTATTCTTGCAATATACTTGTTTTTTTTTTATTGTAAGATTTATTTTAGTTAACACTTGCATTAAAACATGGGTGCGTCGCATGATTGGTGTGTTTGAGGACGCGTTTTAGTGATCTGATAAAAACGTTTTAGACCTTGTTTATAAGCGTATTTAGGTCTGTCATTTGTGATTAGATCATCCGAGATGGATGTTGAGACCAGGAGCAAACGTGATCGGTCTCTGTTTGTGGTTTAGATGGCTGCATGTGGACAGTGAGGCACAGTTTAGATGTTTCACGGTCGCTGCGCTGATCCAAAGGATGCCTCTTTGAAAGTGAGGCTTGCGGTTTTGGCACAAGCAAAACACAGTCACACAGTTTTAGCAGTCTGGACAGAGCGTGACACATTGTGACACAGCTAGACACATCATGCATAACTAATCAGCTGTACAATATTGAAGATGCATTTGTTTTGGCAACACAGACTAGACCATATCAGACCACCTAAATTCAACTGAAAGCTCTGGAGAAGGGACATCTTTGTCCCTCATATTTGATTAATAAACATGTTACATTGAAGGTCCTTCTAGGTTTGTGGATACATGGAGTACCCTCAACAGACAGTCTGCTTACTAACTAGGGTTCCATGGTATTTTGGTACATGAAAAGTAAAAAATATAACATTTCATTCTGTCATTATTTATAAAAACAAATCCAGGTGGTATGTTTAACAAAAATATTTTCACTCTTTGTAATGCATAATTTTATAACTCTATGTTGAGATTTATTTATTTATGTGGTTGTTATTTTTAGTACTTTTTTTTTTTTTATATATATATATATATATATATTATAACTGTAATTTATAACACGTTGAATCTGTTCACATTTTGATCAATTGCTAAAGGTATTTATTAATTTGCATATTATTTCAATTGATTTACTAAATCTTTTAACAGTCTAGTTTCATTTTATGTGTTGCTAAGCCCTAAGATATAGATTTACTATCAATACCAAGGTATCGCAGGGTGGTATTGTACCAAAGCCAAAATAATTGTTGTTGATCCAGCCTTATTGATATTTATATACTCTAGACATGTTCTTTTCGACCTATGGTAAAATCATCAGTTTTAGATTGCATAATGTGGCATGCTTTACGTCACTGATGGCTGGTTTATTTTGTCCCACAAAAGAAGGTCATACAGGTTTGTCAAAGTCAAACCAAATGAGGGTGTTTAAATGATGGCAGAATTTTCATTTGACACTTATCGCATGTGCGTACTTCAGATTGTCATTCCAGGTGCATGTAATCAAACCACCATCTGTCTCTATGAACACAGACATTGTCTTCTCGTACAGTAAGATGCTATAAAGATCCTGGTCTTGTGTTTTTGTTTTTTTGTTTTTGAAATGATGGGAACAACCTGTATTCCTAAACACAATTATTTGCCTCCTGTTCAGAGCAATGGATGTACATCAACGTGGCTTTGGGCTCCTGGTCGTCCAGGAGGGAACATGAGTCTATAAAACTCCCTGATACAAGTTTAAAATGACTTGACCTTTCGTGTATGTGTGTTCTAGCTGCAGGAAGCCAAGCAGATGGAGCGAGAGAGGCACAGGCAGCATTCTCCAGTCAGCCAGCAAGAACCAGAGTCTCCTGGACAGCGGCACACCGATACCCCTGGCAATAGCCTCCCCGCCGAGGCTAACGGTGGACCGGGACACCAGGGCAGCAAGGTCGAGCAGGGATCCCCTCCGTACGAGAGTCCCGAGCCAGAGAATGGCACCGACTTCTGCCCTGCGGAGAATGAGCAGACCGAGGCAGACCAGGCCACAGCAGCTGCGCAAAGTAAAGAGATGCATGCGAACATGCAGAGATTAATTTAGCTTTAGGGTTCCATGTTTATGTAAATTATTATGCTAATTTCTCTAAATGACTCTAGACACCAGTGGAATAGTCTATGAGAGTGCTTTCGTTATTGCCTATTCTCATAAATGGGACTAAAAATGTATGGTTTAATAGGATGTATTCAGAAAGTCGTTCAAAATGTTTTATCAAAAAACGCATTTGAAAAGTCTTACATAGGTTTTAATTTTCTGTTTGAAGAATTTTTTTTCTTTCTCTTTTTAACTGTTTTTGTATTTGTTTTTTGATTCCACTTACTGATGTGCCGTTAAAACCATAGTTTGTTCAAAAATGAAAATTCTGTCTTAATCTTCGAAGCACAAATGAATTTATATTTAAGATGTGAATTAGAGCCTAAATTAAATCTGTTCGTCATGTAAAGCGATTGTACCTCTTCACAAGACTTGGATTAAACCACTGAATTTGATTTACGACACCTTTATGACTATTTTGGATTTTCTAAATTTTTGGTTACCTGGACTTTTCAACCTCTCAGGTTTCATTAAAAGTATCTTCATTTGTGTTTCAAAGGTAAACCAAAGTCTTATTGATTTGGTACGGCACGAGTAAATGATGGCAGAATTTGTATTCCTCTGTGTACTATCCCTTTAAGTTAGTAGCATTACTATATTTAGTTTATTTCTTTCCTCTCCTCAACACTACTAGACACGACGAGCATCTCTGATTCCTAGTCATTATAAGTTAATCATGTATTTAAGCTTGACATCAGAACAGATGAGACCCCCTCTAATGATGTGACACTGTTGGAAAACTGTGTCAATGTCTCTGTCTTACGTAAGATTAAATGCACCGCTTTCCATCCGACGATCACCCAGTTACAGTCAGTATGGAGTTCCCTCTTAACAGCACTTATTAAAGTTAAACTGGGAAACTGATAACATGGATTTAATGTGACTACGCTGTGTGTTTTGAGGGAAAGTCCTCCTATCGCACAATGAATGACTGACTAGACGGAATTAGAAGCTGAACCGTACTCTGCTGTCTTTTAGGTGCGGCAGAGCATGCCACGGAAGCCACCGTGGAAGAAGAAAACCAGAACTATGAAGAGAAGGCACAGGAGATTGTACAGAGCATATTGCAAGAAGTCATAAACACAGTTGCTGGAGGCGAGTTGTATTCTTCTTGCTGTGAGAAGCTTAAAGAGACAATTGGACAGTTCACCCAAAAATTTGTGGTCGCACATTACCGATGATAAACATGACCCGCGCACAACATAGAACACACCAACACTAGAACGCCTGACCATTGAAAACATAAACCAGGAGCTCTACAAAAACACAGGAGACAAGAGCACATGAGTGAATGAACACTGTGCCCTCACATCAAGAGACAAAACATGGAGCATGTTTAATTTCTGGGTGAACTGCCCGTAAGGGTAGCAAATCTTATGTTGTTGTATAGCTTGGCTAGTGGCTGTTTGATTTTAGTAGTGATACACTTTTAACCGTCCCATTGAACCCAGCCTGAAGTCTGTTTTACCCTGTTCAGAGCTTAAGGAAAGCCGTGAGGCTGAGGCTGAGCCACCTGAGGGCATTCCAAACTCTCTGGAAGAGGAGGGAGGCTTGGGCAGCGACAACGAAAATGTTCACGCCAACGGCATCCCTGGCACACCCATTTCTGCGAGCTTCACTCCGTCCCTGCCCGACGACAGACTGTCTGTCTCCTCCAATGACACTCAGGTACCAGTTTCCACTTCTGCCATGAATGGTGCAAAAGAGGAAATTCTCTTGCTTTGCAGCTTGTTTACACGTTTGTAATTGTTTTTGACTGGATTGTGTGTCCAGAACTGTAACTACATTGCAAACAAACTCTAAAATTGAATTTTTGAAATTCAAAGAAATTGAAAAAAGGCATAAATCAGTGTCACAAAGCATGATACCCTCTATAATTACCTAATCTTTTTGTCAAGTGTTTTGTTAACTGCTTATTTGCTAAATGTTTTGTTAAAAATGCAGAGAGAAAAAAAAAGGCAATCATCTTTTTGAATGAGCAGCTGGAAGTGTTAAAGCATAGACATTTTAGGAAATAAAGGTTCTGTGGTGTATTTCGGCTTTGCTTCTAATTTAAAGTCCACCGTTATTCATAAATTCTGGATAGTATTGGTATTTTGCTTGCTCAAACTGTATCTGACAGTTATTCAACATAAATTGTATCTTCTCTCTGGGCTGCCCCATCACAGGAAGGAAAGACTAAGAACATTATTTAACACATTTAATAAATGGATTTTCTAGTATAATCTTTTTTTATTACCTTTCTCATTATCGTATCAGCGGTATCCAATATTGTTTCACCTCTAATTTGTATATGTAACAAGTACATAAACCAGTATATATTGACCATAACATATCTTGACTGTTTTAAACTTGCAGTAACCCTGTTTTGTAGTTGAATGCAGTAATATAATTTTATGCAAGTAAAAAAATCAGAGACGCATTATTTATGTCGATTTTTAGGTCTTAAAAAGTCTGTAATTTGGTTTTAAACGCAAATATATTAGTGTATTTTTTTTTAAGTGTCATAATTGTCCAAATATTTTTGTGAGCTATTGTATGAGCTAATACTGGCTATTGTGAGCCAGTTTTATGTTCTGTAGCATTTTTTATGGTTGTTGCATGTTATGTGCTATAGATGATAATTGATTTTCCCGGCAGTTAAATGTGATTGCCGTAAGAGGCTAACATGAACATTTCTCCCACAGGATTCTGTAGTCACCACTGGTCCAGCACCAGGTGCAAAGTTTTCCCACATTCTCCAGAAGGATGCATTCTTGGTATTCCGTTCTCTCTGCAAGCTCTCCATGAAGCCCCTTTCAGATGGTCCTCCTGATCCAAAGTAAGCCTGGCTTTCTAAACTAACCATGTGACTGTATACAAATGGAATTGTTTATTTGTTGTGCCAAAAAATGAAATCTCCAGTCAGGGTTCAGTTGAGTTGTGGTTTTGTGGTCTCTTCATATTCTGATTTTAGATCTGTAATTGGTTGGAGACATTTTAGAGCAAGAGTGTTGGTAGCATCAGCCATTGTCCTTTAACAGGAGAATAGGGCTGTCAGAGGGCAAGAGAGATGTTCCTCCCCGTCAGTTGAAGAGAAAGGGAGCCATTCATTCTGGTGTGTCTTCAGAGGCAGTGAGGCAGGAAGCTTGTTTCAGTGCTATTGATCACTCTTTGTCAAATGGACTGAGACCTGGTGACCCGTCTTGATTAACATCAGGGCAGGACTTAGACTTTATGTTTTTATAGTGGTGCAAACTGAGGCAAACATCACTATTATTATTGTACATACTTTATGTTAGGGACAGTTTTTGACTAGAGGACAATAAAATAGACTTGAAAAGGACCTTAGCAATGCCCTGACAACCACCCAGAACACCCTAGAATCGGCTAGAATTGAGGCACCACTGTTACACAATTTAATTCAGAAAATGTTGGTTTAGTTTGTTCATTAGTAGACAGCATGACATATTTTGTAGCATTGTTTTGGTAGCTATTACTGTAGAGTGCTTTTGAATTTTGTTGCTGCATCATTTAAGATTTCCAGAAATGATTATATTAATGTTTAATTTAATATTTAATAATTCAATAAAAAAATGCATATTTTATAAAAGTGTATATTTTTACATTTGTTTTTATCAGTGGAAAGCTAAAGTCCAGTGTTATTTTAGTATTATACTATTATAGTATGTGTTCATATTTTTAATTGGCTTTTATTTTTATATTTTTATTTTAGCTTAAGTTTAAGTAATTTTCTTGTGTTCTTTTGTCATTTTGTTTTAATTTTTATATTTCTATATAGCTTTAATACATTTTTTATTTAAGTTTTAGTTATTTTATTACTTCAATTTAAACTTATTACAGTTAGTTCCAAAGCAACATGTTTTTTTTTTTTTTCATTTTATGGTTTCCATCTAATATTTATGTTTTATTTCAGGTTCATTTCTATTAACGAAAATGAATTTTTTGAATAGTTTTAGTTAACAATAACACCACAGCTGTAGTTGCAGCTTTAATCTTTTCTCGTGAACGATAATCTACAATATATTTATGATTGAATACTTTTTGGGATATTTTATATTAATGTCTGCAGTCTTATAAGCTGATAACCAGCAAAAACTATATTAATTTTGAATTCTCATTATTTTATACTTTATATTTCTTTATACATGTCATTCTTTGGACAATGATATATTTTAAGTATTTAAACAGTCAATAAAAATAGTATTTTTAATGGTGTCTTTGCCCAGTAAGTTATCCCTTAAAACTCATCTTTGATCATCAAAAATGACTTATTTAAAAAAAATGTCTTCATGCCTTAAAGTAGCTTGAATGTAACTAACATTTAAAAGCTTGATTTTTACCACAGGGGGACTTTAAGATTTTTCTTTATTAAGTTAAGTTTGGCCTTGGCACAAGTATTTTAAATGGTATGCAGAATGAATACATCATTTATTAACTTCCTGCAGATCCCACGAGCTGCGGTCCAAGGTCCTCTCGCTGCAGCTCCTCTTGTCCATCCTGCAGAACGCTGGGCCCATCTTCAAAACCAATGAGATGTTCATCAACGCCATCAAGCAGTACCTGTGCGTAGCGCTGTCTAAAAACGGCGTCTCCTCCGTCCCCGAAGTGTTCGAGCTGTCGCTGTCCATCTTCCTCACCCTCCTGTCCAACTTCAAGACACATCTCAAGATGCAAATTGAGGTGCCTGAACTCAGTTCCCCCCGAATTGTAATGTGTATGTGCATCTTGCCCTGATGGCGTCAGACTGTGGAGCGTCTAGCTGACAGTGTGGATTTATTTGAGCTGTGGTTTAGGATGAAAGCTTGTAATTCAGCCTCAGTCTCTCTGTTTGTGTGTGCCTCATTCCAGACAAGTGTGTTGGGATTTATTGTTTGCATTGTCGTGTAGTATTATTTCTCACTTCAATCAAGTTACGCAAGAGTCTTGACAACACCATCTGTTACTGACTTAGTTATTAATTATTTTTTAACAATTTTAAAGACTATTTTTTTTCTACTTAGGTGTTTTTCAAAGAGATTTTCCTTTATATTCTGGAAACATCCACAAGCTCATATGACCACAAGTGGATGGTAATTCAAACCCTCACCAGAATATGTGCAGGTATGAAAGGCTTTTCTTAATCTCACTTTCAAAGATATTTTAGAGATTTTCTATGAGTAATTCGATGAAATTTCTTCCCTCACAGATGCCCAGAGTGTGGTAGATATCTATGTTAATTATGATTGTGACCTGAATGCTGCTAATATTTTCGAGAGGCTGGTGAATGACCTCTCAAAGATTGCACAAGGACGAGGAGGCCATGAACTGGGTACAAACCCACTTCAGGTAAACACACGGATTGGTTCCCCAAAAAAATCTTTACTTCACTCACCCTAGTTCCCTCATTTAGTTCAAAAGCTCACAAAAAGACAATTTGAAGTGCTCCATACAAAATTGTAATTATATTCACAATTTTACTGTTTTTTTGCTCAGACGTTTGAAAAAGATTAAAAAAACATTCAACCTTATATTTGCACATCTATGTATTCAAAAGTCTATTTGTTACTAAACTAAAGTATAGCTTTAGAAAACTTTGTATGTAAGGCACAGAAATATCATGACTAGTTTTATGATTTTTTAAGTTAAAAGTCACTGTTCAAATTTTATTTATTTTTTAACAAAAGAAAAAAATCATGCTGATTTGGATAGGGTAAATTACTAGAACTGTTCATTTCCCTCAGGAGCTGACTCTAAGGAAGAAAGGACTTGAGTGTTTGGTGTCTATTCTCAAGTGTATGGTGGAGTGGAGCAAAGACCAATATGTCAACCCCAATTCCCAGACAAGTCTCGGTAAGGCAAACCATCAACCTCTGTGGAACAAAACATTAATACTGGCTCCTCAACCAGTATAATACCTGCAGAACCTTGTTTAGCCCCTCTATATCCTGATATGCTTTGGATCCAAGCGTGTGCATTACAAATTCTAGGTTACGGCTCTGGTTCTTCTAAATCCCCTTGAAGTGCATTTATGCTGCTTTCCAGAGGCTTCAGGCTTGTGCAGAACCAAATGGATAAACAGTTGCTTTTGAGGACAGTGCAGTAGGAGTCCTGTGCCTCAAAGAGAGGCAGGAAATGCTATTCGCTGTGATGGCTACACAGGCCTTTCATCTTAATCAAACAGGCTTGAGGCTGTTATTCCTCACCAAGGCATGCCCTGACGTCAGGGAGGTAGGCTGCAAGCTCCCTGAACACTGCAAAGCAGAGCTTCTCGTAGGAGCTGGGAACATGCACCAGGCTAAAGATCCTACCTCTTCGGAAGCGAAGGGAATTTAGGTTTAATCAAGCTTGTCTTTATTGGGTTTGAGGAGGAGAGGCTCTGATGGACCTAAAGGAAAGCTCCCTGTAGCCTCAAGCCCACCTTAGACTTTCAGATATCAGCCAATCAGAAACCAGAGAGTCTTACTACTTTTTAAATGACCACAGAAAGTCCACCTTCGGAACCACTAACGATCACTCAGAACATCTTAGTAACCACTTAGCAACGCCCTACAAACTACACCAAACAATTATTGGAACCACATAGCAATGCGCTAACAACCACTCAATATGCCTTAACAACCACCTGACAATTCCCTAGAAACTACCCAAAACACTTTTGGAACCCCACAGCAATGCCAACTACTTAGAACACCTTTAGCACACTTACCAATGCCCTAGAAACTACACACACACAAAAAAAAAGTTCTCTTGGAACCACTTGTCAACAACCACTCAAATATGCCTTAGCAACAACCTGGCAATTCCCTAGAAACCACCCAAAACACATTTGGAACTTCACAGCAATGTCTTACTACTTAGAACACCTCAGCAAACACCTAGCAATACCCAGGAAAAACTGACTTGGAACCACATTAAATTGCAAACAAATAGGCAGAACACATTAGCAACAACCTAAAATATAAAATGTTTTTTGTTTATTTTATGACAGTGGTTACCATGCATTTTTTTGTTTTATAACTGTAGTAGCCATGGTATTTTAGTGGAAACAATGTTTACAATGGCAAATCAAATAAAAATTTGTCTGTAACCTTTCATCTTGACCAAATTGCCAATCTTATGTATACAGGCCTTATGTCCTAATCGGCCAGTCCGATTGTAGCATACTTATCTGAGTAACTCTTCAGATGCATTATGTTTGTTTTGGATCACTAACAGACTTTTAGGTTCTTGTATTCTCATCATGCTGGCCAATCAGTCTTTGTTCTTTTCTCTTAACGGACGCACATCAAAAGGGAGAGCAGGTAATGGCAGTTTGTAGTGACATTTAGAATTGATTGCATTAGCTTTTGTTGCGTAAACTAGACCGTGGTCTCTTAATAGTTCTTTGTGTTGTGGCCGTATTAGCTTTTGTATTTCATTGTATATTATTGCTTAAGACGAACAGGCAAGTATTTCACAGCTGCTACTGGCTCATCTGATCTCTTAGAGAGAGGAAACTATGAGAAATGAGGAAGTGACCTGACAACTCATGTTACAGCAATAGCTACCCGCTAAATCTTTTACAGTGTTTCCAGTGTGTAATTAGACCCTGCAAACTGCAACCATGGCTTCCACATACCTAAACCGTCTGTTTATCTTGCTTGCACCAACTTCAGATCTGTTACTTTGTGTATTCAGGTCACGCTGCTCTTCCTCCAGTCCCCGCCGTGCCGTTTTTGTGATACGAGTCAACCGAGGCCAAAGACTTTATCAGAAAAGTGTTGTGTTGGGAAACTCATATAGGGAGCTGTATAGGGAGCGGAGTCAGAATAAAGACTTGATACACCAACACACATTTCAGCCAACCAGGACTCCAATGAATCATGTTGTCTCTAGTCCCTAGGCTGCAGGGGCTTGTGGTGTTTCACAAACTGGGCTCATCATTATTTTCAGCTTTCTCTGAAAATGCATCTGAATTTCATTTCTCTTCTCTCTTGATCAGGCCAAGAAAAGCCTTTAGAACAGGAAACCAATGAGTCAAAGCATCCAGAAACGATTAACCGTTACGGCAGCATAAACTCATTGGACTCCACCGCCTCGTCAGGCATCGGGAGCTACAGCACACAGATGTCTGGGACGGACAACCCTGAGCAGTTTGAGGTCCTCAAACAACAGAAGGAGATCATAGAGCAAGGCATTGACCTGTAAGCCATTAAGTTGGATTCAAAAGCATGAAATCAATCTATCCACTATTAATGCGGTTAACAAAATCACTATAGAATAGAAATTTTAATGAAAATTGCTTAGTTTACCTATTTATGTCCAGTCCTGCTCCTGGAGGGCCACTGTCATGCAATTTTTCCATAGTATGAAAAACATGCAGCTGTCATGCAGAGTTTAGCTCCAACCCCAGTAGTTGAAATGTTGGGCTCAAACAAACAGCAATATTAAAGGGTTCATATGATTCCTGAGGAATCCAATTTCACTTGATCTTTTGAGATAAAAGGTCTTCTATGAAATTCTACTGTATCTTTCTGGACTCTTTCCACTGTGAAAAAAGATACTGCGATAAACGTCTCGTTTTGAACTTCTGCAATTTTCACGTCAGATGGATGAAAATTAAAATTTTAACACGACTTCCCACATTTACACGTCAATGACACCTATTCAGTGTTCAGAAACTAAAGACTAAAATGTATGAAAGTGTCAGGGTTTTTGTTGTTCCTGGAAGTGTGTAGCACCTACTGCTCTGCACTTTCTTCTGAAGAAACTGATTCAGTCCATCTATACCTTTTTTGTTTTATAAATCTGTCATAATGTATTTCAGTGTTTGAGTCACAGCAGCAAAAACCGCCCATTTAACAGTAGCTATGTTTCCATCCAAAGTTGCGAGTTTAACTTGTGTGTAATATTGAATTATCGCTTAAAACATGCGATCGCTGCGAATAAAGCACCGTTTCCATTCAGTGAGCCGAAGAGAACAAAATCATCACTTCCTGATAAACTGCCGTTAAATATTATTTAGAAAAACAGAAGTTGCTTCAGTAGGAGAAGCCACTGTATATAATAATTTCATATATAATAAATTACTTGTGCCACAGAACGCAGACGAAACGGAATAAAGTTATCTTGTTTTTGGGGGTGGGAGTCATGTAAGACAGTTCTGGAAGGAATTATTATTAAACGACTTTGACGACTTTGCTCAGGCATTTCAGAATTACCAAAACACTATTTTAGATGCCGTGCAACGAGTTAAGTCCGCTGTTTAGTCCAGTTATGTCGTCCTATCGCAAAGTCGTGTCTTTTTTTATGCGCATCGAGGAATTTATTCGGTAAATGTGTTTCCATCGTAGTTTATGCGCATGTTTTCTTATCGGAAGAAACGTTTATCCGACTCAGTTGAGCATATACGTTTTTTATGCACATTTTTAGAATTTATGCACATCTTGGCGTTTCCATCCAGCTGGTTTTTTTATGTGATATTCCAAATTGCGCATAAAAATAGGTGGATGGAAACAACAAAACTAAACTCTTTTTGGTGCAAATATCTTTACTAACATAACATCAGGGGAAAAAATGCATCATGAACCCTTTCACAGACAAAAACACACTGCAAACGTTACCTTCAGAACATCCTTACAAAATCTGTTGATCATATGTTTATGTTCTATTAACCACAATGCACAGGTTCAACAAAAAACCAAAGAGGGGCATTCAATACCTGCAGGAACAAGGCATGCTGGGAACGACGCCTGAAGATATCGCCCAGTTTTTACACCAAGAGGAAAGACTTGACTCTGTAAGACATTGTTTACCTACAATATTTTTCCTTACCTTGTTTCTTCCATGTATTGTGGACTAGGTCCAATACATTTTTACATTACAGCAGTATACTGTAATAAAACAGGGCTTTTCTGAAACGTTTCTGAAAAAACAAGGTAAATAAAAAAAGTGTTGCCAAACTCCCACTTAGAGATGATTTGATCCTTCAGTGTGATGAATCGGCAACTAATTTGCTCGTTCATCCGGCCTCAAAAGACTACAGCAGTAATGGGTAAAGAGAGCTCCTTATATCTGCCCTAAAATTAGCCCAAACTTCAGCCCAAACAGCCCTCAGACTCCTGATTTACTTGAGATATGCATGGAATACTTTAATAGAAATTCCATTTCAATGATGCACACTGAATAGATGCGCAGTGATTTCTCCAGTCTGTCAGTGTTGCTTTAGAATATAGCATTGAGCATGTGTTTTTGAGTTATAAAACATGATTTTTCTGCTCTACCTACACAATCAATATGTGACTCATTAGCCCTTCTGTTTCCAACCTGACAGATCCAGGTAGGAGAGTTTCTCGGAGACAACGATCGCATCAATAAAGAGGTTATGTATGCCTACGTCGACCAAATGGACTTCCAGGGCAAAGATTTCGTGCCAGCGCTGCGCATGTTCCTCGAGGGTTTCCGTCTGCCCGGAGAGGCCCAGAAAATCGATCGACTGATGGAGAAATTTGCTGCTAGATATTTAGAATGCAACCAAGGGTGAGTGCAGCGGTCTCCTTCTGTTTCAACAGATTAACCTACATTGTTAATTACGTCACAAACACTGCACTCAGTCGCTGTTTGTCTCTTTTGTCTCTCTCCTTAGGCAAACACTGTTCGCCAGCGCAGACACCGCATACGTCCTCGCGTATTCAATCATCATGTTGACTACAGATCTACACAGTCCGCAGGTTAGTGCACCGAGTGCTGATTGTTCACTGAAATCTTCAGCGAATGCAGAATGCATTTTCTTTTCATTCCCGAGTCTATGAATGTTAATGTGAACGTCGGAGCTGGAAACGGCTGTTTGGCATTCAATCTTGATATGTGAGCGGAATAGTTAAATCTAGGGTGATGGATGTTTCTGAAACACAACTGATCTGTTGTTTCCTTTATCTTGGCACAGGTGAAGAATAAAATGACGAAAGAGCAATACATCAAGATGAACCGAGGTATCAATGACAGTAAAGATTTACCGGAGGAGTATCTCTCAGCCATTTATGATGAAATCGCAGGGAAAAAAATATCTATGAAGGAGACCAAGGAAATACATATCAAGTCAAATAAGCAAAGTGAGTATTTGGCATACCGATTTGAATCATGTGCATAAAAAAGCTATGATTGGTCAAATGCCTTTTTGCTTGATGTGGTCATGACAGTCCTTTTAATTATTGTACGATAATGAGTTTGAGACTGTACACAAGTGGTTTTCAACCAGGGGACCAGGGCCCACTAGGGGGCCTCAAATTGGGAGCACTGAGATGACTTGCCTTAAAATTATTTAAAACAACTAAAAATCTGGATATTTCTTAGTTTTTGGCTATTTTTATGAGTATAGATATTTTTTAATAATTATTAAATTAGTAATCATCATATTTATTAATCATTTGTGTTATGTTTAAAAAATATATACACTCCTAAACAAAATCTTAAGACCGGGGGAAACATTGCAAGTATTCGCATTTCGCGCTGGTGGATCATAACCGGGTTGTAAGTACTGCTTCAAAATGCCAAAAGAAGAAACAGGAGCAAGAGACAAAAAATAGAGAGTTCTCAATTTATTGAAAACTGCATTTAAACTTAAACGGGCTGTTCATCAGCTGATCAAAAGTTTAAGACCATAGCCCAAAAATAAACCTACAACAGAACTAAAAGTGTCAAAAAAGGACTCAGTAGTGAGTATCCCCACCGTTCTTGTTGATCACTTCAAAAACTCGTTTCGGCATGCTTGATGCGACTGTTCCCAGGAGGCTGCTGGACGAATTAAGATATTTTTTATTAAATCTGAGAGCTGGATCACTCCTCCATAGGCTTTCTAATGGACTGAAACTTGTTTCCCCGAAAAGTTATTAAAGACATTGTTAAAATAGTCCAAGTGACTACAGTGGCTCAATCTTCAGTTTATGAAGCAACGGGAATACTTTTTGTGCGCAAAAACTAACAAAAATAACGACTTTATTTCAACTACTTATGTCCTTCTTTGTGGGCCTCGTCAGTTAACTTAGTGTGATAGCGTAGGACTACGTGACGTCCACCACAGAAGCGATACGCAGTTTTACTACGAGAGGCTGACCGAGAAGGAAATTAATTGTTGAATAAAGTCGATATTTTAGTTTTTTTTTGTGCACAAAAAGTATTCTTGTCGCTTAATAAACTGAAGATTGAGCCACTGTATTCACTTGGACTATTTTAACAATGTTTTTAATAACTTTTCGGGAGAACAAGTTTCAGTCCCTTAGAAAGCCTATGGAGGAGTGATCCAGCTCTCAGATTTAATAAAAAATATCTTAATTCGTGTTCCGAAGATGAATGAAAGTCTTACGGGGTTGGAACAACATGAGGGTGAGTAATTACTGACAGAATTTTCATTTTTGGGTGAACTATCCCTTTAAAGCTGATAAATAATGGATTTTTTCTTCAGCTGAGACACTTCAGATGCACACTGTTCGCTATGATGTTTTCGGTTCATCCCTATAAAATATATAGAATTATTATTATTAAAATACAAGCTATTGGACTTCCGAGAGAACAAATGAACATTTATGTTCTGATGTCTCTGTAGAGGCATCAGAGTAATCTGATATTTTGAGGTGAGGTTTGTGTTAACTGATGGCGCTTTTGCTGTTGTCTCTTTATCAGGTGTGGCCAGTGAGAAGCAGAGGAGGCTTCTGTATAATGTTGAGATGGAGCAAATGGCAAAGACAGCCAAGGCTCTGATGGAGGCTGTGAGCCACGTTCAGGCGCCCTTCACCAGCGCCACCCACCTCGAGCACGTCAGACCAATGTTTAAGGTATTCTGTCCATGCACATACATGTTTAAGGTATTCTGTGCACGTACTTCCACATACATTCTGTTTGGATGCAAATACCCATCCCATATTATATTGATCTCTCATAGCTGGCCTGGACACCCTTTCTGGCTGCGTTCAGCGTGGGTCTGCAAGACTGTGATGACACTGAGGTGGCTTCTTTGTGTCTTGAGGGAATCCGCTGTGCTATCAGGATAGCGTGCATCTTCAGCATTCAGGTAATTTCACACATTGCATTAACCGTGGAGAGGTCATTTACAGAAGCCGAGAAAGGCCTAGTGTTTGCTTGCATTGCTATTCAAGTCTCTGTCTAAATAAGTGACTTTAAAAACGTCAGTCATCTTTGGCTGGAATGATTGCTTAAAGGAATAGTTGACCCAAAAATTAAAACTGAAATCATTTATTAGTCTTTGTGTCGTTCCAAACACGTGGAACACACAAAAAAAATATTTTTGAGGAATACGCATGTTGCTCTTTTCCATACAATTACAATGAATGAGGATTAGAGCTGTAAAGCTTCAAAAAGGATGCAAAAACTTTATAAAAGTGGTTCATGTGACTACATTCGGTAGCTTTCAGTAAGAAACAGACCAAACAGAAACCCTCCGAAAGGTTTTTGTTCTCTGTTGATTTATTCCAGTTGGAGCGAGACGCGTACGTTCAGGCTCTGGCCCGCTTCACGTTGCTGACGGCCAGCTCGGGCATCACTGAGATGAAGCAGAAGAACATCGACACCATCAAGACCCTCATTACGGTGGCACACACGGATGGAAATTACCTAGGAAACTCCTGGCTTGAGGTGAGCACTGCCAAACCCTTCTCTTTGATTGGCCTGCATGTTTCCTGTGTGATGTGATTGGCAGATTTTGTCAGGTATTATCATATTCTGTATGTGTGCTTCAGATCCTGAAGTGCATTAGTCAACTGGAGTTGGCCCAGCTCATCGGGACAGGAGTGAAGGCTCGGTACATATCGGGAACCGTACGGGGGAAGGAAGGCTTCATCACCAGCACCAAGGAACAGACTTCTGACGAGTACCTGGGCTTGGGTCAGTCAATCACACTCCACACAAGCAGCAAACATATCATTATTATCAATGTTTGTTGACAAAGGCTTTTTTTTAAGTTACGGGGAAAAAAGCATGATATGTGGAAAAATTTAAAGTACCCTTGTAGTCAATAATTGACTGTCCTGACTATTGACTAATAATCCCTTAAAACTCATCTTTGATCACCAAAATGACATTTTTAAATGTTTTTTCCTTGAAAAAAATTATTTATGCCTTAAAATAGTATGAATGTACACCCTTGCCTCATTTAGTATACGTGGTTCTATGAATATGCAACTTATCCCCGCCTCCACTCACTCACACCAGTTCAGAGATCCACTCGTTGATGCTCACACATTGGAAATGATTGGTTAGAAGGTAGTTTGTGACGTCAGAAACACCAGCGATTTCAAACTGTGTTTTTGAGACTGTCTTTGTTTCACTGCAGTTTTAAAGTGAAAATGCTCAGCAATGGTGTTGATTTGAATTTTGTACATGGTTTGTCTTAAAGCATATTAAAAACACAACATAGACATAAATAACATTAAAAAGCTTGATTTTCACCACAGGGGTACTTTAATACATGTTTAAATTAATAGCTAAATGTTTAGAAATGTATTAAAAAAAAAATGCTTTGTTATTTGTCAATAACAAATTAGATGAAATCGATGCAGCATGGCAAACATTTAATTTTAAGATTATATTTATGTTGATAAATCCTTTAAATGTTTCACAAATGTTTAAATGAATAGCTAAATGTTTTGTCATTGGAAAATGTAATTAAATGTTTATTCTGCAAAGTAAAGCGAGTGTGATATTGAATATGATTTGACAAAATATTGACTGAATTCAAAGGGCGCTGAACACAAGCACCATCTGCATTGCAGATTTTCCATTTGAAATTACATCATCAAAAACATTTAATCAAAAAAAAAAAAAGTGATCCATTAAGATTGCTTTATCATAATACAGCATAATTATCCAGCAGTGTGAAATTAAGTTGGCACTTGTATAAATAATCCAACTGTGGTTTTTCTCACAATAGGAGGGAACGTTGATCGCAAACAGATCGCAAGCATTCAGGAGTCTATCGGGGAGACCAGCTCGCAAAGTGTGGTAGTCGCTGTGGACCGGTATGATGGTTATCGTTTATTCTAATGAACCTCATAATGTTACAAGCACTAATATGTTCCTGGAATGTTGTTAACACTCATTTTCTTCTCTGCAGGATATTCACAGGCTCTACCAGACTTGATGGAAATGCCATCGGTAAGTACAAGACTTCACATTTACAGTTATGCCTTTGGCAGACGTGTTTATTTAAAACTTACACTACCGCTCAAAAGTTTGTGAATGGTACGATTTCTTTAATGTTTTTTTTAAAGAAGTCTCTTATGCTCACCAAGACTGCATTTATTTGATCAAAAATACAGTAAAAACAGTAATATTGTGCAATATTATTATAATTTAAAAGAACTGTTTTCTGTTTTGATATATATTAAAATGTAATTTATTCCTGTGATGGCAAAGCTGAATGCTTAGCATCGTTACTCCAGTCTTCAGTGTCACATGATCCTTCAGAAATCATTCTAATATGCTGATTTTAATGCTCAAGAAACATTTCTTATTATCAATAATTTTGTGGAATTTTATTTCTGTTCAAAAGAGCAGCATTTCTTTGAAATCGAATTCTTTTGTAACATTTTAAATGTTTTACTGTCACTTCTGATCAATTTAATGTATCCTTTAAAAAAAAAAAAAAAAAATCTTACTGACCCCACACTTTTGAACGGTAGTGTATTGCATTCAAACTGTATTTTATTAGTTTTTGTTTCTGGGATGGGACCCATGACCTTGCCGTTGCAAGCGCCACGCTACCTTCAGTTCTGAGAAGATTAAAGTGTTGTGTTGTGTCTTGCAGTGGACTTTGTCCGATGGCTGTGTGCTGTATCGATGGATGAATTGGCCTCCCCTACACACCCTCGAATGTTCAGTCTGCAGAAGATCGTGGAGATTTCGTACTACAACATGGGTCGTATCAGGCTGCAGTGGTCCAGGATATGGGAGGTTATAGGGGATCATTTCAATAAGGTGAGTTTAAAGCAACCAGCAAATCAACGCTGGAAGGAAATCGGTCCATGAAGAGCGTGTGTGTGTCTCGGTGGCTTTGTACGATATCAGAGAAATCTAATGACGCTTTTAAATTTCACTCTGCCTGTGGGGAGGGCATGTCTAATAGATTGAAGAAGAGCCGAAAATGAAAACGCAGCACTCTGGTTGCTTTAACGTTCCCCGTCTCTTTCGCTCTCTGTTTTGACACAGGTCGGCTGTAATCCCAATGAGGACGTTGCTATTTTCGCTGTGGACTCTTTGAGGCAGCTATCCATGAAATTTTTGGAGAAGGGAGAGTTGGCCAATTTCAGATTCCAGAAGGATTTCCTCAGGCCGTTTGAGCACATAATGAAAAAGAACAGGTGAGCGTTTCAATCTACACTGCAGTTAAAGTGAAATATCACTTAACGCAGGTCAAACCTTCTTCATATATAGAGAGTGTCAGTTGAATAACCAAACAAATTGTAATGAATGAATTGTATGGTTTGTCGTACAACTGTGCAAGTCTTGCCTCAAGACGGGTTTGAGGTTCAAGGCTTGTTTTCTCTCCGGCCGATCTACTGCTTCTAAATGTCATCTTCTGAAGGGCTCTGTTCTGGATTCAGGAGACTGGAGTGCCTGCCTTCAAATATTTTTAAATCTTCATCATGTCATATTCAGTGCCTTGTTTACATATATAAAATGTTCTCCTTTTAAGGAAAACATTTTTGATCTTTCAGGAAATGTATTGTAAACATAAACAGATGGTTTTGTTTATTAATCCTGTTACATTACATAGTTCTTTCTTTAACACCCGTGTTGTATCGAACCATTGAGAATAACTAAAAGGTAAAATGCCTAAATTTTTCAATGAAGTGACTTTAACTCCATAGTGTAACATTTTCATAGACAAACAATTTTTCTGAAAACTTGGCACTGCTTTAAAAGTCATGGAAAATGACTAAATACTAAACAACCACAAAAAATTTTAATATAAAAATCTATAGTTTTATAAAATATATTTATGAAATATTAAAAAAATACTTCAAACATTTAAAATAAAATAATAGAAAATTGCGAAATGTCTATAAAATTATTTTTATATTTAACAATATTCAGTCTATTAAAGTGTCTCTTTTTTAAGCATTGGCAACTCATTTAGTTAATCAGTTTATGATCTATTCATTAAAAATTTAATAATTAATTATTTTTATTTGTTTTAAGATGTAATTAGTTTTTTCAGCTTTATTTTTTGTCATTTTAGTAGTTTTTGAAATGACAATTAGAAATGTTGCATTAGAAAATAACTGAAATAAGTGATGTAATTTTTTTCATCTAATTATTATATATATTTTTTAATTATATATCGATTATTTTATTTACACTGTATTCCAATAAATATTTTACTTTTTTATAAATATTTTTAGTTAACACTGGTTAATTTCAATGAATTAATTTCAATTCATTAATTTCAATGAATTCACTTTGTCATCACTTAAAAAAATAAATAAATTGCTAACTGCTGTTTTTAAATTCAGTTATGCAAAGTATTTAATTTGTTTTATTTTGTGTACATTTATATTTCCAAATATGATGCTTCCACCTTCACTGAATTCCTCATTGCGCCAAAGTAGTGTAACCAACTATTTGAAAATGTAGCTAGACGGCAGCCTGACTACTTTACATTACAAGCAGACTGGCAATCTTCACTTTCAAAGTAGCTTCTCCATCACTGGAAAGTGCACGCACACACACACACACACACACACAGTGTCAGAAGCCATCATGACTAAATTCCATGACTGATGGAGATAAATGAACTTGTCTACACACGTTTGCCCCTGCAGAATGAGATGAAGAGAGCGAGTGTGTGCATGTTTTCCTGCTTTATTTACATGCTTCTTCTCTATATACAGATCTCCCACCATTAGAGACATGGTGGTCCGCTGCATAGCCCAGATGGTCAACTCTCAGGCCGGGAATATTAGATCAGGGTGGAAGAACATTTTCTCCGTGTTTCATCTCGCTGCCTCCGATCAGGATGAGAGCATAGTGGAGCTGGCCTTCCAGACAACTGGACACATCGTCAGTGAGTGCCTCCATGGAGATACAGGATACAAGATAGGAATAAATAATTAAGAGCCTTTGGGGTTCAATAGTCTGAGACCACAATTATTTATTCTTTTTTTTATACCTGGAAATAAGCAGAAAAGTTTAATCACTTGAAAAGATTGAACACAAAAAATTGGCATAAAATTAATAATCAAAACTCCTTATATGGTTATACTAATCACAACATTGTTTAATTTATTATATAAATATTTGTATGAAATTAGAAAAAATGCTACATAGACATATTTTCTCTGGTGGGTATTTCATCCTAATTTATATTACTGCAGTATATAGTTCAAGTATGTATTATATTTTAAATAATTATTTTTTTTATTTAATTCTTCCCTTTCCTTTTTTCTGTACACTATATTAAGCAATCTTTTTTTTGTACCAGAAAGTAATTTAGTTTTATATAAATCATTAATATAATTATAAACAATTTATTTATATTTTATATTTATGGTATTTATCATTTTCCACACTTATAACTACACAGACTGTTTTTGCTTCTGTAGCTTTAATTTTTTTAAATGCAAATAATGTACCATGCATGTGAAATGAGCAACAAACCCCTGCCAAGCTGATAAATAAACTGAATAGTCATTGATATACTAAATATGTTAATGTGATCATGGTATTCACCATTGCCATGACAATTAGCTTTGATGGATTGGAAAGGAAGATTTGCATTGTGAACATTTTACTTTTTATTCATTTTTATTTGTATAAAAATGCTGTTTGCAAAAGCTCTCTCGTCTCTTTTCACCTCGCAGCGAATGTATTTGAGAAGCATTTCCCAGCAACCATTGACTCCTTCCAGGACGCTGTCAAATGTCTCTCTGAGTTCGCCTGCAACGCTTCTTTCCCCGACACCAGCATGGAGGCCATCCGTCTCATCCGCCACTGCGCTAAATACGTCTCCGACCGACCTCAGGTCAGTGATAACGAGTGCGCGCTCCATAACTCTGAATTACAATCTGACCCCGGGTCAGGCTTTCCACACACATCCTCTGATTGGATTACACTTATGGAGACCACAAGGCACTTTTAATGAGGAAACTCTCATTACCAGATGCCTTAATGAGCAAAACCTAAGGCCTTCAGTAAGTAGATGGAAAATGTAAGCAATCCGTTTTCTGCTCTTCGTGAAGGGTGATTGTGTTATGAGATGTGTTTGTGCCTGTTAAGTGCTTTAGTCCTGTGGCGTTTCTAAAGTGAAGATTAGTGAAGGCAGACCTCCACCTCATCTCACCAAGGGTTGCCAGAATGGGGCAAAAATCTTTTGATCTGTAAATGCAGCTCATAGTCAGGCGGCATGTGTGTTCAGGCGTGTGTTTGAGTATGTGCTATCAAAGCAAATGTGGCTCTGCGAGTAAACTGCTTATGTTTTGTGTCGGCAGGCATTTAAAGACTGCACCAGTGATGATATGAACGTCGCTCCTGAGGACCGTGTCTGGGTGAGAGGCTGGTTCCCCATCCTCTTTGAGCTGTCATGCATCATCAACAGGTGTAAGCTGGACGTCCGGACCAGGTCAGTGCCAGACCCACGATACAGCCAACAGATTTTTTTTTTTTCAGGATTCTTTGATGAATATAAAGTTCAGAAGAATATTATAGAGGAATATTAAAAATATCAAGCAGCACTGTTTTTTTTATTATTATTTTTTTACATAAAATTAAGAAATATTTATTGAGAAGCAAATCAACATATTAGAATGATTTCTGAAGTATCATGTGACACTAAAGACTGGAGTAATGATGCTGGAAATTCAGCTTTGCCATCACAGGAATAAATCAAAAATTTAAATATATTAAATTAGAAAATAGTTATAATAATGTTTTCTATGTCTGTTTTGAAATGTTTTTGTTATGACATGTACAGTATTGCCAATCTTTTTTCCCCCCTCCTGACAATATATTTTTGTTTTGTTTGTCAGGGGTCTGACAGTGATGTTTGAGGTGATGAAGACGTACGGTCACACCTACGAGAAACACTGGTGGCAGGATCTGTTCCGCATTGTGTTCAGGATCTTTGACAACATGAAGCTTCCTGAGCAACAGACTGAGGCAAGTCAACGCCAGCAATGAAATCTGTCCTAGAAGAAAATATGATTTTAGGACGTGTCACCAGCACAGATATTGCTTGGACAGGCACTCTCTCTGGCATTAATATAATCATATGGTACCACTGCATTATCTTCATATCAGCATGGAAAACCAGCATGGCTAATGTTCTGTTTTGTGTTCTGTTTTTAGAAAGCGGAGTGGATGACCACCACCTGTAATCATGCACTTTATGCTATCTGTGACGTTTTCACACAGTACTTTGAATCTCTGAGTGATGTTCTGTTACATGATATCCTCTCTCAGCTCTACTGGTGTGTGCAACAAGGTCAGTGTACAGTACCAGTAACAGACAAGATACAATTGCAGTACATTTACATTGACACTGTTGAGAAAACAACACACATTGTGCAAAATACTGAAGACTAGAAGATTCGTGTATGGACAGTACATGTACATTCTGACTTCAGGTCATGATTTCACTTGCATATCTCTCCTCACAGATAATGAGCAATTAGCGAGATCAGGCACTAATTGCCTTGAAAACGTGGTCATCCTCAACGGTGAGAAGTTTAACCCTGAGACCTGGGACAAGACATGCAACTGTATGCTAGACATCTTTAAAACCACCATCCCACACATGTGAGTGTTTCAGAAATTCGAATCTGTCATTTTTCAAAACGAATGCCATTTATGTCCCTAGTATAAATGTGTAAAGACTTTTAACAAGGCATACCTTTTTTCTAATATACATTTGTTTCAATCTCCTTAAACATACATCCTGTTACCATCAAATGGTCACCTTTTTTAAGTAATGAACTAATCCATAAATGAAAAAAAAAAAAAAAAAACGTTCTCCTAATCACATCCTTGTTTCAAGAATGTGAACTCTCAAGACGAGTTTCATTATGATGGTTTACGTTTATCAGTAACAATTATCTTGAAACATCAACCTGTTACCATGATTTTGTACAATAATCAACTGATTTTTTAAGTACTCAATATTTGTACAAACGTCTACATTAAATTATCTTTATAATAAACATCTTGAAGCTAAATTAATCGTAAAACTTTCAACCCTGTTTGATTTACAAAACAACTATGAATTTGGACAGTAAACAACTGATTATTAAACACTAATTAAATGATATTTCTAGCTAAACTAACTGTAAAACAGTCACCCCTGTTACTATGATTTTGTATAGTAAACTACTGATTATTAAATAATATGCTTTAGAAATATCTGCAATAAATTTTAATAAACATATCCTTACATGCACAGCATTTAATGTCAAATGAAACCGTAAAACTTTCAGCCGTTACCATCAAACCCTGTTCCCTTTTGAAGGCATACGTATATAAAACATATTTTTGAATGTATTTTAGCTTGAAAATGGCAAACCTAGGCATTATTATATCCTAACATAAATTAAAATGTATTTATTTAGCTTGAGATGGCACAATGCCATTTAAAACACTATATTTGTCTGACAGAATATTATCAAACAGAAAAAGTGAATATCTGCTGTACAGAATGACCCTTTGAACTCCTCTATTTGTTGTTTACAGGCTGTTGACGTGGAGACCGGCTGGTACAGAGGGAGATCACGTGACTCAGCTGGACTCTGATAAACAGCTGGTATGCAAATGGGTTTCCAGACTGCTAAATGTGGAAGTGTTCAAGGGTCATCACATCCAGATGCTCTTCTAGCGCTGTGCTGTATGAGTTCCTTTTAATGTTATAATATTAATAAGCACTTATCTGGTGCTTACAGGACTCCATTTCCCAGAAGTCAGTGGATATTCAGACTCGGGCAGATGACCAGCAGTCTGTGAACAGTATGGAGAAGGCTTTGGCTGACAACCGCAGACAGAGTCAGTTCAGTGTTGCTTTAGGCACGTATCATGGTGGCCAACCATATTGTTTTTTTTGCTTCATATCATTTCATAAGTAAAAGATTTGAAAATGTTGAATATTGATAATTGTAAATTTTAGCACTTATCGTACAACAGTAAAGCCACAAATAAAAGTAATCCAGAGATCCATGTAATCATTTTTTCATGAATTGATTTTAACAGTGTCGTTTTTAGTCCTGATTTTTGTCTGATTTCATACTAGACCCAAAACATATTGAAACCTATCAGCTGGTCAGCTATTGATTTTGTGCTTCCATATGTGACCTCCCCAGAAGCCCAGGAACAGAGGCTGTTTGCGGCTCTGCTCATAAAGTGTGTGGTCCAGCTGGAGCTCATTCAGACCATAGACAACATTGTGTTCTTTCCTGCAACCAGTAAGAAGGAGGATGCTGAAAACTTGGCAGCAGCACAGGTACCAGCTCAGGATTTTTACAAATTTGCCTTTTTTCTATATTTATATATACTTTTGGCTACTTTTTTTTGAGAGTTTAGAAAGGGAAATGGTAATGCAATCACATTTCCAGATTGCATCACCCACGTCAGTATTATTCTTATAATATTATAGTATTAATTAGTCTAGTGTGGTATTTATTCATATTTAAAAAACATTTTTTCTTTTTTAAGTTTTAGTCATTTATGTGATTTTGTAATTTTTTTAATATATTTTTATGCAGCTTTCATTTATATATTTTTTCATTTTTGGTTTGTCATTTTTGTACTTCTACTTATTTAAGTTAGTTGCCAAAGCAATATTTCTAATTTTCATTATAGTGTTTAAGTTTTTTGTCATATCCAGCTCTATTTTAATGACCAAAAATTTTTTTAATAGTTTTAGCTAGCAATACCAACACTGGCCCATGAGCACAGACAATTTTAATATATATATGTGTGTGTGCAATATGATCTATAGAAAAATTGTGAAATTTGGTTTTTATTTTATTTATTTATTTATTTGTGTTACTTTATTTATTATCAGAAAAGTTCTGGAGGGAAAAAAGTGGAAATAAAAATTATTTTCCAGTTTAATTTGCCGTATTAGTAATAATATGTTACTTAAAAGTTTTATTTTATTAATAATAAAAGAATAATTGTTTGAAAACACCTATGCAAGGACACAACTTATCTGATTTATGAAGATTTTGTCTTCTGTACACGATGTGTTTGAAGTTCTAGTCAGTTCTACAGTCTAAATGAAGTGTGTGTTCCTGCAGAGAGATGCTTTGGATGCCGATGTACATGTAGATACTCAGGACCAGGGAATGTATCGCTACCTGACCTCAGAACAGCTCTTTAAACTGCTCGACTGTCTGCTGGAGTCTCATCGCTTTGCCAAGGTCTTTAACTCCAATAATGAACAGAGAACTGCACTGTGGAAGGCTGGTCAGTACTTCTGATTTCTTAAATATATTGTATACAATAAATATATCCGTTGTTATGAGGTGATTTCTCTACGTCTGCAAAAGCCGCCAAATCGTTTACAGGCCACGTCGTATCAAGTCCTCCGTTATCAGATAGAGCTACCCGTGTGGCCTAATGGAAAGTCTTTGTCACGTCTGGCTTGATTTCTTCTCCCGTCCCACATTAAAAGAGCTCATTGTGTCTCCGTGTGTGTGATCAGGTTTCAAAGGGAAGTCGAAGCCCAATCTGCTGAAACAGGAGACCAGCAGCCTGGCGTGTGGCCTGCGTATCCTCTTCCGCATGTACATGGACCAGAGCAGGCAGGACGTCTGGGAGGAGGTGCAGAGGAGACTGCTCAAGTAAGACATCACTGTCACGATCGTGACTGGAACCGCTGTGCTCTCAGGCCCCCGTGGCCATGTAAATATTATTCGGCTAATTACATGCTCGTAGCTTCTGCTGTCTTTTGTGCATGGTTCTATTCTTCCCTGTCTGTATTTTAGCTTAGGGATGGCTTTTGATATTTTAATAATAGACTGCCACCATAACAGAAATGTTGAAATGTTTTCAGTGTGTCCATCAGTTCTTTGTTCTTTTTGATAATATTGATAATCGTGAAAATTGTGGTCACCGTAATCGTGATATGAAATTGTCATACCGTTTCATCTCTAATGAAATGCAACCATTATTTACTTCCATTATTCTGAGTGAAACAAGATATTCAAGACTATTCCAATACAAGTAGAATTTCCTTAAAGATGATAATATCCAATAGGATCCTACTGGATAAACTGAAAGGCTTGATATGATCCAGAGAGTGTCCTGCATGAACCCAGCATATAAAAGACTTTAAAGGTGCAGTAAATGGTTTCTGAAAAACGCTGTTGTAAGTGGACTGGACTGAGCACCACAACAAACGTGTAGCCAATCAGAAGCAAGAGAGAGATTTAGAAAAAAGTCTGTAGAAAGAGAGATGGCTGAGAGACATAACAATCTCACTGAAAAAAGAAGGGTTATGATCTGGCAAGAGCTTTAATATTATAAAAGCTTTCCAGCGGGAAGGTCTGAAAACAGATGTCAAGATTGAGTTGTTTCTGTTTCATACGTCAGTAACATGGTTTTGAGAGTGTGCTGCTGGCGACTAACAACTCTTGCTTATGTACTGTATGTTCATTTTTTTTGTGCGTCCTTGTCGTTCGTTTGTCATCTTTGCTTTATTTTTTTCGTGAAGCATTGCTTTGCTTTGCTTCTGCTATGATAAAAGAGACACTCTTGCATTGCGTGTTCGTGCATTTTGGGGGCGGAGCAATGAAAGGGAGGGGTGCGTTTGTTTGGGTTGATATCAAACATCAACAATCTTCAACAACGATTTTGAGAAATCACTTACTTCACCTTTAATTGTAGAGTCCTCCAATGTTCAATCTAAGGAATCTAAAATTAATCTAAAAACACTTGGAGTTCAGAGGGGCAGTGCATTAAAACCATGTTGGTTCTTCATTCTAATTTGTTCATTTTTATGATGGACAAAGGTCATTCTGCCTTATATTTCCTCAAGTGAGTGTGTGGGATTGCTTCATTGAATTGGGATTGGTTCTCTGGCTTGAATCCAACAGAGAGAAACCATTTCATGCACCATTAGGGCAGTGTTGTGTTAGATTAGTTGGGTAAGAAACATTAGTGGTAGCAAATGAAGTTTTAAAATGAAACGCACTTCACTGAGCTCTAATTTGAGTCTCAGACCTGTGTCCTTCCATTTAGCATGACTCTCAGACTACACTGCTAATAGGGTTCAGTCATGAGAAAGAGGACAGGTCAGACTCTTGACTTCCATGTCTGCAGGAAGACTCTAATCATTTGCAGTGTTCACCGAACCCAGCGGCCCAGTGAGAGAGCGCGTAACCAGGCCAAAGGGGATTTAGGTGAGATTAGGTCATGATGATTGAAGGAAGCTGCATGGCTGATGAGGGGTTATATAAGACAATGAAGGGGAGGAGCCTATCAGAGGTCACCAAGCCTACATTCAAGACGTTTTTTGGTTTATGTGGAACATTTCTTTATTAATGAATCTCTCTTTGTGTCTGTCAGCGCGTGCAGTGACGCTGTGGCTTACTTCCTGACGCTGACGTCTGAGAGCCACCGTGAGGCCTGGACTAACCTACTGCTGCTCTTCCTCACCAAAGTGCTCAAGATCAGCGACGACAGGGTGAGGGTCAGATTCACTGCGGATAGATGTGTGCACTTGCACAGAATCCTTTAGCCCAGCTTTTCCCAACTGGGGGTTTACGATCCTCTAGTGGGGCATGATGGAACTGCAGTCCATGATATTTAAAATGAGAATGTATCTATTTTTAAAACAAATGCAACATTTAAACTTTTATGTTTTAACCTGAATTATTCCAGTCCTAGTTTCTGGTCTATACGGCATTCATGTATACTTAATAGCATTAAATAGAAAGTTTTGGTTACAGTTTTATATTAGAGCAGCAATGTTGTCTGCGTTAAGCAATATTTTCTGAAGAATCATGTGACATTGAAGACTGGAGTAATGATGCTGAAAATCCAGCTTTGTCATCACAGGAATAAATTACATTTTAAAATATATTATTAAAATACAACACAGTTATTTTAAATAATTGTAATGTTATTGCACAATATTGCTGTTTTTACTGTATTTGGTGAGCATAAGAAACTTCTTACAAATACTTACCAACATACTTATTTCAATTATTTAGTGAATATAAAATGGTAGTCCATATCACAGGAGCTGGATCTGTTAAACAGAAAACCGTTTAAATCTTAAATCAAACTAATTCATATCAATCACATCATAAATGCTCAGTCATTTTTAATCTCGCTCAATTAGAGTACTAATGTCAATACCTCAGGCTTGTGTTGATATAACCAATTATAAGAGAACACCTGGCGCTAATCATCAACGATTACACCAGGGTGTGGGTTATGAAAAAGTAATGTAATTAAAGTATTCTTGTTCTCTTTTCAGTTCAAGGCCCACGTGTCACGATACTACCCTCTGCTTTGTGAGATCATGCAGTTCGACCTGATCCCGGAGCTGAGGGCCATCCTGCGCAAGTTCTTCCTGCGCATCGGATTGGTGTTCCAGATCACCCAGAGTTTGGAAACAGATCAGCCTCCCAACGACGCCTAGAAGCAGCAGCAGTGCCTGTCCCGGAACGCCACAGACGTCTGAAACACTGCAGGACACGATCGTATGATCTCCTCTAACCAATGAAAAGATGGACTATGTCAGATATGATGGTACTAAAATCAACCCCCCCCCACCCTTTCAGGATCTGCTCTGGACAAACAGCCAATAGCAGAACAGGAACCGTCTCCCACCCACCGGACAACTGACCAGGCCTTGTACAATAGGATCAAATTATGTAGAACATCATGAAGATGCTGAATATCGCTACTACTATACAAATTGCTTGACCTTTGAGATCCTCAAAAGGTCCAGATATATTTCAAAACAGTGTCTTGGCATTATATTAAAAGCTGTTTGAAGAATGACGGAAGGGTTGCATATCAAGCAATGTGATGTGATGTTTCTCAAGTGATTCAGATTTTTTTCTTTCTTTTTTTTGTTTTGTTTTGTTGCATTTGCACCGCTAATGGCTAACATTAGCATAAATAACTCCGAAGAAACTAGTTGTACAGAATTCCAGCTTTGTAATATAATCTCACAATAGATTTTGTTTTCTGTATCTTTTTTGTTTGTTTTGTTCGTTGGTTTGTTTCTCGGAAATTTTGCTGCACTTGTTTTCTTGATCAAAATGCACTGGAGATTTTTACTTTTGTGATAAATTATTGAACTATGCCATCTTTCCCTCCATAACTGTCCAGCTAGAGATTTCTAATACGATACAAAATGATTAGTTCGATTTACTCCATTTTATATATGCTGACACTTTTTTAATTAAACACAGAGGGCAACTGAGATCCTTTAAAAGGAAAAAAACTGGAACTTGAAAATTGAGGGTGACTTCCGTGTGAGCTGCATCTGAATCACTGGTTTGTATCCCTATTTGAAGTTTGGCTTCACTCTACGTGTACAAATTTTTAAAAAAAGTTAATATATTTAAAATCTTCTCTTTGGTTTTGGGGGTGGGATGTATTGTATAGAAATTAATGATAGCTGCGCTTTAAAACTGTTGATGGAATAAGGATCTGAAGCATTCCTGACTAGTGGGGGTAAACTGTAATGGTACAGCCCTGTAAAGTTTTCTATATGGAATAAAATGATCTGTACAACTCTATATACGACACTGGTCTTCATCACACATTCTAATCAGGTCATAGGTAAAGAAAGATTTGGAATTTTGTGCATTTGCCCTGATGAATTTTGAATCATTTTAGGGCAGGGCTTTTTTACAACCTTTACAGGCCCGCCAGGGACTACCAATATAAAAAGCCAGAGCTTTGAGTTCTATGCACTGAATGAAATGATCTCAGGTTTAAAAAAAAAAAAAAAGTAAATCTACATTATATCATTCAAAATATGGTCGCAGTAAGATTTTTTTTTTTTTTAAGAAAAAAATTGCTACTTTTATTCAGGATCAAAACACATTGTTGAAAACAACCTTTTCTACATTGATGAAATGTTTTTTGAGCATCAAACCAGCATAGAATGATTTCTGAAGGATCATGTGACCCTGAAGACTGGAGTAATGATGCTGAAAACTCACCAAACTCAATCACAGTTGTAAATTACATTTTAAAATATATTAAAATATAAAATAGTTGTGCAATGGAATTATTGATCGAATGCAGCATTGGTGAGAATAATACTTTTTAAAAACAATTTATTTATTTTTAATCTTACCAAACTTTTGAATGGTAGGCCTATTGTGTGTATATTTTTTAAAGTAAATATATATACGATTTCATTTGCTGCAAATTTCTTTCTTAGAGAAAAAAAAACAGACATTGAATGACTTTCCTAAAGTAACGTCAGGGCAAAAGTGTTGTTCACTAACTCTTTTATTGACGTATTTCTGCGGTTGAAACACTAACCGAGCGATTTCATAAGAGATAAATTGCATTTTTGTAAATTGTAGTTTCTCACCATTCCTTTTCGAGCTAAAATTAGCGATGAAAAGAAAGATGATCGGTTCGCGCTCGCTTTACTTGCAGTTTGAACTAAAGCGGTTACAGATGTGTCACATTAAAGAGCGATACTTACGGTTTGAATTTGCCAATTTGAAAGCAAGGTGTAGCCTACTATCACAAATAACAAATTAATTTATGACCTTTTTTGCTATAATCTAATTTCTCCACGAACTACGCATTGTGAGCCGTTTGAAAATGACGGAATGATTCCAGTTCATAATAGTCAAGAAATACAGGCTGGAAAACACTACACTATTTTTAAAGTCACCATGAAATCAAAATAGACACTTCCTTTTTTTTTTACGGAATATTCCAGCTTTCATGGCCACAGAAAAATAATTCTTTCTTAGCATGCACAGCGCTTAGAGCATGTAACAAGATCAAGATCGTAACATAGACTTTGTTTGCAAGCAGCGAATTTGAACCAAATACATATTGTGGACAAGTTTTATTAAATAAGTCACAAACACATAACTAACATACAAACAATTAGACATACATGGGTAGATGGTAAAGGTGACAGAATGGAATCGGAAGCAGGAAATGGAATTGGAAAGATCCATTTAACTATGAAAAGAACCATCAGCATGTCATTTTCTGAGCATCTCATTAAAACACTTAAGATACTTGCATAGCTTTGCAGTGGGAACAATTCTTGAAGTCGTTGATGGTTCCGTGAGGGTCAAAAGTTGAAGTTGCAATCGTTTTCTTCTCCGTTGGATGAAAAAGATATGATGAACTTGTATGGTTAGTTCGACACTGTTCTCATGGCTGGATTGCAGAATGTATCGGGGCCAGACAGGGCATGCAGACCAAGTGGTGGGAGTTACGATGGACTTTTGCATTGAAGACGTTGTGCCAAACTCCTGAGATTGTCCTTGGTTCGGTTGTGGTTGAGAGAGTCCTCTCTCTCTTCTCTCCTGAATGAGCACATGGCTGGTTGTGAGTCAAGGCCTGCTGAGTCCACGCAGGACAGCACAGCACCCTGAACATACAGAGAAGGCCAAAGAGAGGGAAGGGCTTGTGTGAATGCCATTTAAAGTCTGAGAAGGGTTGACTCGACCAATAAGAAAGGGGGATTTTCAAACGGGAGGTTCCTCTGTGGTAGGATTTATGACCTTTTGTTTTAAAGGTGGTCAGACATGGGCCTTGCTGTTTGTGCCCATTTATACTCAGATAGATATAATAGTTATAGATATAACTCACACTGCATTCTAAGAGAAAGTGATGTACACTTAGGTGTGAGTCATTACATGAGGATTAATTAGATTGGAGACACAATACAGGTGGGGTTACACTGACCGTTGGTTCTATCATAAAATACATAGTATCAAAGACAATAGTTTTAAAAGACACAACACAAGACATAAATCATTCATACAGTAGGTTGGGGTGCAGGTTCCAGAAATGAATGCAGCAAAAGTCTTATGGCCTCTCTTTCTTCCAGTGACCACATTCTTTAGTAGTCATGGTAACTAAGACCTTTTTGTCCTAGTTGGGGGATGGGACCACAGATCCCAGAATGAGTTTTAAATATTCTTTGTTAACCATAACAAATAATTGTGTCTGATTGGTCTCAGTCGTTCCACTGGTGTGAGGGCGGGACAACCTGCCACTCACATGATGTCATAGCAATAGCAAACCACAACCATCCAATCAAATAATGGAAAAAATCAAGTTCCACCCTACATTTTTTCTTGTTCGAGAAGCAATTTCACAAAGAAAATCGCAACATCCGTTTCATGACGACTAAGACAATTGTATGTCTGTGGACATCTGGTTGAAAACCCTAGCCACAGATGTCACTTGAAATAAGTGCAATACAGAACAAAGTGTTTAAAAATTCTTAAAATATTTTATTTATTTTACTCAATTACATTGCATTCAATTTCCAGGTATCAATTCATCTTCTATAAAGTAAATATTCAAAAATAAAAACAATTCACAAATTGCAACATTGGAAGTACAGATCTCTTACCTGACAAACGAACAGAATTCATGCCGTTTACACATTCATACACTGTCACAGTAAAGTTAAATTTTCCCAGACTGCACTCTCTGGCTGGAGGGAACAGGCTTGATTAATGCTACAAAAAAATGACTCTTAATGCTACAGGAAGTGTTCCAAAACTTCCTAAGTGTAATATTTCATTTCACAGCAAATTTACAGTTTTAAAGAAACAAAATAAACTTGACTGACAAATTGTAAACATTCATCTTTAGCATCATGTGTGTAGACGTTTGAATATACGTATTAAAAAAGTTACAAAACTGCTTTAAGAATTCAGAATGAGATTTAACCATGATAAGTGGACGGCCCTTCCCAATCCTGGCCTGCATGGTTTCGGCTGGATGGCCTGCGACCGCCCATGAATCTCTTCAGCGTATCTGAGGAACTGGGACGTAACCAGGGCTCTGTGGCAATGGTGTCAATGGAAACACGCCGATTGGTTGAAGGAGTCTGTGGCCATAGCTCCACCCCTTCCTCAGCTGACACTTCCCCTAGACAGCACAAAACATACACATCTCAATGCTTCTGACCTCCTAGTTGGTGTTTAGCGAGATAACGGTTTAGCATAGCAATACATATTCAACTCTTTCGCCGCCAGCGTTATAACTTTTTTTTTTAAGTTGCCAGCCACTGTTTTTAACATTTTATTCTAGCTTCATGCATAATTTTTTTTTAACACAAAACCCACGCTTAAATGTCAGGTAAAACAGCAAACTTGGTCGCATCAAGCCCCAAATATCACTGCTCACTTTTGGATCCTTTTTTAACCCAATCAAAGAATGGTAAAGAAGTTTGTCTTGAGCTCCAGATTATGTGGCAAAGTTGACCAGACTTCATGCTAGTAGTCAAAAGTAGTCTGGCTGGGCGAGAATTCAAATTCAGAGTTCCTGACCTGATCTCCAATCGTCTTCTCTCATGTTGTTCAGCGATGTCATCTTGTTCTTTGTGCGCTCCCTCAGCCGCTCTATTTCTGCGCTGGTTAGCGAGTGCAGGGACTGGCTGTCAGGACCACTGTCAGGTCGAGTGTACCTGTTTACCACATCCTATCGACAAAAGTACAGTCATTCAGCGCAGAGTCTTTGTGGAGGCATTCAATAAATAAAATACTAGCTCCGTTCCAAAACCTGATGGAAGGCTTCTGAAGAGGGCAAAGATACCTTGTTTTGACCGAATTCTAAGGCAGACTGCACATATTCTTTAGCAGAGAAGACAATTGCTAGTAGTAGAGATAAAAAAAAATAAAAAAAAAATGCTTGTGTAAACCGTATTAAAATAAATTAATATTAATAGGACCTGCATAATTATGATTCATGACCCTCACAGTGCATTATTCAAATAAGTGCCTACTGAGAGAGTACTGAGCGATTTCAGACGTAGCCAAAGACACTTTTGTCCAACACTTAGGTATCAATATAGTATTTTAGCACAATATTTGTGTGCCATATTTTATTATTATTAGAGGATTACTCCAATGGAATCAACAGTGAGTCGAGATGAGCTCTATTTTTACCTGTATTGAGCGTTCCAGATCAGTTAGTTACAAGATTCCACTGAAGCATATTTTTGCAATGCACGGTCTATCATAAAAAATAAAAAAAATGGAAAAGTAGCGCAGACATGTTTGACCATGTGTTATCTTTTTCAGCATGACATGCCTTTCTAAAAAAAAGAGTCTATGGCTGCATTGCATTCTCTATGCGTGTAGTAGTAGCACAGTACAGACATACTAATCTTTATACATATGTTTTTCACCTCCTATAGTAAGGATGTGTACGATTTTGGATACAGCCAGAATTTTTTTCCCCATATTCTACTGCAATGTGTTCTGCTCGAATATCCCCTCGGAAGGTAGCTGCCCATGTACGAAGTACACATTTTTGGAACAGAGCTAATGACTTTGCCTTGGTCAAGTGAGGATGTAGTTGTGTACAACAAGGGTCTCTTACACCAGAGATGTCTGCCTTCCTAACTGCCGGTCTCGCTCTCTGGTCACGCCTGGATTGGAGACGGAATGAATCGCCACTGGGGTCTGTAGAAACAACCGATTGGTTATTTACAGCCGACAAACGTTCAGCAACAGCAGGCTCTGCAGACCTTCCTCTCTCTCTCTCTCTCTCTCGAGATTCTCTCTAGCTCAAACATGCACGATTCAAGCAATCAAAGCTTGGTAATTGAAACTGAGCAAATGAAAAGGCATTTAATGAATGAGACAGAGACTGTTTTGGGAACTCATTTACAAGGTGACTGCTGATCTCTCTGGGGTGCTGCTTTGAGGACAGGCATTATCCTCACCAAGAGTCAATCTCTCTTCTGTCTGGTGTTCATAGCCGTCCCACTATAGCTGTCCTCCGTCCCTGGTGGCAGTGACAGCAGCTGTCTGACGGTGGTGTCACGCATTGTCTGCTGTTCATACTGACACACACCCCCCTATACTTCCCACAGACGCCTATTGTTTCTAACTTATGTTAATCGATATGCCCCAGCGCTAATGTAAACCTTAAGTGTTTTTTTTTAATTACATATCACATTATATTACTAAAGCTAAACGGTCAAATTTAAAATTTATCTAAAGAACTAAATATCACAATAATGTGATTTTTAACAGGCATTGAGGTAGGGTACAATTTTGGAGAGGAATAGGATCTTGCATATCACTGAGACTGTGTTGCAGACAAGCAATGTAGCAACTTATGTGTTGAAGCCCTGGTGAGATTTCATATCAGTTTCTGAAGACCTTTTTGGATGTATGGGCTTTACAAATAGATCAAAATAATGAATGGCAGAATATGTTAGTTATGTATGACATCCTGTCTTCGGTTTAACACAAAAGAGATTTTGAAGCAGTTTTGGTTACCACTGACTTCCATTCTCTCAAAACTATTTATTTTATATTCAAAAAGGAAAAAGTCATGCAGGTTTGGAACCACACGAGGGTCAGTATTTTTTGAGTAATCTTACCCTTTATGTATATATGCTGGACTGGTGGGTGTAATTTAAATGTAATCTAGAAGTCTAAACTTTTCAGGTGAAAAAGCATTTGTGTCACGTTGGTGAATAAAACGCTTCCCTCCGTTTTTCATTTTAGAGGAACTTACCAATAAAGGCGCTCTCTGAGTCTAACAGCAAGCGTCTGCCAGGATCCTCTGCAGAATTCAGCCTCTGGGGTGATAAACACATCAATAAAGACGTCAAGTCAATAGCCAGAACCGTCAGACAGTGCTAACGGAGTGCAGATACCCTTTAAGGGCTCAGAAATGGGTCAAAAGAAGAAAAAGAAAAAAAGTAGACCTTTTTGTAGACATACCTGCTTATGATGCTGCTGTCCTGAAGAGACCACATCAAAGTAATCTGCCCAGGGGAATACAGGTATGAGTTCACAATTGTTTTTAGATTTAAGTTTTAATTTTATATTCATATACTGTATTCAGTAAATGCTAAAAACATATATGTAATATATATAATATATCACTTTTGATCAATTTAGTGCATTCTTGCTGAATAAAAGTATTAATTCCTGACCCTAAAGTTTGGACCGTAGTATATATATTATACGTTTCTGAATGAATCTTCGTTTTAAACTAATTAATCAGGTGAACCAATGATTCAATGGTGTATTCATAAAGAGAGCAATTTACTCTTAATTCTTGAATGAATCAGCTGTTTGAATGAATCGAATGAATCAAGGACTCAATGACTTAGTCATTAAAACATTTACCGCCACCTACCGGCAGTTATAGTTTAATAATAATAATAATAATGTTTACTTTCTATAGCGCCTTTCAAGAACCCAAGGTCGCTTCACAATGTAATACAAATAACAAACAAATAGCAAACAAACAACAAGCGAACAGATACAAAGGCCATCTGCTTATGAAAGACAAAACAGATGGAAACAAGCATACACTGATTTGCATGAAAAGAAAGAGATATTGCATTTTTTATCAAAATATGCTATTATGACAAAGTATGTAGCAGATAGAGTTGGAAAAGTGTAGAACAGAGAAAACAGTGATGAGGATAATGATTTATTGGGCAAGCTTGAAGAAATGAGTTTTCAGATGTTTTTTGAAGGACCGGATGTTGTCGTTCGCATGAAGATTCGGGGGCAGCTTATTCCAGAGCGTAGGTCCAGCAACATTAAAAGCCCTGCCGCCCATACACTGGGAGAGTCTGACCCGGGGTACCACGAGAAGGTTTTCCGTGCTAGATCTAAGGGCCCGAGTTGGAACATATGGCTGTACCAAATCAACAAGGTATTTGGGTGCCGGGCCATGTAGGGCTTTAAATATTAGGATTAACAGTTTAAATTGGATGCGGTGTATGACAGGAAGCCAGTGCAGTTGGTGAAGGATAGGAGTGATGTGAGCAGATTTTTTATTATATGTGAGGGACCGTTCAGCAGAGTTTTGAACCATTTGGAGGCGGTGTATTGCTTTGGTGGGTAGTCCGCTGTATAATGAATTACAGGAGTCCAATCTGGAAGTGATAAAAGCATGAATAACAGTTTCCGCATCTGTAAAGGTAAGAGAGGGGCGAATACGAGCAATATTCCGCAAGTGGAAAAATCATGATTTGACAGTCTGACTAATGTGTGAGTGAAAGCAGAGCGTGGGGTCGAACAAAACTCCCAGATTCCGTACAGTTTTTGAAGGCCTAATCTCAACACCATCCATGTCAATAAAAATGTAATGTCTGGGTGAGCTCTGTGATCTAGGGTTAATCAACAGGATTTCGGTTTTACCAGCATTAAGCTGTAAAAAGTTAGAGGACATCCATGTTTTAAGGTCGTGAAGGCAGGAGATAACTGAAGGCGGTGGAAAAGATGAGTTCGGGTCAATCGTGAAGTAGATTTGAAAATCATCAGCATAGCTATGAAAATTGAGACCATGCTGTCTGATGATCTGGCCTAACGGTAGTAAGTAGATTAGAAATAGAAGCGGGTCAAGTACAGAGCCTTGGGGCATACCATGGGAAACACAAACAGACCGTGAGCGATTGTTACCTATCTTAACAAATTGTTGTCTATCACATAGATATGAGGTCAACCACTGAAGTGCCGCACCCGTGATGCCTATTACAGACAATCGTGATATAAGTGTAGAGTGGCACACAGTGTCAAATGCTGCAAATAAGTTTCTTATTTAGAGTATCACTTCATTTAAAAAAATATTTTCATATTTACATTAAAAAAAAAAAAAAATTTAAAGTATAGTTCACACAAAAATGAAAATTCTGTCATCATTTACTTACCCTCATGGCCATTGAAG